>CM029643.1:31268177-31773177 GCA_017311315.1 Dendrocalamus latiflorus
TCTTTTTTTCTTAGTAACTCTAAAAAACATATCATCGACTTTTAGTAATAAATTGATGTTGACATCATATATTTTATTCAAGTTTCTAATCGAAGAACTCTACCTTGAGAGATTCAATCACGAGTACTCGTTCAAATCATCGAAGATGGCCAGAGAGCCAAAAGAGAAAAACAAACATAGATCTTGAAATCGAACGACATGTTTGTTGGATTAATTGGGCTTGGTTCATTTTAATTTAGCAATTAATCAAATGAAATTCCTAGGCCCACTATTAATGCTAGGTGTACAAACTGTTTAGTCCCATATGGAGAATTGAATGGGAGTTACACCACTTTAAAAGGTGGAACGTGGTAACCCCCTTGTGGAATTGGAGAGAGCCAATACACGCGCGCGCTCGCTCGCTCGCCTCGCCACGCCGTGCCGTGCGTGTGTGCAGGCGTGTCGGGTGCGGGCGTTTTTCTTTATCTATTCGAAAATCAAAACACACTGACTCGCAGTAAATGCAGTTACTAGTGGCTGCGGTTACTTTCGAGTAATGGCTGCAGTTACTCTGGCCTCTTCTGGGACAAGGCTATTCTCTGCTGCTGCGCTACTTTCATCATCTCCAGTCCAGAGCCTTGTGCGCACAAGTTTCTGGGCGAGTAGGCCTCCGGAACTTCGTCTGTTTGTGTACCTGCACGGGTAGGCGGGCGATCAAGTTTTTGGGGAGCGCATCGGCACGACTACTCAATCTGCGACGTTTACTTCCTGGTGGTGAACCGTTCGCGGGACTGCACTGCGAACATCTTCCTGCATCAAACTTCGTCCTGCATCACGCCTCGATCGACTACATCGAATAGGCCATCATGTCGACTGATGGTAACGGCGCCTCCGGTGTCTCCGGCACTGGCCCCGCCCGAGGGTATAAATTGAAAACTTTTTTGGTGTATTTGTTTCTGTGCGCTATGAATATGTTAATAGATGTTTCTGTTAGATCGTTCGTTAGCGAATATGAATACATCGTTGATAGATCACTCATGCATGTTTATGTCATGTTTTATATGCTGAATTTCTGGATTAAAATATGACGAAAATTGACTAGATTTTCAACAATCCAAAAACTTGATAGGTCTTTTTCGGTAGTTGGCTTTGCTGCGTCGCTTAAGCCACACCCTCCGTTTGATGGTTCAAATTTTAAGAGATGGCGTGCGCGCGCGATCCTGTGGTTTACTGCCATGGAATATTTTCATGTTGCACAAGGCAAGCCCGCTGAGCCTCTGCCTGATGAGGATGAACGCAAGTTCAATGCAGCGGATAACTTGTTTCGAGGTGCACTTGTCAACATACTGGCGGACAACATTGTGGATGTGTACATGCATTTGCCTACGGGCAAAGAGATGTGGAATGCACTTGAGGCCAAGTTCGGAGTTTCCGATGCTGGTAGTGAGCTGTATGTCATGGAGCAGTTCTATGACTACAAGATGGTCGATGACCGTTCTGTAGTAGAGCAAGCTCATGAGATTCAGGCGTTGGCAAAGGAGCTTGAGAACAATAAGTGCGAGTTACCGGACAAGTTTGTGGCTGGCAGTATTATCGCTAAGTTACCACCTTCTTGGTCGGATTTTGCTACCTCTCTAAAGCACAAGAGGCAGGAGTTCAGTGTTACTGATCTCATTGGCACTCTTGGTGTTGAAGAGAAGGCGAGGGCAAAAGATACTCGTGGCAAGAAAGTTGCTGCTGAGGGAGGTTCTAGCGCCAATTTGGTGCAGAAGAAGAATCCTCAGGCTTTCCACAACAAGAAGAAAAATAAGCCTTTTGTCAAGCCCAAGGCTACTACTGAGTTTAAGAAGAAAGGCAAAGGAAAGGGCAGCTGCTTTGTGTGCGGTGATTCTGGCCATTGGGCTAAGGATTGTCCAGATCGCAAGGATAAGCAGAAGAAGTCTGCCAACATGGTTATTAGTGACGCTGGAGGAACATCGGGGTACGGTAATTATTTACCTACAGTTCTTTCTGTTTGTCAATCACCTGAGTGGTGGGTTGACACTGGTGCTAATATTCATGTTTGTGCTGATATTTCCTTGTTTTCATCTTATCAGGTCGGTCGAGGTTGCTCCTTGTTGATGGGGAACGGATCGCATGCAGCTGTTCATGGTGTTGGTACGGTCGATCTGAAGTTTACTTCGGGAAAGACCGTGCAGCTGAAGAACGTGCAACATGTCCCTTCCATAAAGAAGAATCTCGTCAGCAGATCTCTACTGTGTAGAGATGGTTTTAGGCTTGCATTTGAGTCCAATAAATGTGTCGTGTCTAAGTATGGAACATTTGTTGGTAAAGGCTATGAGAACGGAGGTTTGTTCCGTTTTTCTTTGATGGATTCCTGTAATAAAGTTGTGAACCATGTGTGTAACGATGATGATGAGTCTAATATTTGGCATTCACGACTTTGTCATGTTAATTTTGGGTGTATGACGCGCTTAGCTAATATGAGTTTAATCCCGAAATTCACTTTGGTCAAAGGTTCTAAGTGCCATGCGTGTGTTCAATCGAAACAACCTCGCAAGTCTCACAAGGCAGCAAAAGAGGCGAGGAATTTGGCACCGTTAGAACTCATTCATTCTGATTTATGCGAGATGAATGGCGTGTTGACTAAAGGTGGAAAGAAATATTTCATGACGCTTATAGATGATTGCACTAGATTTTGCTACGTGTACTTATTAAAAACAAAAGATGAAGCGTTGGATTACTTTAAGATCTATAAAGCTGAGGTAGAAAACCAACTTGAGAGGAAAATCAAGCGGGTAAGGTCTGATCGTGGGGGAGAGTATTTTTCAAATGAGTTTACTTTATTCTGCGAGGAACATGGAATTATTCATGAGAGGACGCCTCCCTATTCTCCCGAATCAAACGGGGTTGCCGAAAGAAAGAATCGCACTCTAACTGATTTGGTTAACGCCATGTTAGACACTGCGGGACTTTCTAAGGAATGGTGGGGTGAGGCTATATTGACCGCGTGTCATATCCAGAATAGAGTTCCTATAAAGAACAAAGAAGTAACACCATTCGAGGACTGGGAAAAGAAGAAACTGACTCTCTCATATTTGCGCACCTAGGGATGTTTGGCCAAAGTTAACGTGCCAATTATCAAGAAGCGCAAACTTGGACCAAAAATCGTAGATTGTGTATTCCTTGGTTATGCTATGCACAGCGTGGGTTATAGGTTCTTAATTATAAAATCTGGAGTACCTGACATGCGTGTTGGTATAATCATAGAATCCAGAGATACTACATTTTTTGAGAATGAATTTCCTATGAATAGTGATGTACCTAGCTCATCTAGTCAAGAACCTATAATTTCCTTTGATTCTTTTCTGCCGATAGAACATGTTGAGCAAACGCCTGTGGAAAATCCTGAGGAGGATAATAATGAAGTTACTCGAAAGAGTAAGAGACAAAGGACTGCAAAGTCTTTTGGTGATGATTTCATTGTATACCTCGTGGATGACACTCCAAGAACCATTGAAGAGGCATATTCTTCTCCTGACGCTGACTATTGGAAGGAAGCGGTACGGAGTGAGATGTACTCTATTATGTCTAATGGAACTTGGGAGGTCGTTGATCGTCCTTATGGGTGTAAACCTGTAGGATGTAAATGGGTTTTCAAGAAAAAGCTTAGGCCTGATGGTACAATTGAAAAGTACAAGGCAAGACTTGTGGCCAAAGGTTATACCCAGAAAGAAGGCGAGGACTTTTTTGACACTTATTCACTTGTTGCCCGATTGACCACAATTCGAGTACTACTTGCCCTGGCTGCTTCTCATGGTCTTCTCGTTCATCAAATGGACGTTAAGACAGCTTTCCTAAATGGAGAGTTGGAGGAGGAGATTTATATGGATCAGCCAGACGGGTTTGTGGTAGAAGGTCAAGAAGGAAATGTGTGCAAGTTGTTAAAGTCTTTGTATGGCCTAAAGCAAGCACCTAAGCAATGGCATGAGAAGTTCGACAGAATTTTGACATCTGCTGGCTTTGTTGTGAATGAAGCCGACAGATGTGTGTACTATCACTTTGGTGGGGGAGAAGGAGTGATCTTGTGCTTGTATGTTGATGCCATACTAATTTTTGGAACAAACCTCAATATGATTGAGGAGGTCAAGGACTTTCTATCCAAGAGCTTTGAGATGAAAGATTTGGGAGTGGCTGATGTGATTCTTAACATTAAGCTACTGAGAGGAGGTGATGGTGGGGTTACACTCGTGCAATCCCACTATGTGGAGAAGGACTTGAGTCGCTTTGGTTATAGTGACTGCAAGCCTGCTTCTAATCCTTATGATCCTAGTGTGTTGTTGAGAAAAAACCAAAGAATAACAAAGGATCAATTGAGATACTCCCAGATCATTGGCTCATTGATGTATTTAGCTAGTGCTACGAGGCCTGACATCTCGTTTACTGTGAGCAAACTAAGCCGGTTTGTTTCAAATCCGGGAGATGATCATTGGCGTGCTCTTGAGAGAGTAATGCGCTATCTAAAGGCAACTGTGAGCTATGACATTCACTATGCTGGGTACCCAAAGGTACTGGAGGGCTACAGTGATTCAAACTGGATCTCTGATGCTGATGAGATAAAAGCCACAAGTGGATATGTGTTCACACTTGGAGGTGGTGCTGTTTCCTGGAAGTCTTGCAAGCAAACCATCTTAACGAGGTCAACAATGGAAGCAGAACTCACAGCATTAGATACCGCTACTGTTGAGGCTGAGTGGCTTCGTGAACTCCTTATGGATTTGCCGGTGGTTGAAAAACCGATACCGGCTATCCTGATGAACTGTGATAATCAGACTGTAATTATCAAAGTGAACAGTTCTAAGGACAACATGAAGTCATCTAGGCATGTTAAGAGGCGGTTGAAGTCTGTCAGAAAGCTGAAAAACTCTGGAGTGATAGCGCTGGACTATGTCCAGACAACTAAGAATCTGGCCGACCAATTTACAAAGGGTTTATCACGTAATGTGATAGATAGTGCATCGAGTGAGATGGGCCTGAGACCCACATGAGTCATACCACAGTGGTAACCTGTTCTACGTGATCGGAGATCCCGTGAAGTAGGATGGTGAAACAAGCTGTTGGTTGACTGGAAGGAGAGACCTTTACAAGGCTCATTTCTTCAGTGATGCACTTCTCTCCTATTCTGTATGGCAGGTTGATTTTTATCTCAATGTGATCCGAGTGGCTTATTTAAAGTAGAGATGTTGGCCTACAGGACATCTTAGAAGGAACACACCTATATGAGTTCGACTGCTGGTCACAGTCTATGAGATTTGGTTGATTTCTAGATACTCATGAATAGGCATGGAGTATGACTTATATGCTCCAACCAGAGGGGATGCTTCAGGCAGCCTAGTACTAGTAAAGGAATTGGATAAAGCTTATTCGCACAAAACTGTCAATTCAAGGCATAGTCCATTGTTCAGTTGTGGATGAGTGTAACTCCTTTCCTAGATGGATGTTCAACTTAACAGTCTCCATCGAAACACTGGTATATCAAACAACAGCAGAACTGAGAGCATTTCTCGCGTGCCTTGAAATTTGGTGGGGGTTGTTAGATTAATTGGGTTTGGTCCATTTTAATTTAGCAATTAATCAAATGAAATTCCTAGGCCCACTATTAATGCTAGGTGTAAAAACTGTTTAGTCCCATATGGAGAATTGAATGGGAGTTACACCACTTTAAAAGGTGGAACGTGGTAACCCCTTTGTGGAATTGGAGAGAGCCAATACACGCGCGTGCTCGCTCGCTCGCTCGCCACGCCACGCCACGCCACGCCGAGCCGAACGAATCCCCACTGACTCGCAGTAAATAGTATTAACGAATGGTTGGCAGTAACGGTGCAGTTACTAGTGGCTGCGGTTACTTTCGAGTAATGGCTGCAGTTACTCTGGCCTCTTCGTTTTTGCTGTTACAAAAGAACAGAGCATGTAAAGGCTCTCCTCTCCATACGAAAAAGTGGGACAAGGCTATTCTCTGCTGCTACGCTACTTTCGTCATCTCCGGTCCAGAGCCTTGCGCGCACAAGTTTCTGGGCGAGTAGGCCTCCGGAACTTCGTCTGTTTGTGTACCTGCACGGGTAGGCGGGCGATCAAGTTTTTGGGGAGCGCATCGGCGCGACTACTCAATCTGCGACGTTTACTTCCTGGTGGTGAACCGTTCGCGGGACTGCACTGCGAACATCTTCCTGCATCAAATTTCGTCCTGCATCACGCCTCGATCGACTACATCGAATAGGACATCATGTCGACTGATGGTAACGGCGCCTCCGGTGTCTCCGGCACTGGCCCCGCCCGAGAGTATAAATTGAAAACTTTTCTGGTGTATTTGTTTCTGTGCGCTATGAATATGTTAATAGATATTTCTGTTAGCTTGTTCGTTAGCGAATATGAATATATCGTTGATAGATCACTCATGCATGTTTATGTCATGTTTTATATGCTGAATTTCTGGATTAAAATATGCCAAAAATTGACTAGATTTTCAACAATGTTTGTATCACTTGAGCTTTCAGACGTACGAGTCCAGAAGATGGCAAACGAGTGCCTACAAATGCATATGCTTGTACGTATCTCATATCTGAAGAACATGTGGATTATCTGCTGTCCCTCTCGGTTTCCTGTTGCGAATGTTTGGTTGCTGCCAGTGGGATATGGTTGCCCACAGCTTCCAAAGACAACCTTGAAAATGTACTCTCTCAAGCTTCAATGATGCAACGCTCCAACATTTCCTTTTTCCATTCTACTTTTCGCAAAAAAATACCTCTCGAAAAACACTGTCTAACTCATGTTTTCTGTAGAAAACAACCTAAAATATGTTTTGATCATAAGAATTTTAAAGAAATCTTGCAAAAAATAATATAATTCCCATAGAATCGCTAGCTGATCCCCGCTCGAAATGGGTCTAAATTACCGAGGTGTAAGAACATTGTACCCATGTTGTCGCCGTAGGTTTTTGTTAGTAGTAAAATCCAGAGCCAGCCGCCGGCAGATTCGAGCAACCCTGGACGCAGACCACAGTAACACCACCCAGCTGTCAGTGGCAGGTAGAAATCTCACACTGACATGTGGGGCCCACACTGCAGCAGTCTCAGTTTGCAGGATACGAGTAAAAAAGGGCTGGAACGACGGGTAAAAGGGTTCAGTAAAACCTTTCTGATGGCAGGATGATTCAGAGCCGGAGAGACAAGAATCTTAGCTCAGGACAAATGCCGTAGCAGAGGAGAGCAGAGGCGAGCACGAGGCATCTGAATCAAAAGAGCAAAACGCCCAAAGCGACACTTCAGTACTGCCGCTACAGTCGGAGTGGAGCCGCTAGATTTCCAGCTCAGCTCAACTCTGCTCTGGCACGCAACAGGGGCGAGCAGTACACGCAACGCACAACGGGATAAAAACACTCGCTTCCAGGATTGGGGCAAAGAAACAAGCAGAAGAGTGTGAGGTGAAAGCACAAGGAAAGCTTAAAAAAGAGAGAAGATTTTTGAGGGAAAGGAGGAGGGTGACATGCCATGCCATGCTATGATGGCTAGTGTGGTGTGGTAGAGGGCTAAAGGGTGGACGCTACGTATTGGTGAAGAGTAAAAGGAGATAGCTTAGCTGCCTGCCTTTGTGGTGCCCTTTTTCTTGCTTCTCTCCTTTGCCAACTCTGGGGAGAGGAGAGGAATGGTGTGGCAGAGCTCAGCTGTGGTGTGAGGTATCTATTCGCTGTTGGACCTTGTTGCTTGTTAGTTTTGCTCTGTGTAATGTTTTGCTAGTTCTTGAGCTCGTGGGACTGTGACTGTGGGAGTGGGAGGATTCTAGGGTGCTTTTGGTTCAATTTTGTCTCAGTTTGATGAAAGATTGAACCTTTGTGTGTGATGGGAACTGAAGAGTGAGGTACTGAGGTGTGTGTTCTTCTTGGTTCATGTTCTTGTTTGCGCCCCCTCTTTCAGAGTTCTTGTGGGTTTAGAAATTTTGGTGGTTTGCTTCGAATTTTGGGGCTTGCTAGGGTTCGGACAGTGAGCTCGTTTCATCAATTTACTGATAGGTTGGAGATTCGTACAATTGAGTGCTAGGAAAGCTGTAAATTGATTCTTGTTCCATTATGGTTCCAAGGTAGGAATGTTATTTTGAATATTCAGATGAATCTGTACTCAATTTTAGGAATGAGATGGGGTTCGATGTTCAAGCTCTATTTCATGGGAAGGAGACGAGAATTAGATGAAATTATCCATATTTTTTTAGGAACAGAAATTACAGAGAAAAAAGGGGGAAAAACCTTAAATGTATCATGTTTTGTGGTTTTCTTACTGAGAATTCCATTAACTGCATGTCCTAATTCAGTGGGTTCGCCTGAAATTTGAACTCATCAATTCAATTCTTGTGTCTCTGTTCAGGTGTGTGCATGAGTGCCATCCATAATTGTTCACAAAAGCGTTGAAGGAAGACGGCGTACTTATGCTCAAAAACCGTTTGAATCAGCCTTCTCTGAAGATACAAGCTTCTTCTTAAGTTAAATATGGCGGAATTCAAGGTAGGAAGGCTTGATGGTCAGCAGGCAAAGATTAGAAATGTCCCCATTGCTGTCACCCCGGAAGGATTCTGGTGCTGCCCATCTCAAGCCGTGCTCCAGAAGACGATGAAGAACCAAAACCAGCAGGCTAGAACTAAAGGGAGAGCATCCCCTCCTTTGTCAAAGGCTTCCTCGGTTCAGAGGGCGCCGACTATTTCTTCGGAGAAAAGAACACATCCGACCCCTACTAGGTATAGAACCAATTCAGATGATCAGACATGCCCTCCAGCAGATGAAGCTGCCCTTGATCCACCAAAGGTAGCACCAGCACCCGATAAGCGACAGAAGCAACATAAGATATCGGTTGGATTTGGTCAGCTTCACGTGAGTGATTTGAAGGTTGTACTGTATGGCAGGGAAGGGGTCGCTGTAAAGATGATTGTTCACAAGAACATCCTTGCTGAAAATAGTACTTTCTTTGCTGATAAGCTCTCGAGGCAGTCTCCAATGTCATGCATTGAGATACCAGATTGTGAGGATGTGGAAATTTTCGTCGAGACTGTTGGGTTGATGTACTGCAAGGGTGTCAAGCAGAGGCTGATCAAGCAAAATGTTCCGCGAGTTCTCCGAATCTTGAAGGTTTCTCCTTTGACAGTTCCTTGGTTTGCCAATTTCTTGTTGATATGATACACAAATTGGTTCTATGTTACTTCAATTGAAATACACACAAATGTTAAAGCATCTATGGCTAGACCAAAAACAAGTGCTAATTTAAACTGCCATATTATCAACCACTCGTCCAACTAGAGCCCGTTTACTATGCATACTAATTTATATTTGGTATTGTCTGGATTATATAAAAAAACACCTGACAACCCAGAACAAATCTGGCATCGCCTTTCTTTACTAAAAAGAAGCTGTTTATCTGTAGGCAATGTTCTCTTGTCACCGAGATATTAGTTTGATAATTATGTCAGCTTAGTCTTTTAGAGATGCTGTATTCTTAGGTATTTGGCGTGATTCCAAACTACAAAAGTAGCACTCGTTGTACCAACTGAAAGGCACTCCCTTCAGTTCACAAAAACAAGTCATTTTGGAGTACGTGCAGTCAAATTTTGAAAACTTTGGCTATTGATATCTTTTAAATATTTAGATTAGATACATGAAAATTATATGTATAGATTCATCTCGAAAAATATTTTCATAATATTATAATTTTGTTAGGTTTTACAAATATATTATAATAGTAATTAGTGGGTCCTCACTAATGTGGGTCCTTATTAGCTGGAGGGAGTACTAACTAATGCACACATCTTTATACTCAACTCTATTGTAGCAAAAATGTGGGTCCATATTAGCTAGGTGCACCTGATTCTATCTCGATTTCCATTTCATGCTGTTGAATTGAAGGCATTTTATCTTCTGTAGTGGAAATACTATGACACCATCACATAACCAATAGAATCTGACAAAGACTGAATATTCTAAAACTTATTAATACATCATGTAGCAAAGTGGTCAGTTGATGGACTGTCTCAATTCAGGTACACTGTAATTCATGTGTCTTTTGGAACACAGAGCAGAAAAAGTCTACTGATCTGCACCTTGACTGTCAAAGTTGATCCGAATTCGTACCGTATCCATGTAGGACACTTCATCATCTCATGCCAGACGTGGTATGATAGATGCATACATAGGTTGTATCAGACATGGTGTCAATCTGTAGTAACCGATTCTGATTCGGTTTCCTCTCCGTGTGGGATCTTTTCCCCTCACACTATATATATGTACCACAGTAACCCATAGGAAGAGTAAGCGCTCTATTGTAAACTCTCCTTATGATAGTGATTTGCCTTCGAACGCCCGTGGTTTTTTCCTGCAAGAGTTTTCCATGTAAAAAATTCGTGTCTCTTATCTCTATTTTTTCTGTGCATTATTTGCAACAAGTGGTATTAGAGTAAGGTTCAAGATCCTACCCGCTGCCCCCGGGAGGAGACGACTCCCAGGGGGTAGCACCTGCACGGCGTAAAGGCGGCAACCTCTTTGGGCTGCACCACCGCCGCCGCTGGATCTCGCTGGTCCGCTGCCTCCTCTCGCGTCGGGCTGACCGCATTGCGCCAGCCTGCGCCCGGGAGTAGAGAGCCGTCGTCCCAGTCGTCGTCGCCTGGCCGCCTCCTCCAAGAAGGCCTCCTCCGCGTCGCCGCCGCCTAGGCCTCCGGATCCGTGCCAACTCTTGCCCGATCTGCGTCGGGACGCCGCCATCCTAATCAGATCCCGCCTCTTCCGCTCGGATCCTGTGTCTCCACCTCTGGATCTGGCGGTGCCAAGCTCCCCGTCATGCCGGCTTTCCGCGCCAGCCTTTCCCCGTCGTGTGTTAGGCTTCCTCTCGCTTGGCGGGCCGACCGACACCTTCGCCTCCTCGAGCTTCGCATGAATCCGAAGCGTATCAATCTCTTGAGTCGGCGTCGACTTGGTTTCTAAGCCGGAGTTCAGCTGTGCATAAAAGCCAGCGCTTGCCTCGGTTTCTCATGGAGGAGATGCAGTCTCGGTCACCTCGCTCAATCCGCATGCAACAGAGTAGGCAAGCGACAGCGCAAGAAACCGAGGAGCTGCATCAGTCATCAGTCCAGGCGTCGGTAGAGGAGACAGTCGGCAACATGCATTTGTTTTTCCCTCCGCGCGTGATGTGCAACACGTAAAGCGATAGAAAGCAACAGCAATAAAGCTATCAGGTGCAAAACCAGGAAAAAGTACAGCAGAGATTAAGGCGCACGCAACCGGAGACAGAGGAAAAGGTGAAGTCAAGTTGGTCTGTACACTTTGGTGTCTTTTTTGGGTGAATTTGCAAGGTGCACACAACAAGCATACCATGAGATTTCAGCATCTCTATCAGCGTCATGTTCTGCCAACATCATCGCTCATGTCGCACAATATCCATTGAAGCTGTGTCGTCAACACTATATGTTTTTGTGTTGAAGGTAGAGTTTGTTATGAATAGCGCTTGTATTCATATGAGGCCAATGGGCCGGTATATATACACAAAGTACAGGTGGGAAATATGCAAAGAACCCCTTATAACAATGGGGAATAACAAACTATACATATATCTCTAACACCCCCCCTCAAACTCATGGTGGATCAACAACACTGAGTTTGGAGAGGTAGAAGCTATGCTGTGCTCGAGTCTGGGCCTTTGTGAAGAAATCCGCTATCTGAAGCTCTGAAGGCACATACTGAAGAGTAATCACCTGATCATGCACACAAGACCTCATGAAAGAAGCATCCACACCAATATGCTTGGTGAGCTCATGCTTCACAGGATCACGAGCAATACTGATAGCACCTGTACTGTCTGACAAGAGAGGGGTCGGTGTAGTGACAGAAACACCAAAATCCTCAAGTAACCACCGTAGCCAAGTAATCTCTGCTGTCAAGAGAGCCATAGCTCGCAACTCAGCCTCTGCACTCGAACGGGACACTGCAGTCTGTTTCTTCGTCTTCCAGGCAATAAGAGAACCACCAAGAAAAACACAGTAAGCAGAGATAGACCGGCGGTCAGAGGGATCGCTGGCCCAAGTAGCATCCGAATAGGCCTGGAGCTGTAACGAACTGGAACGTGGAAAGAAGAGACGGCGAGAGATAGTCCCGCGAAGGTATCGCAGAACTCGAAGAAGGTGGCTGTAGTGGACCTGAGTGGGAGCTGAAACAAACTGACTCAGAATATGAACTGGATAAGTGATATCCGGACGAGTAACAGCAAGATAGACAAGACTCCCAACAAGATGACGATAGCGAGTCGGATCAGAAAGAGGCTCGCCATCAGAGAGTCGGAGGTGAATATTGAGCTCCATGGGAGTCTCAACAGTACGCTGATCAGTGAGAGAGGCGCGATCAAGAAGGTCCTGAATATATTTCTCTTGGGACATAAAGAAACCATCTGGAGTGGAAGTAACCTCAATCCCAAGGAAGTAACTAAGAGGACCAAGATCCGACATAAGGAACTGCTCACTAAGACGAGCCTTGACAAAGGCAATGTACTCAGAATCATCTCCCGTAATGATCATATCATCAACATACAGGAGAAGAAGAGTCCGACCACGAGACGAAGTGTGGACAAAGAGTGCAGGATCATGATCACTAGCTGAAAAACCAGCAGCAGTGACCACAGAGGAGAAGCGCTCAAACCAAGCACGAGGGGCTTGTTTAAGGCCATAGAGAGAGCGGCGAAGGCGACAAACCATGCCCTCAGGAACAGAATATCCAGGTGGCGGATGCATGTAGACCTCCTCACGCAACTCGCCATTAAGAAAGGCATTCTTGACATCAAGCTGAGAAACAGACCAGTGGCGAGCAGACGCCACCGAAAGGAGAGTGCGAACAGTGGTCATGTGGGCCACAGGAGCAAAAGTCTCGTCGTAGTCAACACCATGCTCCTGCTGGAAGCCACGAGCAACAAGACGCGCCTTATAGCGCTCAAGAGAGCCATCAGAGCGAGTCTTAATCTTATAGACCCACTTACATGTGATGGGATGAGAATGAGATGGCAAAGGAACAAGATCCCAAGTACCAGTACGCTCGAGGGCAGCAATCTCCTCGGCCATGGCAAGCTGCCACTCAGGGTGAGTAACAGCATCCCGGTAGGAGACAGGCTCACGAGTAGCTGCGCCAGCAAAGGAAAAACGGGCAGGAGGCCGAATCGACTGGCGATCGCGGAGAGCGTAGCGAGGAGAAGATGACCCATCAGGGGACGATGGAGCATCAGAAGAAGATGGAACATCAGAAGAAGAATGCTCATCTGGAAGGTCCTCAAAACGAGGTCGACGAGTGTAGACAATAAGGGGAGAAGGAACTGTAGTGGGAGGAACCTGCGGAGTCGTAGGAGACGACACAGGCGGCGACAACGGTGAAGAGGCCACAGGGTGAATATGTGGAGACTCAGTGGAACAGGTGGACGAGGGCAAAACAGATATAGGTGTATCTGGAAAGGTCAAGAAAGACAGAGGCTCCACAGAGGAAGCCGAAGGAGAGGCAGGACGTGGGTAGAATGGACGAGACTCGTCGAAAGTCACATCCCGAGAAACCCGCATCCGTCGACCAACAGGATCCCAGCACCGATAGCCCTTGTGCTCGGCACTATATCCCAGAAAAACACACTCAACAGACTGAGCGGTCAGTTTGGTGCGTTCTCGAGGGGCAAGGAGAACGTAGCAAACACAGCCAAACAGACGAAGGGCAGAGTAGTCAGGAAGAAGACCACAGAGACGCTCAACAGGGATCGCACCCTTAAGAGCAGAAGAGGGCTGTATGTTGACGAGATAGGTGGCAGTGGAAACAGCCTCGGCCCAAAAGTGAGGTGGAATAGAGGCGGCGATCATCAGAGCACGAGCCGTCTCAAGGAGGTGACGATGCTTGCGCTCAGCGACACCATTCTGAGCATGAGCACCAGGACAAGAGAACTGAGCGAGAGTGCCCTGCTCAGCAAGGAAGCTGCGCAGGTGACGAGAGAGGTACTCGCCAGCAGAATCAGCTCTAAAGACACGAATAGGAGTGGAGAACTGTGTGTGTATCATAGTGGCAAATTGTTTATAGATAGGTAAGACCTCACTACGAGAAGACATGAAATATATCCAAGTGTGGCGAGAGAAATCATCTATAAAAATAATATAATAACGATGACCCCCTTTCGAAACGAAGGGAGCCGGACCCCAAACATCTGAATGAACAAGATCAAAAGGACGCTGAGACACAGTCTCACTATGAGGATAAGGAAGCTGAATCTGTTTACCTAACTTACAGCCCTGACAATCTAAAGACACGTCTCCTGAGACAGACCCCAGAAGACCACGACGAACTAAGGACGACAGGCGAGATCCACACAGATGGCCAAGACGGTGATGCCACTGCTGGAAAGAGCCGGTAGACGAAGTGGCAGAAGCGGAGAGACTGGCGGCGGTGGTGGCAGCGGAAGGAAGATGAAGCCAGTCAAGCTCCCAGAGACGCTGTGAGTCACGGCGCCGAGGGCCAGAACCAACCAGAGCTCCCGTGTGGCAGTCCTGAACACAACAAGAGTCAGAGTCGAGAATAACTCGATAACCAAGGTCAGTAATCTGCCCAGCAGAAAGAAGCTGCAAGGTAAGGCGAGGAACATGAGCAACAGAAGGAACATGAAAAGATGAGTTGCTAAGAGATCCTCGACCAGAGACAGAAAGAGGTGTACCATCAGCAGTAAGAACACTGACAGGAGAATCAAGAGGTGTAATAGAAGACAGAGTGGAAGAATCAGGAGTCATGTGAAAAGATGCTCCAGAATCAAGAATCCACGGGGAGGTACCTGACTGTGTAGGAGGTGGTCTCTCAGTGCCTGAAGAGTCAGTAGCAGAACCTGCAGAACCTGTCGAGGGAGAACCTGAAGCAGCAAGTAGGCGTCGAAGTCTGGCTATCTCCTGCTCGGTGAGAGAAGCTGCTGAAGAAGTCGAGGCAGACGTCGTCGTAGAAGCACTAGTGCCAGTAGAAGAACGGCGTGAAAGATGCCGCTTCTTCTTGTAGCACTGGGACTCAGTGTGGCCATCCTTGTCGCAGTAGGAACAGTGAGGACGGCCACCTCCAGACTGAGGACGGCCACCACCACCTGTGGTAGCCGCTGGAGGAGGCAGTGTAGCAGGCGGACGAGCGGCGAGCACAGAGGGGAGTGGCATCAGACCAGCACCACTCAAACGAGTCTCCTCTGCGCGTATCTCGGTAAGAGCCTCCAGGAGAGTGACACGAGGGTGGCGTGCAAGGAGCTGGGCACGCCTTTGCTCGAACTCAGGACGAAGGCGAGTAAGGAACTCGTAAACCCGCTGAAACTGCAGATCAGCACGTACCTCTAGGCAGCACGGACAGGTACGACAGCCAGCAGTGCGAAGTGAGTCCAACTGACGCCAGACAGCAGAACTCTGAGCGTAAAAGGCGTCAACAGTAGCATCACCCTGCTGAAGAGAGTGCTCCTGGCGGACCACGGACAGGTACAGGGCATCACCAGAGGGCTCGTAGCGCTGACGAAGATGAGTCCACATCTGGAAAGCCGAAGGGAGTCCCACAACCTCAGAAGAAAACTGAGGCTGGACACTGGCGATGAAGACAGCAGCAGCCCGAGCGTCGTCATCGTACCACTGAGTGTAGACGGTCAGACGATCCTTGTAGGAATCCAGAGCCTCCTGGTAGGCAGAGGCAGCTTTATCATCAGCATCATCATCAGCAGCAGCCTTATCGGCTGTCGGAGGCAATGCAACAGGCGTAGGCTCCGTCGGATGAATAGGGCAAGGCGGGCAGGTGACATCGCCAGAGAGGACGCCCCAGAGACGAAGACCACGCATGTGAATGCGCATGTGAGACACGAAATCGGTGTAATTAACACCATCAAAGATCACCGGGCAGCGAGGGAGAGAAACGGTGCCCATTGGTAGGCGGCGCTGGACGGCGCGGCGACCAAGGCAACGAAGTCTAACAGGCGGCGCTGGACGGCGCGGCGGTTAGAACGACGTTTTTTTTTTGCCTTTTTTTTTACCCGATCGGTTTATCTAACCCGACCGGCTCAGCCACAGAACCCGACCGAAACCAAAGGCCAGACGGCGGGCTCGGCGACGGCGGGGTCGGCGGGCCAGTCGGCGATGGCGGGGTCGGCGACGGCGGGGTCGGCAGCGGCGGTCGGCGGGGTCCCAAGCGGCGGCGCGAGACGGACTTCCCGAGCGGCGGCGCGACTCCGAGCGGCGGCGCGACTCCGAGCGGCGGCGCAACTCCGAGCGGCGGCGCGACTCCGAGCGACGGCGACCCGAGACGGATCCGACGGCGGCAAAGTCGGCGACGTCCCTCCTCGCGCGCGCGACAGCTCGGGCCTCGGCGTCGGTAGATCCGGACGGGGGGAGTCGGCGGGGCCGACGGCGGGTAGATCTGGACGGGGGGAGTCGGCGGGGCCGACGGCGGCGGGCTCGAGCGGGAAGGCTCGGGCGGAGTCGGGCGGGATCCGATGGAGAGAGGATCCGGCGGAGACAAGCACGTCCTGAGACCCGAGCGGCGGCGCGGGGAGGCGCTGGGAGGCCGGCGGCGGCGCGGGAAGGCCGGCTGCGACGCGGGGAGGTCGGCGACGGCGCGGAGAACCCTAGGTAAGCCAAAACCCTAGTTTTGGCTCTGATACCATGTTATGAATAGCGCTTGTATTCATATGAGGCCAATGGGCCGGTATATATACACAAAGTACAGGTGAGAAATATGCAAAGAACCCCTTATAACAATGGGGAATAACAAACTATACATATATCTCTAACAGAGTTCATTGCAATTCAGGTCATTGTGTATATTATTTACGGCATTTGTGCGGGACCAATCATTGGCAATTTATCAACGATCCATTGTCTTCTAAGGGTTACTGCGGCAAGATCCGCAAATGAAGAGTCTAAGGTAGAGTTGCAGTTTTTCAACACAATGAGTTAATTTAGGTTACACTTGACGGAGGAGATTTTAAAAAAATGTCAGTTGTGGAAACAACTGAATTTGGTGTTTCACCGTTTGATAACACCATGATGGCAGCTAGCATAATACTCTATGGAGTTTTTGTTATTTGAAAGTGAAGGTTTTGCTCCGATTTCAGTTTGAGATGAAGGATTTAAGTGCAAAGAGTTTTATTTTTGCGTAGATACTACAACGTCTTCTAGTTATTGCAGCTCGATATGAGGGGTCTACTGCAGTTTATTCTCTATTGGCAGCACAAGTGTTCCTTTCATCTAGACGGTTTTACAGGAGCAGTTTCAACCATGTCATGGAATTCAATTACTTTTGAAGTCGGCAGTTTGATGTACGTGATGGCTACACGTGCAATAAGACTGTTCTAGTCTTTCTTATTGAAAAGTTGCTCTTACAATGAATGTTGCTTGCCGAGTTTTGTGTTCCAGGTGGAGCATATCAGATTCCATGATATGAATTCTTCGCTATCTATCCAGCGCCACAGGTGATGTTTTGGCTTATGCCATTTGATGATTGAGCATTTGTTTTAGGAGGTCAGTTGCACAGATTCAGATTTTGCTGTGGTTATGAATTGTTCAAGACCCAGATTTGTTCGTCTGCTTTGTTAATAATTGTGTGTTCAAACGTGTTGTTGGTTTGCTCAATTTTGCTTCGCAAGAAGCGTTTTGA
Organism: Dendrocalamus latiflorus; assembly: GCA_017311315.1. NCBI lineage: Eukaryota > Viridiplantae > Streptophyta > Magnoliopsida > Poales > Poaceae > Dendrocalamus > Dendrocalamus latiflorus. The sequence goes on from CM029643.1 coordinate 31,285,855, forward strand.
CAAGACTGTTCCAGTCTTTCTACTTGAAGATTAGTCCGATGGACTTTTGGCGCACAAGGTGTTCATGCTAATTTTAATTGGAGGAGTCTATCATATTCTTCGACTACTGGATGGAATTCGGCTGAAGGTGAAGATTGTTAAAGTTGATCCGAATTTGTACCGTGTCCATATAGGACATTTCATCGCTTTATGCCAGACGTAGTATAACAGGTGCATGCACAAGTTGTATCAGATGTGGTGTCAATCTGTAGCAACCGACTCTGATCCGGTTTCCTCTGTATGAAACTCTTTTCCCTCACACTATATATATATACCCCAGTAACCTATAGGAAAAGCAAGCGCTCTATTGTAAACTCTCCTCATTATAATGATTTGCCTTCGAGAGCTCGTGGTTTTTTCCCGCAAAAATTTTCCACGTAAAAAATTCGTGTCTCTTGTCCCTATTTTTTCTGTGCATTATTTGCGACATTGACTGTTTGGACCTTGTCCATCTCTTACTATGCGGTTGCTTAGGACCAATTAACTCGACTTTGCAGAGCAAATATGATTTCTTTCTCTACCTGTTCTGTTATGCAGTGTGTGATTTATGCATTTTTTTCTGTACAGGTTGCAGAATCACTAGGTTTCCGAGTATGTGTCCTATCATGCTTAGATTACCTGGAAGCAGTTCCTTGGGTTGGTGACGAGGAAGAAAATGTGGTATCATCCATACGACAACTCCACAGAGAGAATTATGGAGTTAGCCCCTTATTGAAAAGAGTAACATCTGAGCTAATAAATCCGCCAAACGACACGCTTGCAGATATTATTGAATTGGTGCTGAAAAGCAGTGAGGATAGAGGGCGGCGTGAGATGAAATCTTTGGTCTTGAAGCTTTTCAAGGAGAATAACATCTGGACCAATGGTTCAGCAGACTCCTGTGCCATTACATTGTACGGTTCTTGCCGGAATTGCCTGCAATCTTTACTGACCTTGTTTCGCCAAGCTTCTGATCCAGAGTTTGCCGAGCAATCTTCAGACAATAAAGAACCGATCTTTCGACAGATCACTCTAGAGGCTGATAATCTTCTCTGGTTAGCTGAGATTCTAGCTGACAAATATGCTGCTGATGAACTTGCAGTGATATGGGCCAGCCAAGGAGAGCTGGCCGGACTGCACTGCAGGGTACCAGTGATGTACCGCCACCTTGTCAGCTGCGTCACCGCAAGGCTCTACGTCGCGATTGGGAAAGGCGAGGCGCTCCCGTCGAAGGAGACGAGGCAGCTCCTCCTGGATGTCTGGCTGCAGCCTCTCATGGACGACTACAACTGGTTGCAGCATGGCTGCAGGTCGTTCGACCGGAAGGTCGTCGAGGAAGGGATCGGGCAGACAATTCTGACGCTGCCATTGGAGGACCAGCAGACAATACTGCTCGCCTGGCTGGGCAGATTCCTGAAGGTTGGAGATAGCTGCCCAAATCTTCAGAGGGCGTTCGAGGTGTGGTGGAGGAGGACCTTCATCAGGCCTTACACCCAGCAGCAAGCGAGTTCATCGCAATCAGGACGGAGCTGATCGAATCAAACACTGCTAAGAAAAACAGTGTGTGATGTTGTCTACAAGGTAGTAAGTACTTAATAATGGTTACCTGCATGTTAGTAAGCTTTAATGTTCCTTAGGAGATCATCAGGAAGAGAGAAGAGAAATGTGTAGTGGTGCTTTTAACTGACGGGGTGTGTTGATTGTGGTTGTTTTGTAATGGTTTGAAATGCGCAAGCTCTCTGATTTCTCGTTACAGGAATCAATCTTATATGATCTACTACTTGTGAGTAATATCTTGCTTCTGAATTCTGGTGTAGCAGTTTTAAGTTGTGACTGATGTTTTTTTTTTTGGACAAACAATGTTTTTTTTTTTGACAAAGTGGCCGATGTTTTCGCGGAGGAAACAATCTTAATCTTCATCTGTATCTTGAATATCTGTGTCTTGAATGAACAGGTTTGTACCATGAGAAGTCTCAATGGCTCATAGGCCAGCTACTAGTACAAGTTTGCACACCACTATCTGCCATGATAACTGAACTATTGCAACGCCGCTCGACGCCAAGAAAAGCTACCAACCAATGCCCATCGATCGCATTGACATCCGTGCCCATGCTTGATCATACGCCAGGATCGCATGGGTGCAACCGTACGACTAAACTGTATGTATTTATGTATGTATAGTTATTGCATTGGCTTGTCTGAATCTCCTGTGCCCAGATATGCATTCAAGCTAGTCTGCATACGCATGCATGCATTCACTCCAAATGGGTGCAGCCTGGAGCTTGGTGAAGATGAAATGAATGCCTGCTAATGCTTGATCTGCAGCAATAACCAGTGGGGGATAACATGGCCACGAGGGGCACGGGCAAGTCGTGCTTTGTAGCCTGATCGATCAGTATGCATATCGTCGAAAGGTTGGAAGAGGCACTCACATTTACTTTGTTCGTTCGTCAGCCTACATTAATGTCAGTGACTAGGCATACATTTTCTTTCCTTCTCCCTTCTTCTTCTTCTTTGGCGAGAGGACTAGACAAGTAGACGACATATATTCAGCAAGTGGACAAAGCCCAAATCTGAGTTGTGGCCGAAATTGCATGCTGTTCATTCAACTCGGACAGTAAAACTTTGAAAGACCATGTGCTAATCTAAGACATTTGTGATGAATAATTGACATTTTAGTTGAATTGGGTTTGAATTTTTGCAATAGTTTAAAAAATTCATATTTATTGCCAGTACTAACTGTTGAACCAGTCGGACCGCTGAGAGGAAGCGGTCAGACCGACCAGTGAATGGCAGTATGACCGGAGTTTGGGGCGGTACAACCGATTTCTAGTTGGCGTTACTTTTTTTCTAGAGAGCATGTTTTTGGAGTTAGACTCGTTCGGTTGGACCAGCTATGGTTGGTGGTTGGACCGAGGGAGTTAACCGGTGTGGCTGGCACTGAAAATGCGGTCACACCAGGTGGCTAGTTAGATTGGCCAGTGATTGGTGGTCTGACCGGGCGGTCCGACTGACATGAAGAGAGTAGTCAAACTAGTGGTTATGGCCAGATATCAGCGTGAGTTGAGCTGAGGTGGTTTGAGGTCTATTCATGGCTTGGGAGCTAAAAGAGTTTATGTTGTATTGTATGATGCATGGTTTTAACTAACATAAGTCAAATGCATGGAACTTATACTCGATATAGTTGCTTGGTCTTTGGATGTACAGGTGGCTTAAAGGACGTAGCGGTTGACGGCAATGGACTAGGACTAGTCGAGGAAGCTGAGGTCTGAGCGGTCATGTAAGTCTGGATGAGACTACGCGGCTCAAGCGGGAGCACAGAGAATACAAGGATCGTGAAGAGGTGAATTAGTGCATATGTTGCACCAAGTGACAAAACTGATACATGTAGAGATGGTTCGATGGAGTCCGAATGTATGAAGACGTGACGACTAGTCATTAGACACTACGGGTTATGTATCAAAGCATGTGGACATGCTTTAAGGTGAAGATGAAAACATAGTAAAGGGAAGGTGTCTGAAAGCTTCGTCGAGAGTATTTTGGTAGTCAGCCAAATACCGAGTTGGTTCCTTGATCAAAATCATGACACGGAGAGGCATAAAGGAAGAGTGATTTAGGTTAAGAAGAGATGGATTTGTCATGTGGATCAATCGCTAAAGAGTTAGCGAGTTGAGTCTTGTAAACCCTTTGAGAAATGTACGTGAGTGTGTAAACCTCGTGTTAGTGGAGCTAACGGGTTTCCCTGGTAAGTTTAATGGGTTGGATCTATTAAGAGTGTACTGGTTATTTAGAGGGGAGGAGAGGAGGTAGTAGCTTCAAGGATTCGAGGGTTCAATTTTACTCTACTACCTTGTCTTTTTCCATGCTTGTGTGTGAGAGTTCTTGAGAGAGGAAAGGGTGGTGATTTAGCTACACCTTACAAATATTTATTAGTATGTAAACATTATCTTCCACTAAAATAGATTAAAACTTTGTTTCAATCATATTCTTGTTTGTGTTCTTGTTTCGGTGTTCTTGTTTTTTAGTTTGATTTGTGATTTTGGGTTTATGAGAGTTCTTGCTCAATATCTTGCTTGAATTGCTTTCTTAGGATATGTGAGAATAGATATGGAAGATTTCATATCTTTTATCATCACGAGTAAGAAGTAATTTGAGATTTATGGTTCTCATGTTCTTATGACCTAAATTCGATTATCTTTAATTTGGTGAGCTCGAGCAAAAAAACCTTATGATTCATGATTGCTTTAGATTCTTATTATTTTGAATAAGTCTCATGCAAAATTTGAAAGTGTTTGAATGAGATTTGAGTTTTTATCCCGAGAGGTGTTCAGGTTTGGAAACAAAGGAACCAATTGCGGTCTGACCTGGCATGTACAAGAGGCTAATTTTATTGCTCTTGTTTCTAGATTTGGTTTGCATAGCTGTGTTGTGGTTTATGACCATCATAGTCATTCGAGTAAAAATTTTGAATACTTTAGAAAAAAATTTCGAAAATCATTCACCTCTCTTTGATTACTGACATCGGGGCTACAAACTTGAAGCGAGGAACCTACTTGATTTGAATGCTTGGAACACCATTTTCCTGCCTGTTTGGCATTCTGAAGTAAATTAAGCATCACTGCCAAGATAGAGACAGATGTGTGGGCATAAGCGCAGTTGCATACAATGGAACTTGCACAAGTGTACGCACAACTTGTCTTCCACTTTACATCTTTTAGTGGTCAAAACCAAAAAGGTTGACCTCTCGAGCAACATATTTTCCCCTTTCGACAGGATCTCGAGCAGCAAAAGCAGAGCAGCAACGATGGCCCAACCAAAATTAGCCACTTCTATGACATGGCCCTCCTCTGTTTGACTTGACTCCAATGACTTTTTAGGTCCCGTTTGGCACAGCTCCACCACCGGCTCCTGGAGCTATTTGGAGCCGTTTTGTGCCAAACGGGGTAAAACAAAATAGCTCCACCCAAGGAGTCCCTTAAAACGTGCTGAGACAAAAGATATGTACGAGATGGAGCTGAAAAAAGTAGCTCCACCCGGCTCCATCCGCAGGCCCGCATGCCACTGCCCTTGTACTTTCATGAATTTACGCGATCTGCCACTGGTTTTAACAGGTCATTCTTATGCAAATAGACATGGGTATATTGGACAATTGACATCTCTCAACCATGCATGATAAAACAGGTGGAGTTGTTTTGCCAAACAGTCTACCAAAACAGCTCCAGCTCCACCGGTGGAGCTGTTCGCGGAGCTGAAGCCAAAAAAAACAGCTCCATTTGTGAAGTGGAGCCGTGCCAAACGGGGCCTTAGTCTTTAGCCACTTGTATCTTCAACTTGGAGCAAACGGTCCACAAATGTATTCAACATTCAGCACTTCAGTTCATATACTGTAGATAATTAAGACTAGGTACAAGACTAATTCTTTTTAAACAAGGCTGCTCCCTCTAGTCACAAATACATGACGTTTTGGAATAAGTACTGTTAAACTTTTTTAAACTTTGACTATTAATATCTTTTTAAATATTTAGATTAGATATATAAAAATCATGTACGTAAATTTATCTTGAAAAGTATTTTTCATAATATTATAATTTTATCGAGTTTTATAAATGTATTATAATAAAAATTAGTGGCTAAACTTATATTCTGAGAACTGTATCAATGTCTAAAACGACAAATAATTATGACAGGAGGAATAGTTACGAGACTAATTATTCTACTCGTCAACCGTGTATACTTTGCCAAGTCGACAAGCGTGCAATGGGCGGCAACCAAGTCTTGATATTGCACAACAGCTGACTAACTCTCTAGACTTGTCTTGCCCATCCATCCCCTGCAGCCTGTGAGGAGCTAGCTAGATCAGGTTTCCCAACTCATATATGGAGATACTATTGTCTGCAGTTGCGGGTGAGCTTGTCGGTAGATCCATATCCTGCCTGATCGACAAGTACTCGAAGCAATCGACGACGCCGTGGGAGGAGGAGAGCTTGCAGCGCCTGCAACGGGTGCTACTCCGAGCTCGGGTCACCGTCGAGGAGGCCGAGGGGCGGCGCATCATGAACCGAGCCATGCTCCAGCAGCGCGAGGTGCTGAGAGACGAGATGCACAGAGGTTACTACGTGCTCGACGCTCTCAGATTCGACGGCAAGGTAAGAGAAGATCTTGAAGCAAGCAGCCACTCTTTTGCTCCGTCTAGATTCAATCCTGCCAAGCGTCTCTACCTGTCGGTACTTGGAGGCGGCACGCAGAGCATGAGAGAGGTACATCGTGTGCTTGACAATCTGAACAGCAACGTTTCTGATTTAGATGAGTTCGTTGTGTTTCTGAAGAACTGTCCTCCGTTTAGACGATCTCAAAAACCAGAGGCTGACCACACTAATGGATGGGGGCGTTACCAAGTACCGAAACAGTGAATGTAGTGGCAATGGAAGATTGCTGGTTATTATCGAACTAACCGGCGATGACGACGAGGGTTTATGGAGAAGGTTGCACTCAACATCCAAAAGCAGCAATATTCCAGGTGGCAGCAAGATGATAATCACAAGCCGGCACGACAAGATTGCGAGCTTCGGAACCACGCAGGCTCTCACTCTGAAACCCTTGTCCCGAGAAGCGTACTGGTACTTCTTCAGGGTACTTGCATTCGGGAGCTCGGATCCCGAGGAGCAACCGAAGCTCGCCGCCATAGCCATGGAGATAGCCACCGAGCTCAACGGAGTTTTCCTGGCCGGGAATGTCGTTGCGGAGCTGCTGAGGGCCAATGCTAACGTCCAATCCTGGTCCAGGCTTCTCAGATTCATGAGAGAGCGCATACAGAAGCATCTGCTCCTGTTTGGTGAGCACCCGATCGATCTCTGGAAGAATGACAGGTCCATATATGTTCGCCGAATGGCGGCCAACACCGGTGAAGATTGCTTGGGGTCGAGCTATTCTCGGACGGGTTTGGGTCTTCAAGAAGAAGGCCAAGCAGCTCGCCGTCCCTGCAAGATAACGTCGTTCCGAGAGCTCCTTTTCGGAAGTGCAGTGCCTCCTCGCGGCTGGTTTGAGCTTCTGGGATGGAAATCTCACGTGCCGCCGTGCTACGAGTACCTCTTCGCCTGTGAAATACAGAAGCCAAAAGAGGATGTCCTTGTCAGGAAGAATAGCATCTCTCATCAGAAGAAGAAGAAGAAGAAGATCATTTGATTCAAGTAATCGATCAATTTGTTGCTGTGGACGTAGTTCGTGGTGCTTAAATTTGATCGAGAGCGAAATGTAATCCATTATTTGCGTTGCAATGGATCTCAAATAATTGAAACCGTAAATTCTATATTTTCAAAACAGAATAATACGAGTTTCCTCACGTCCATGGGTTGACTGGTCATGTCACTCGAAATTTTCGCTAAATCATGTACTAAAGCAACCATATGAAATCCATCATGTAAAAACAATTAACCATAAATTTAGAAATTGCAAAAGAAAAATCCCATCATATAAATAAACAAAATCATGCTATCGAAAAAATTTTAAGACTAGCTCCGCAAATGCGCGCCCACCCGGCTAGTTGTACTGTATTTCTGAGAATTTTAATGCACCCACAATCCAAGCTGATCATGCATGACCACATAACGAGAGATCATATTAAGTTTTTTTTGAAGTGTATAGGCATCACCCGGATGTTTTCTTTCGAATTATCATTCAAATTTATGATCTTTGGATTAGAGATCAAAGGGTCCCTTGTTTTTAAAGGGGGGATTTTTTTCAAAGGGGATGGGGAGAATTCATAGCTATTGGATCTCTAATCCAATGATCTTAAATCTGGATGATAATTAGGAAGAAAACATCCGGATGACGTTTAACAAAAACTTTTTTTTTTTACAGAAAGAGCCCAAGATGGGCGCAGGATTAGTACTTGCACAGCCCATTTCCAAGCACCTGCACTTTACAAAGAAAGAAAAAAGAAGAAAAAAAGCAACGGTGGTGAGCAGTGACACGCCCCTATCTTTTGACTCTTCGGGCAGTTATCTCACCGACCATACTGTAACTTGCAACACAACTGACCGACAAGATTGTAAGCAAGAGCAGTGCTTCTATCTATATGCAGATTGTAATCCTGATCAACTCGGCTTCGGCTTCTGGCTTCTGGCTTATTTTTTACTATTCATAAGTTTCGTCTTTTTTTGAACTTTTGGCTTTTTGTTGAGTTTTTTTACCGGTTCTTTTTTCCCGTATTTGTTTGTATTATACGTAATGGGCTAACATATTTTTTATATTTTTAAATTTAATTATGCTAAATAAGCCTCTGTCAGCTACAGTGCTTTTTTCAGCCAGCTACAGTATTTTCAGCTATAAGCCATGAGCTTTTCAGCCGAACCGATCACCAAAGTTGGACGGTTGAGATCGACCGCAGACAGTTTCATACACCGACCAGTTGGAGTGTAGCAAGGGAAGTTACTTAGGTGGCTACTGAACGGTTGCCGATTTTCATTCAAATTTTCAACAAAAAACATCCTAGTTAATTTCACACAGAGTTAATTATAAATCCACTTTCTCATATTTAACCCATGCACATTTGGTCTCATATCATGCATCGATTTTTCCTGGTGGGCATGCAATGCATGCACCGCCCTGACAATCGAAGTTTTAAAATCGCTGCATGCAACCCTCGCCTGCTAATATTGAAGCATGTCTCATCTTTTGGTGAAAAGATGATTGAAAAATGTGGCTTTTTCCCCACTCGCATTGTTTCTTCTTTTTGCCTTTTTGCAAAATTCTCTTTTCTGTCTGCCGTGTGCGTAGTGTAGTGTGTTGAATTGAATTGAAACCTTTTTTCTTTCCCCCTTTATAGCGTCCTGATCCCTTTTGGCTTTTGTTGCATGGGCCTTTGCTTTGATTTTTTCTCCCTTGGTGTTTTTGGAAGGAGATCACTTTAATCTCTTAACTTATGGCCAAAGTCCGAATAACACTCTCAACTATGAAACCGTTCACTTTACACCCCTCGACTATCAAATCCAGAGCAAATCACCCAATCGCTCTAAATCACCCTGGTATTAGATGACGTTGAGCCTACATATCAATTGTTTTTGACACAAACTCGTTTTAATGATATGGCAACCACTTGTAAACAAAACAAAAAAAATATTTATGAGACTACATGTAGGGGTGGAAACGGATCGGATACGGTCGAATAGTCTCAAATACGAATACGAATCCATATTTTTCAAACGAATACGGATACGAATTCGAATATTCTCAAATACGGATACGAATATTCTCGAATACGAATACGGATATTTTCGAATACGGATTTTCTCGGATACGAATATCGGATAAAACGGATTCCTAGCGGTTTTACCGATTTTTCACCAGTTTTTGACCGGTTACCGGTTTTAAACCACCTAAATTCAAATTTTGAATCACAAAATTTGTACGATTTTTTCATAAGTTCTAGAAACGGATCAAATACGAATCGAATAGTCTCGAATACGAATATTCTCGAATACGAATACTCTCAAATACGGATACGAATATTCTCGAATACGACTACGAATATTTTCGAATACGAATTTTTGCTTACCATATTTGTGTTTTCTCGGATACGAATATCGGATAAAACGAATTATCCGTTACCGTTTTCCACCCCTAACTACATGTCATCCTCTCATCCCCTTTCTTCTTTCCCTCTCACCTATCTCTCTTCTCTCCCTCTCCTCTCCCTCTCCTCTCCCTCTTCTCCAATCTAGCACCGGCAAGGGCCGAGCCAAATCTCACTAACACCACCACCGCTGGGCTCCATAGCCTCAAGCTCCTCATCTCCTCGCTTTCTCCCTCACCGTCCGACCATCGCCTATCTCACCTCGCCCGTGCCGGCACCCAATCGAACCACCGCCAAGGAGGAGTAGCTCGCTTTTCAGGAGCCCGCCGTCGTAGGGCCCCGCACCCTCAAGCTCCTCATCTCCTCACTCTCCCCTCGCCGACCACCTATCGCCCATCTCACCTCACCGGCGCCACCTCCCAATCAAACCACCGCCAAGGAGCAGCAGCTCGAGTTCTAGGAGGCCGTCATTGCAGGTCTCCGCAGCCTCGAGCTCCTTGTCTCCTTGCTCTCCCCTCATGCCGACCGCCTGCCGCCGCTTGGTGAGATCGTTGACCAGGTCGTCTCTAGGTTTTGCCATGTCATCAAAATCATTGACCGCACCGGCCACACCCCTCCTGCCTCTCCTTTGCCTCCGCCGGTGGCAGCGATGCAGCTGACACCTCAAAAGAGACTCACGCTGGACTTCACGAATCCTCTCGTCGGTGACAGCGGGAGGCGACAATAGCATGTCGAAAGGCTGAAGTCAGCTAGTCTCCTCCAGCGGGGGACGAGTGGAGCACATCTAGCTTGAGTAGAGGAATCACAGGGAAGAGAGAGAAAGGGTGGAGCACATCCAGCAAAGTTTGGCCTGGTCCTTGCCGAAGCTGGACTTGGAGAAGAGATGAGGAGAGGGAGAGACAAAAGCGAGAGAGATGGATGAGAGGGGGAGGAAGAAGAAAGAAGATGAGAGGATGACATGTGGGTCTCATAAATATTTTTTTTTGTTTTGTTTGCTGAGTGGTTGCCATATCATAAAAACAAGCTTATCCATTGATATGTAGACGCCATAAAAAACTGGAGTGGTTTAAGGCGAGGTTACGATTTGCTCTGATTTCAATAGCCGAGGGGTGTAAAGTGGACGATTTTGTATTTAGGTATTTGAAGATGTTGTCCCTGTTCTTTTTCAGCTTTTGGCTTCTGCTTTTGACTTTTCAACAGTAACTAGCTTTTAAACGGAGTGTCTTTTGAAGATGGGTTCTACTAGTTAATTGTAGTACATATTGTACCGACTTCATTTATATCGGCAAAAACTACATGTGGATTTTTGTTACTCTGTAATCTCTTACACGAACAATCTAAAAAGTTACAAGTCGCAGCTAAAAACCATAAGCCTCAGCCAAAAAAACATGCCGTTATGCAGACTTTGGACATAAATTTAGAGGGTAAAGTGAATTTCGTCTATCTTTTTTCCCCAGTGTGTGTGCACAACAAAAGTTTGGGCGCACGTATCATTCACCTTTTTCTGCTTTTACGTGCATTCATGCACGCAGAGGCGCACGATTCCCGGTGAGACGCTTATTTTGTTCGTGACCTACTTACCGCTAATCACATTCACTTAGGCTAAGTAGGAGCGGTGGTGTTGAGTGTATTGGTAATTGAAATGTTTTTGACCGAGGCCCTTCAAGCCTGCAGATTTTTTTATTTTTTTTTTCTTTTGCATGGTTTATGCATAGATCAAGGGTAAGATTCAGTACGAAAAGTATTTATAAGCCAAGAATTAGGACTACACTTTATCGTAAGTTTTTTCCTTAATATTAGGGTGATTTTCCCCTTGAATGGCTGGGATAGAACCCAAGACCACACGTCTTTTTTGTTGTACGTATTTATAAATTTATTGCTATTATGTAAATTATGTCCAATTAGTGGACTACTACTATCTTCGCTAATGACTAAAGCTGTCCATGCACAACAACTACCAATGCAAAGTGGAGAAAAGCTAGTTCAAAAGACCTCTCCTTTTCATTTGTCTATAGAGTGTAGGTGGTATAATAAGAGTTGGAACTGTGATTAATTAACTGGAGGTTATTAGCAACTTGCTGATGCAGAACCAGTGTGGACTTCGGTAGAAGACATTGGATTGCCCTGTCTTTTGACCTTCAGATAAACAAGAAGAAAACGGTGCAATAACCTAGGGGGAAGACCTTGGAGAGACTAAAGATTGCACGCTTGGACGTAGCTAGGTACATTTATTAGATAAGATCAAGCTGTATCAAGCGTGGTGTGCACAGATGAATCTCTTTTAAGTTAAGTAACACTGCAGTGCTTGAACACTGATTGGTTAAATCTGTGTTAGTCTTTTAAACTTGTAATACTTTTTCGGCGAGATTTCAGATTAATGGTTCTTTTTCAGTCCTTGAACTCAAGCTAATCGTTGAGTTTCCTGCAAAATTAAGGACTGCGTAGCATCTGACCGCAAGTTTTAAGAATCAGAGTCATAGTTAACCCTTCAACTTAATTAGGTATCAAACCTCAGGTCTGAAGAAGATCCATGTGAGACTTGACAATGGAAAATTTATAATTATTCAGATTCCAAGCCTCATCAGACTGCGAGTGTGTCCGGCTGTCTTCCTGTCTGTCCATCTTGTTATCTTCCTGTAGTTGTTGGGCAAATAATTTTTTTTGCATCATCTTGTAATCATTGGGACGATTAAAGGACACTGTGATGCTAATGGACATAAACCAGGAACATGAATGGTAACTCGAATTGTTGTTCTATTCTGTTGATTCGGTCGTATTTTAATATTTTCCATATTCCTTTTTAATTTGGAAAAGCATGGATCCACAATTCCATATCTCCATTAAAAATTGCATTATGATCCTCGGGGCTTTTGAATATTCGTTGAAAATTAGATATGGCAAATCTTAACAGGACACAAACTTAATATAGATCATGGGAACTTTTGTATGTGATCAACATGTTTGGGTTATAAATTGGTTGAGATGATTAGTTAATATACTCCTATGCAGTCAAACATGTCGAATCAGAATTGACAGGCTAAACTTAGTATGATCAGGCTAGACCAAGCGGCCAAACATAGCCAAATTTGCTTAACTAGATTTGCTCTTTCTTTTTTCCCCCCTCCTTTTGCCTCCTCACTTTCTCTAAGCCTACCTATCCTATGATCCTATCTCCTCACCCATGCGTGCCTGAAATGCAAAGAGCCCCACCCCTAATCCAAATGAGACAGGCAGAGACAACATTCCACAGCAAGAATTATTCTTGTGACAAGTGACAAGCAAGAAGCTCCCTCATGGCAGAGGACAAGTACTTGGTTGTATTGGGGCTTTCTTTTGAGAAGAGGAGAGAACAGTAGTAGCAGTGAGTAGTGAGTACTAAGTGGTTTTTTAGTCCAAAACAAGAGGAAGCACCCAACAGAGCAAGGTTTGTTTTCCTTGGGGCACAGCCACAGCCTCCTTTTATCCCCACTTTCATCTCTTTTGAGGCCGCCCCTACGCTTTTTCTTCCATTCTTTTAGTTTTTATGCACCTGAAGAAGGTTTAAACATTCTTAGGACAAAACACGGTTTTGTCTTTAATGACTGGTTCGCTCGTATAGTGTAGGGTCTACCATTTTCATATTTTGGGATCTTTTTTTTAGCGGTTCTAGATGGAGCCTTTCACCAATAAACTGCTCTTATATTGGAGCAGTGCCTTGGGGATACATATTTTTTTTAAAAAAAATGAAAGGCAACATGATGTATAGTTTTAAATTCAGATATTAACATCCACCCATTTATTTCTCTCAATCTTCATGTGAAGATATTCCACTGAGCAAATGAACAAAATTCTGAAGTTATGGTGCTTACTGGTGGCTACTCGTTAAATGCCAGAGTCAAAGATATGTATCATTGTGAGTTTTTATAAAAATGACGTAGCATATCTCCTGCATTCATATCCTCTTGTTCACTTGTCCATCAATGTGCACAAAGATTTCCATGTGAAAGGGAAAGAAAATAGTACAGCGCTTTTAAATGAGTTCTTCTTGCTGTCACATCTGGAAACCTACCAGTGAAACTGTGTACCAGGACTACCAGGATTAACTACCAGGATTAAGCAAAGACATGATTCTAATATACTACTTAATGAATGCCTTGCCTTATTTTTCATTGCTTCATGTGCCCATTTAGTCCTACACACTATTATACAGTTGAAACCTTGCAGATTAGTTTGGTAGGGAGCGGACTAATCCTAACGTTTGCGTTGGCATTTGTCAGGAAGCCATGGCTCTATTAGGAGGAGGAGACAATGATCTTCCATTAATCTATTGCTACAATTTTCTTGCCTGTCTCAGGCTCCCAGTACCTGAAACTACTATTATATCCACGACAGGGTAGAGATAAAAATTAATAACACACAAATAACTAAGCACAGGTTTAAAAAGTTTGCACTTTCCCTAGTTTTCCATAGCTGTGAAACAAAAACTAGGGCTTGGCAGGACTAAAATGTTCTGACCTAGGCAAAAAGGTGCAGTAGTTAATGTATCATCGTAGTATACTTGTGTACTCACTACAAGGAATTGAAGCAAGGCAAAAGCTGTGTGTGGCGTTTCTTCTGAGGTGTCACGGTCAATGCCTTTTTGCAGGCGCGCGCACTCTAACAAGCCAATGGTGGCTGCAGTCGAAGATGCAGTTAAAGAGGCCTTTCTCTTTGCAAATTGTCCACTTAGCTCTTTGACCTGAGGAGTTGGTGATGGTGGTAGATGGCACTGGTGGCTATGTACAGTGCAAGGCCTCTTGGAGTCTAGTGTGGCTTCTGTCTTCTGATTTCTGAAGGCACCATTCTGCTCACTTGCATCATTGGGAGCTCTCTCTCTCTCTCTCTCTCTCTCTCTCTCTCCCCCTCTCTCTACCTCTCTCCCCTTCTTTTCTGCTTGAGCTCTCAGTTCTGAGCACCAGCTAATTGTGTAAGTTCTTTTTTATTCTTCTGTGCATGTTTCTCTTCCCCACAAGCTTGGTTCTTGTTCACTTGTTTCTTAGCTCTGTGGTTTGGTTTTCAAAAAGTGTGTGAAGAACAGAGATGGAGACACTGGAGAAGAAAGGGCACAAATCCTTTTCCAAACCAATCAAGCCCTCCAATACCTCAGCAAGGCACAAGCGTTCTAAGAGGTTGGATATATGAGCTTTGCTTCTGCAAATTGACATGTTGGTACTTCGAAATGCTCATGGGGAAATTTTATGGTTTGTGGAATGGCAGTGATTTGGAGGGTGAAAATGCCAAAGATGCACTGTGTTCTTCGCAGAAAGCATGTAATCAACCTAAGTTGGTAAGATTTTTTTCTTGTGCTATTCTGTATAAGATTCCCTAAGGCACTGGTTTCTGTAACTTTGAGCAATTTCTGTGGTTTACTGTTGTTTCTTCCAGCATGGTAGAAACTCAAACTCTCATCTGCAGAGTGAAACCAAGAAGGGAATTCGGCCCAGGAGTGAGGCGCAAAACTCCTTGAGAAAAGAGGCAAGTACTGGAAATTTGTTGTTCTTCATTGAGCTCATTATTCTTGTACTCGTATATAGAACAGCTCCATCTAGTACTTTTTTTGGGGGGGTTGACCTGTACTTATCTCACAGAAGAATCAAAGCGTAAATATTACAAAGATTGTGATAACTTGCCATCTTTGGATGTTGAATTCCCAGCATTTTGGTCTAATGTGATGCTCTGAAGCAGATTCTGCAGCTGGAGAGTCACCTCAAGGATCAGCAGGTGGTGCGCGGCGCGCTGGAGAAAGCATTGGGGCCTAATCCGGCTCCAGTTACTGTCTCGAATGAGAGCCCAATGCTGAAGGTGCCACCTTTACCTGAATATCTTTCGTTTAATTTGGTCCATTCGTGAACAGTATGTTCATCAGGTCATACTGATGTTTCAGCCCGCTAATCAACTGATAAGGGAGGTTGCCACATTGGAGCTAGAGATCAAGCACTTGGAGCAGTACCTCCTAACACTCTACAGGAAAACATTTGAGCAAGCACCGACACTGCCATCTTCAGATGTTCACCGGGAGGCGCCAAAGCTGTCGGTGAGCTCACGGTCTGCGCTGATCGAAGAAACACCGAAGGCGAAGGCTCCTATCAGCAGAGGGGGTGATGCAACGCTCCATTACAGCTGCCCTCCGCTTAGTAAGAGGAGGAATGGCACAGTGGAAGATTGCTCTCCGTCGACATGCCCTAGGAAGACCATGGATTCTGATCATGGTCTTCGCAGTCAGTCTGCGTTGTCGTTTCGCGGAGTGTGTTCATCTAGGATATCTCCCTCGGAGGAGAGCCTTGCGAGGGCTCTTCGCTCGTGCCATTCTCAACCTTTCTCATTCTTGGAGGTGACTGTTTGATCTTTAAAGTTTTGCCAGTTCAAGACTGTCTTTAATTAATTCAGTTTGCTATTACAGAAATCTATAACATGCTGTAGTTGTTAAGAAATTGTACTAGAGCATCGATCAGAAGCATGACAAAATAGCATGCAGAAACATATGTTGAATTTGAACATGTGTAGTTTTAAATTATCTTACTTTTGTTGTCGTTGTAATGTAGCTTGTTTCTACGTACTATCTTCACAAACAGATGTAAGATTCTAAGTTCATTTGTTATGATTGTGAACAGGAAGGAGAGACTGCTACATCCGGAGTGGTAAGCTTAGCTGACTACCTGGGGACTAATGTAGCTGATCACATCCCTGAAACTCCCAACAACCTTTCTGAAGAGATGGTCAGGTGCATGGCAGGGGTATACTGCAAGCTTGCAGATCCACCTCTAGTTCACCATCGCGCATCATCGTCACCAACATCATCATTCTCCTCAACGAGTGTAGTTTCCCCACAGTATCTTGGGGACTTGTGGAGTCCCAATTGCAGGAGAGAAGCAACTCTAGACTCCCGGTTGATCAACCCGTTCCATGTCGAGGGGTTGAAGGAATTCAGTGGACCGTACAACACGATGGTTGAGGTTCCATCAATTTCCCGTGAAGGTCGAAGGCTAAGAGAAGTCGAAGATTTGCTCCAAACTTACAAGTGAGTTCTTACAGTTTTATGACTCAAGTGGATGAAAAATGCTCTACTGTTCTGTTCAGCACAGTGATATCTGTAGTTCTGTACATTCATGAGTTGGTTTTTCAGGTTAATTCTTTATCGGTTAGAGACCGTCGATCTCAGGAGGATGACGAACGAAGAGAAGCTCGCTTTCTGGATCAACGTACACAATGCATTGTTGATGCATGTAATGCTTCCCCCATTACAACTCTCTACTAGTAGTTACTAATTACTGTTCTGTCTGCTCATTTCCCTGGATGATCCGTAGCACTAACTTAGTAACTTCCATATGCAGGCTTACCTGAAGTATGGCATCCCACAGAACCATCTGAAGAAGACATCACTACTTGTCAAGGTAAAGTGGAGCCTCACTCTCTGTAGACTCGTTAAAACCGTCTCGAAGAAGATAAAAGATTCCTTGAGATACGACACTGACAGAATGTTTTCCCCAGGCTGAATGCAAGATTGCCGGGCGCACCATCAATGCAGCAGTCATCCAGGGGTTGGTTCTAGGATGCAGCACTCACTGTCCCGGACAGGTATGTATATGGCTACATCATTTGGTCAAGAACCTAGTGAAGAGAGTACAATGTTCCTACATACTTGATTAGATGTCTAGACAGCAAGTTTTACCTGTTTGATTCTTTTAACGCAAGCAGTGGCTGAGGACTTTGCTCCACCCAAGGATCAAAAGCAAAGCGAGCAAAGCAGGGAGCGAATGGCAAGCCTTTGCCATTCATCAATCAGAGCCTCTTTTGCGCTTTGCGCTTTGTTCAGGAAGCCATTCCGATCCCGCGGTAAGAACACCATCTGAAAGATAAACCACGAGCGGGTCAAGCTATACATTGTACCTGCTAATGTGATTTGGGAACTCTAAAACATAAACACGATCCTAATAGAGTAGTAGGAATGTTTCTGAAAGTGACAAAGCTACAAACACCCTGACATGGCACAATGATGAAAGAAACTTGACAAGTATCTCCTTTTTTTCCCTCTCGGTATGGACAATGGAGTATGTACCATGGATGAAATGTTGCTGCACTGCACTGCACTTTGTCCATCAAAGTGTACTAGACACATCATTGCCGATCCCTTTGTTTCTTCCTGCAGGTGAGGGTGTACACGCCGAAGCGGCTGTTCCAGCAGCTGGAGGCGGCCAAGGAGGAGTACATCCGCGCGACGGTGGGCGTGTGGAAGGAGCACAGGGTTCTGCTGCCGAAGCTGGTGGAGGCGTACGCCAGGGACGTGAAGCTCTCGCCGGAGCGGCTCGTGGACGCGGTGCAGCGGTGCTTGCCGGAGAGCCTGAGGGCGGCGGTGCAGAGGTGCCGGCTGCAGGGGGGCAGGCCGAGCAAGGTCGTCGAGTGGGTGCCGTACAAGCAGAGCTTCCGGTACCTGCTCGCCAGGGACCTCGCGTTCCCTCACCTCAACTGAGCTGACTCCATCACTGACCTGCATTGCTTGACTGCACTGAACTGGGCTGTGAACCAGCTGAATGAGTGAGTGAGATTAGTTGATGTGTTCATAGATTTGGTTCTAGGATTATTATACCATTTAGTATCTAGGCAGGGTGGTTTCGTGTCAGTGTGTGTGAGGAGCTGTGCAGTGTGTAATCTGTGCGCTGTAAAGAGATTTTTTTTTGTAGATAATGAGAGCAAATAGACAAAAATGAGACAAATTTCGCGAGTTTGATTTCCGGTTCCCTTGATTTTTAAGATGAAAAATTAAGAAACATGCTGTCAGTGAGGTTTCTGCTGCAGATTACATGCAAACGAGCTGAGTTGTCCATGCATTTGCACGGATAAATTTCATTATTTGCTAATCTTCTTACTAAGTACGCCCTCCGATCCATTCTCTTTTACTTTCTTTTTTATATGGTTTCCAATACACATATTTTATCATTCATTTTCAGTCACATATCATGAGAATTATTTAAAAAATATAGAATGATATAGAATTAATTTTGATGACAAAGCTACCGATATAATTTTCATATGACAAATCTAAATACTTTTGTGTGTATTAATTAAAGAGAAATCAAGGGACTACATTGGAATTATGGGACTAAAATCAAGCATAATCTTGTGCGACCAATGTGCTTATTTGATACTTCAAGCCAAAAACATTAGCTTGATATCATGACAGCAAAATTTTCTCACTTTTATTACTCTTCACACGGATTGAATGCGAACTTGAAATTTTACACATGAGTAGAGAAAACTGAGAAGCACATCATCACATTTTTTTTTCAGATCTTTTTATGTTGATTTGAGGCAATTTGGTGCCTCAAATGACTATCGTTGCATCGATTTCACCCTAAAGATGGGTTACACTTGATATTCTGCCTTTCGTGATACCTATACCACTCATAATTTATTATATAAATTTCTACGATGATAAAATATCGTAGATCACTCCTAATATCTTATATAGCTTTCTACTCGTAATTTTATATATAGCTTTCTGCTTTTAATGAAACTAGCATATTTACCCGCGCAACTACGCAGCTAGATAATATAATATAGTTGTCTTTGATACACAACTCTACTTCATATAATTAAAATACAATTGTATTTGTTATATAACTCTAATATAAATATATGATTAATCTACATTGTTATAATATGCCCCCACCAAAAAAGTGATGCCTTTCGATTAATGTAAGATTTGTAGGATTTTTTTATTTTTAAGATTATTATAGGGGTTTCTTATCTCATAACGAATGAGATAGCTTAAATATCATCTGTTATTTTTATTTATATCGATACATAGGGTATCAAATTTACTACCCACATACACACTTATCCCACGATATATTCATGTAGTCTAGCTAGGAGTCCGATTCTAACAGAACTCTATGTTTGCATTATACCACGCTACGTATATCTGTTTAGGCGTCCTAAAAATCATCTGACATATGTGTATCTATTTAGCCATCCTAAAATCCACTTGACACTATAAATCTAGGATTCATACAATAAATCCAAATCGTTATAATCTGGATCTATCACAATCAAATGTTCAGATCCTTTTCTTTTACCACTGATTTATGTGGCTTTTTTTACTTTGCTTTAATAAGATAATAATAGATAAAGAGATAGATAATAGATTAGGCGCCTCCGTTCTCGTTGAAACCAAAGCAGTAGAACACAAATGAAATATGCGTTTATGAGACGACCCAGCCCAATAGCCCACCCTAACTTTAGTACGTGGGCTAGCCCAGCCCTCTTGGATTGAACACTGCAGATCAGACGGCTGAGATCGCGTCAGGCCCCACCTGCAGGCCAGAGAGAAGGGAAAAAGGCAACAGCTTCGCTTGGGATACGCCCCTCCAACGGCGGCGGCTGCCATGGACGGGGACGAGATAGGCCTCGTCCTCGCCCGCGCCTCCGACATCCGCTCCAAGATTTCCGCCTGCCTCGCCGCAGCAGGAGCCCGGCCGCCGCCGCATAGCGTCGCCCAGGCGGCGGTGAAGCGTCTGGGCGCCGGGGAGGAGGAAGATGTCGGCGAGGAGGAGGAGGAGGAAGTGGAGAGCCTGGTCGGCATCAACGATGCGCTCGAGTCGCTCGAGCGGCAGCTCGCCTCCCTGCAGGTCCGGTTCTTGAGACTCTCATCTCACTGTATTTAATGCTGTTCTGGCCTTCTGGGAATGGTAAATTGGTAATAGCAAAGTTGTGTGTATTTGGATCTGTCCCTGCATGTACTACGAGTGATGGTTTATATGGTAAGTTGTGGTTAATTTGGTAGTACCTTCTTTTCTTTTCCCATTTCTTCCGTATTAATCGATAGTAAAGAGATAAATCTAGGATCGCATAACGTAATGTTACAGAGAGAGGAAAAGATAGATAGATATGCAATACACACCATAGGGAGATTGTAAAATAGATTTTCTTAGTTCCATCTGGATGCCTGTTCACTAGTTTTTGCTACAGATATTGGTACAAATGCAATGATGGATGAAAAGGGGCGAAGAATAGGTGCAGGGCATTACTGGAGTGACCTTTTAAGGTTTACAAAGTGAACAAAATTATTGTCCCTTAGCTTATGAGAAGTTTCAGGGCTTCCCAATTTGCACAAGCTGGCGTTTTTTTTTCACCTACGATTTTACTCCGGCTAGCATAGAACGGTGCTTCTGCTAAGAGTTGTGATAAGCTGATGAGATATTGATTCCCACTTTTGATTGTACATAAACTGTAGAATTCAGCTGAGTTTTGCTCACTGTCTTGCCGGTTGAATCCCCTTGACTTGCTTTGTTGCACTGCACAAGATGGATACTTTAAGATGATAATATGCATGATGGAATTTTATCTAAAAAAATAATATGTATGATGGAAACACATCAAAGGCATCAACTACTATTGCGAGCTTAACAAACTGGAACAGCTTCCATTGTAATTGTTTGAATGCTGCTTATCTCACCAAGTGAGTTTTACCTCTGGATACCAATAGGCGTACTGGCCATATGAGCTTTCTTGCGATATTTTGGTACTGTACTACCCCATGTGCTTGTATAGTTATTCATTACCTGTTACCGTCTAAGATATGTTCTCTACTCTTCAACCACATTAAATTGTTAGGACTTAGGACTAAACTGTTTCCTAGGTTAGTTTATATCATTGTTATATATATTTCACTTTTCACAAATTAAATGCCTTACACCTTAATTCTACTGCCAGGACCTCCAACACCAACAAAGATATGAACGAGAAACCATCTTGTGCCAGATTGATCGTAGTCGAAGATTCCTACTTAACAAGCTCAAAGAATACAAGGGACAGGAGGACTGCGAGGTAATCCATGAGGCTGCTGCCTTTGCTGGGGAGAAAATTGAACATGATGATGGTCTCATCCTACCCCCTTACACAAGCCATGTGACCAATTCGTTTGTGCTTGATGATCTGTATCCTCCAAACTATGAGTCCAAGTGCTTGCACAACGGATTGGATTCTGATGGCATGACTCAAGACGGTACAAGAACGAATGGGCTGGAAAACAGAAATTATAGCACATCAAGCCATAATTCACGTGGAGGAATTAAATCTTTCATTGGATGGATGGCTAAAACAGCAGTCATGGTTGTAGGTGCCATATCTATCATGAAGGCCGCTGGTTACGAGCCCACGATAGGGAGGAGTGGCATCAAATTGGAGATCGCAGGGTTGTTGGGTAAAGACGCAACCAGTGGAAAGGAGCAGGCAACTCTCCAGTGCCCTCCAGGGAAAGTACTGGTACTCGAAGATGGCAGGGCTCACTGTGTTGTGAAGGAAAGAGTTGAGATACCTTTTGACACCAACTTTGCCTCTCCAAATGCAAGCTATGGCTTAGGTTGAAGTCGAAATCGGCTTCTGTGAATGTTATGATCGAGCTTGTCCGTGAGGTTCTGTAGGAACTATATATGACTATGGAGTTTTTTTTTTTGTAAAATGTGCTGCTTGGATCTTTCTTTCCGCACTTAGTCTTGAGCATGCTCATCGAAATGGTCAAGCTTGTAATTACTCCTTTCTTGTTCGTTATCGTTATGGTGAACTCCATGAGTGTGCTGCTCAACTAATACCGCTGTTGTATCGATAATTCCATTTCATTTGTTGGTCACTTTTGGGTCTTGTCCTCTGTCCATGCTCTCTCTTAAGGTCTTCAATTTGTTGCCGATTGGTGAAGGCACAAATTAATGGGTTTATGTTCCAAGTATTGTATACTACTTGTATTAACACCTAAAGGCATTGGTTTGTCATTCGGCAACAGCAAAAGGCCGGCCGGCTTGCAACTGTATAGCAAGAATCTCAATCCAGCACAGGCTGCCCGGCTGCTGAAACAAGAGACGATGCACCAGATACTGGTGTCTTTGAAGCGAGAAACGATTCTGTCGAGGAATTTTTCTTGCTGTCTTCTTCTTGGTAGACTAGCCGTATGAACGAAGAGCAACTGTGTGCGACCCTGCGTGCTGGCTATGCACAGCAGCAGTTGTCTCTTTTCTTTTTCTTTTTTTCCTTCAGCCTGTAGATGCAGCAGCATGCAGCTTGATGCTTGGAATCCATCAAACACGATAAGAGTTTTCGGAGGCTTCAGTTTTGGACAGCCGCTAGTCTGGTTGTCAGGAGATTGATGCGATATGGACTGATGACTTGGATTCGGTACTGATGGCAAGCTGGTTCGTCATAATGCATTGACATGGCACTGCAGGCTTGCTTTATTTTAGCTAGATAAGCTCATAATCAAATAGGAAGCTCTTAGGCCCCGTTGGGTTGATCTGAAAAATAGTAGTTTATTGTTGGAATGGTTTATCTGACGTAATTAAATTTAAAAAATTTAAAAATAAAAAATATGTTAGCGTATAATGCACAACGCAAATAAATACCAAAAAAAGAACCGGCAAAAAAGTTAAAAAAAGCCAAAGTTCAAAAAATGAAATTTATAAATAGTGAAAAATAAGTCAGAAGTTAGAAACTGAAACCGAAATGAGCGGAGTCTAATTAATGAAGTGTGTGTTAGCGCCTCACATAAGCATGTATGTACTGATGGTCCTATCTACCATTTGTACTGTAGTTCCCCCGCGCTGCATCGGAAGGGAGAGGTTGACCTATCGCGTTTGTTCTGAGGCTACCATGGACGATGGGACGGATGCTCTGCCGTTGCCTGCGAGCAAGTGAAGGCGCAGCCTAAGGGCCTATTTGGTTGGTACCTAACTTTGTCATATCTAAACTTAAGTAATATGTGGCTGCCACAAAAAGTGTGGCTAACAAAATCGAAGCCACACTTATGGCAAAGTTTGACAAAAAACTGAGTCTATGATGTGTGGGGCCGGGTGCTAAGAAAGTGTAGCATGCCACAGTTACGTCAGTGAACCAAACAGCTACCTAAAAACTGTGGTACGCCTAACTTGTGGCTAGGCAACTTCTAGTCATGAACCAAACAGGCCCTAAACTCGTAGCACAGCATGGGCGGCCAACGGGCTGTCAGTTTTTGTTAAAATTATGTTGTAACGATTGAAAGTATACTAAACTAGTAGTAAGTTTTTTCTGAGTTATTTAATTAAAAATAAAAAAAGAAAATAAAAACACCGTTACATTATCACAGATAATACAAAGAAATAAGATAAAAAAACAAAACAGTCCAAAAACCAAAATTAAAAAATCAATATATTTCAAGTAACTTTTTCTCTGGAAGTTAGAAGCTTGAATTCGGAAGCTTTTAAAATACTACCCCAGTTGGAGCATGACCTAGAGCAGCTAACAACGATAGAGCGTGTCCCCTTCCCTTCTCCCGTAAGAGCAACTCAGCAGCAGCTGGACTGGACTGCACTGCAAAACACAACGTAGCTATCGGCGTACGTAGTTGAGCACGAACCCATCTGACAATCTCTCTAGAAAGCTCGAAGAGCTTTCTTTTTCTCGATTACTGTAGAGGCACACAGTGTGCTCACACCACCATTACATAAGTAACTTACAATTTTCTTAATTTCGTTATTTCTATCTCTCTATTTTATTTTATTTTTTTACCTTTTTATTTTTTCTGTATTCATTTGTATTGTATGGGCTAAACTGTTTTTTTATTTTTTATTTTTCAAAATTTAAAACCACTAACAGTTACAGTTTAAAATAAGCCAACTACGGCACCAAACAGTTAAATATAAGCCATAAAC
This sequence comes from Dendrocalamus latiflorus, assembly GCA_017311315.1. Taxonomy (NCBI): domain Eukaryota; kingdom Viridiplantae; phylum Streptophyta; class Magnoliopsida; order Poales; family Poaceae; genus Dendrocalamus; species Dendrocalamus latiflorus. The sequence continues at coordinate 31,310,134 of CM029643.1, forward strand.
CGTAAAAAAAACAAATGAGCTGCCCAAGCACATGTTTGAGGAGATTATGCCAAAGGTAATACGCCGTAAACCTCATAATTTTTTTTACTAAAGAGCACTTATGTATACGATTTGAATTCTAGTGAGTGGACAATTGAATTGTACACTCATAATTCCACCAAAAGGTGGTTTGTTACAGCAGGCTTATCATGCGCCAGATCAACTGTGCTCCATTCTATGTTTATTTTCTGCCTTTATACTAGCCATTTCTGTTGGAGCATTGTTTGGCACGAAGAATTATACGTGTAACTCAAATAAATGAAATAGTACACCACAGTGACATACATGGCACGGTATCAAAGTATGCCGACCATAGTGCTCTCACTCTTGTCGCATTCGGGAATGGCGCTCAAATCCGGCGCGAACCGCGGCTGCTGCCTCCTCATCCCACCCTTGGCGCCGCCGCGCGCCGCCGGCGTGGCCTTGTAGACAACGGACTTCTCCTCCGGCGGGGCGAATACGAGCGGGGCCACCGCGCCACGCCTCCGGCGGCCGCCGCCGGAGTTGGTGGTGTTCGCCCCCGCGGCCTTGACGGCGAGCGCGGCGACCTCTTCGCGGCGGAGTCCATCCTGGAGCACCCGCGCCGCCGTGGCGGGGCGCGGGTACTCCCGCAGCTCCCCCGTGGGCAGCAGCACCATGCCCGTCGTGGATGTAGCGGCCAACACCTCCGCCGCCGCGCCGCTCGACAAGCAGAGCCCCATTGGGATATTGCTTGCTATGTCACGGTTGCTCGATTTGAGTTTTCGTTGTTGCCGGTGTGTCGCGTGCTCGGGGGGAAGGAAGGAAGGAAGGAACGGAAGGGGAGAGTGAGATGGCGACGGTGGCGGCCTTATGTAGAGGAGGGGGGAGCAGACGTGGAGAAGGGGAAGGGTGGCTTTGTCGTGTTGCTTGGGGAGGGGATCTCGTGAACGACAAACATGGGAGGTACGCCGTGTGCATGCGCCCCGACCCACCCGGGCCCACCTGCATGACTCTTTTTCGGTATTGTACTACCCCATGTACTTGTATAGTTGTTCGTTAGCTGTGAACGTCTGAATTTAAAATGTTATCTCTACTCTTCAACCACAGTTTATATCATTGATATACATATTTCTCTTTTCACAAATTAAGGTCCCCCTCTAAATAAATTTTTAGCTTTTTCGATTTTTCTTTCTTTCTCTTATTTTTGTATTGTTTTAAAAGATATAGTGGTAATTTTTATTTTTTTTCCTGATTCAGAAAAAACTAACAATCGCTACGGTGAAAACCCCTCACAAAAATATCATAAGCCAAGGCTGAAAGCCCTTTTGAGTAGGCCCTAAGCCTTACACCTTAATGCCACTTCCAGGACCTCCAACACCAACGAAGATATGAATTAACAAGAAACCATCTTGAGCCAGATCGATCGTAGCCGAAGATTCCTACTTAGCAAGCTCAAAGAATACAAGTCCAAGTGCTACTGCTGCTACCTTTGCTGGTGAGAAAATTGAACATGATGATGGTCTCATCCTACCCCCTTACACAAGCCATGTGACCAATTCGTTTGTGCTTGATGATCTATTGATCTGTATCCTCCAAACTACGAGTCCAAGTGCTTGCACAACGGTTTGGAATCTGATGGCATGACTCAAGACAGTACAAGAACGAATGGGCTGGGAAACAGAAATAGTAGCACGTCAAGCCGTAATTCACGAGGAGGAATTAAATCTTTCATTGGATGGATGGCTAAAACAGCAGTCATGGTTGTAGGTGCCATATCTCTCCTGAAGGCTGCTGATTACGAGCCCACGATACGGAGGAGTGGCATCAAATTGGAAATCGCAGGGTTGTTCGGTAAAGACGCAACAAGTGCAAAAAGAGCAGGGCATTCTCCAATGCTCTCCTGGGAATGTAATGGTACTCGAAGATGCCAGGGCTCACTGTGTTGTGAAGGAAAGAGTTGAGATACCATTTGACACCAACCTTGCCTCTTCAAATGCAAGCTATGGCTTAGGTTGAAGTTGAAATCGGCTTCTGTGAATGTTAGGATCTAGCTAGTCCGTGAGGTTCTAGCAGCGAAACCAAGGAATTTTTTTTGTAAAATGTGCTGCTTCGATCTTTCTTTCTGCACTTAGTCCTGCGCATGCTCATCGAACTGGTCAAGCTTGTATATTATGCCGCTGTTGAATTACTCATTTCTTGTTCGTTATCGTTATGGTGAACTCCATGAGTGTGCTGCTCAATTAATACCGCTACTGCGTCGATAATTCCATTTCATATGTTGGTCACTTTTGGGTCTTGTCCTCTGTCCATGCTCTCTTAAGGTCTTCAATTTGTTGCCGATTGGTGAAGGCACAAATTAATGGGTGTTTGTTCCAATTATTGTATGCTACTTATATTAACACCTGAAGGCATTGGTTTGTCATTCGGCAACAGCAAAGGGCCGGCCGGCTTGCAACTGTACAGCAAGAATCCCAATCCAGCAAATGCTGCCGGGCAGATGAAACAAGAGACAATGCACCAGATACTGGTGTCTTTGAAGCGAGAAACGATTCTGTCGAGGAATTTTTCTTGCTGTCTTCTTCTTGGTAGACTAGCCGTATGAATGAAGAGCAACTGTGTGCGACCAATTGAGTTGCGTGCAGTAGGAACGCGTGCTGGCTGTGCACAGCAGCAGTTGTTTCTTTTTCTTCTTCTTCGGCCTGTAGATGCAGCAGCACGCAGCTTGATGCTTGGAATCCATCAAACACGGCAGAGTTTTCCGAGGCTTAGTTTTGGACAGCCGCTAGTCTGGTTGTCAGGAGTTTGATGGGCGATGGACTGATGACTTGGGCTCGGTACTGATGGCAAGCTGGATTCTTCACGATCAATTTACATGGCACTGCAGGCTTGCGCACATCACATGGCAGCTTGTTTTTATCAAGCGCTCTTATCTGGAAAATTATAAACTCATAATCAAATAGGAAGCTACAATAGTCTAATTAACAAAGTGTGTGCTAGCGCCGCACATAAGCATGTATGTACTGATGGTCCTATAGCTACCAAATGCGTCTAACATTTGAACTGTAATTCCCCTGCGCTGCATCGGAAGGGAGAGGTCGACCTATTGCGTTTGTTCTGAGGCTACCATGGACGATGGGACGGATGCTCTGCAGTTGCCTGGGAGCAGGTGAAGGCGCAGGCCAAGTGAGGTCGTCCGTTCGCCGCAGCCTAAAGTCGTAGCACAGCATGGGCGCCTTGGTTGAATTGGGTGTGCCGATAGGAGCGAGCTGACAAAATTAAGCTGGCGATTGCATGGCCAAGTTGACCTTGAAACGCCAAAAGCTATGCCGTTCTTCTTTGGAAGCACAGTAGCAACAGCGACCCGCGAGCCGTCGTAAGCAACTCAGCAGCAGCTGGACTGGACTGCACACCGTTCGTTTGCACAAAATGCTTCCAGCAACGAACTCTGTTGCACTGTTCAGGTGCAACACGAAAACGCCTTTCCTGCCCACCGCCCAAAGCACATCGGCGTAGTTGAGCACGAATCCATCGGACAATCTCTCTCCCGCTCTCTAGAAAGCTCTAAGAGCTTTCCTTTCCTCGATTACTGCACACATACCACCATTTGCGCCCGCTTTTGGTGCTGCTCGATTGGATTAAAATAAACTAATTTATGACTAAAATACGAGAAAAAAGAACCGATAGAAAAAGTTAAAAAAACCATAAAACCATAAAAAAATGAAATTTATAAATAGTAAACAATAAGCTATAAACTTAAACCAAAATAAGCAGAGCCAAAGCACACATCTAAAAGGATGGAGGCCGGAGATAATCCGTCGCAAATCTTATACAATTTCTATTGGAGCACACTCTTGTATACGATTTAAACTTGATAGATGGAAAAGTGGAGTTGTAGGGTCTATTCTTTTTCAGCTTTTGACTTTTCTATAGTAACTAGCTCTTTTAAACAGAGTGTCTTTTTAAGATGGGGTCTACTAATTAATTGTAATACATATTGTACTGACTTCATTTATATCGGCGAAAATCGCACGTGAGTTTCAGTTACTCTGTAATCTTTCACACGAACGACCCAAAAATTATAAACCACAGCTAAAAGCCACAAGCCGCAGCCAAGAAGAGCAGGTCTGTACACTTATGGCACGCTTATCATGCGCCAGATCAACTATGCTCCATTCTATGTTTTTTTTTGCCTTTATACTAGCCATTTCTGTTGGAGCATTATTTGGCAAGAATCATTGTATGTGTAACTCAAATAAATGAAATAGTACACCACAGTGACATGCATGGCACGGTATCAAAGTATGCCAACCACAGTGATCTGCAAGTCTGCAGACTAGATTCAGTAAACTGAAACGAATTGTGAGTTTCAAATTTGTAGGACGAACGAAGACGGATACGTGGACGACTGTTTGGGCAAAATCACGAGCCGGAGAATTTCTATTCTCCATCCTCTCATTTTCAAAAACAAATTGCAATGCTAATAATATCCTCGTCAACCACGTCTCCTCAACTGATGATCTTGATCTGCTCAGGGAAAGCGCCCTCGATTCGCCGTCCTTTCGACCGCCACTTGCGTCCTCCTTCCATCTGATTCGGAATTCCTCCAGATTCGAAGTTGGCAATTTGTTTTGGGATTAGGAATTCCTCAGATTTGTTTTGCCTCGATCGATTCCGCGCACGCCATTCGCTCACTCACTCATGTCGCATTCGGGAATGGCGCTCAAATCCGGCGCGAACCGCGGCTGCTGCCTCCTCATCCCACCCTTGGCGCCGCCGCGCGCCGCCGGCGTGGCCTTGTAGACAACGGACTTCTCCGCCGGCGGGGCGAATACGAGCGGGGCCACCGCGCCACGCCTCCGGCAGCCGCCGCCGGAGTTGGTGGTGTTCGCCCCCGCGGCCTTGCCGATGGCCGCAGAGGCCTTGACGGCGAGCGCGGCGACCTCCTCGCGGCGGAGTCCATGCCGGCAGACCTCGGCGGGGAGCACGAAGTAGATCTGCCCCGGGCGGAGCTCCTCGGCGTGGCCCATGGCCGCGACTGGCCCCTCGAACCCCATCGCGTCGGCGTCGCAGAGTAGCCAGCCGCCCTCCCCGGGCACGGAATCCTGGAGCACCCGCGCCGCCGTGGCGGGGCGCGGGTACTCCCGCAGCTCCCCCGTGGGCAGCAGCACCATGGCCGTCGTTGATGTAGCGGCCAACGCCTCCGCGCCGCTCGACAAGCAGAGCCCCATTGGGGTATTGCCGGTGTGTCGCGTGCTTGTGGGGAAGGAGGGAACCGAAGGGAAGAGCGCGACGGCGATGGAGGCGGCGGGGGGAGGCCTTTTATAGAGGGGGGAGAGCAGACGTGGAGAAGGGGAAGGGGGGTTGGATTTGTCGTGTTGCGGAGCATGACAGGCTGGCGTTTCGTGGGGGCCAAGCCAGCGTACCTGCCTGGACCCGCCGATATGCTCTACCGTCAGCTGGGAGTGTGTCGGCGCGGAGTACGTGGTGAATACGTGGGCGTGCTGAATCGGCAGACGGCGTCGAGGAGAAATCACCACCGGGTAGTAACCAATCGAAGCAGATACGGAGATGGATAATATCAAATATCTATTTCTCCATTCGTATTCATTTCATAATCCTCCAGATAATCAGTTTGATAGAAATTATTCGCTTATTTGCACAGAACATTAAACAATAAAGTACAGAGTGAACACATAAAGACTAACCACTAAGATATCGAAAAAAGAACACTCAGTATTTCTAGTCTATGTAGATATGATAATTTGCATATATCATCTCATATTCTAAGTGAAGTGATAACATGCTTCCTCACGTCATGATATATAGATATATACGGACGAGTATCACTCATCTCATCTCATATTCTATTCTATATTTCTTTTAGAGTTAGAGTCAAATATGTATAATACTAAATACTTATATTTTTTTCATATTTGCTTCACGAACTTTCCATCAAACAAAAGTTATCTACTTCGTGTGACCGGTGTGGTGCAACCGCCGTGGTTACCCACGCCACCCGTAACAGCCCACTCCAAAGTAAGCAAGCCCAGCCCGACCCGGCCTGGCTGGCTGGATGGATCATGCTCGACGAAGGCGCCACGCACGCATGCATCTTCGCGGTGGACCTGACCTGGCGGTCGACGAGAATTAAAAACACGTGCCAATAATTGCCGAGGGTACGAGCCCTGCAGACCTGCAGGACAACCAAATCACCCTTATCAACCCAAAAAAAATGACTTGTGAAATGAATAGAAAATTGCAACAATAGCGGTACGGGTTCTACGCAAAATTGGCTTGTCAATGTTGTAAAAGATTGAGACAAGTGATTGTAATGAACTGGTGCTTTTCATTCCTATGATTCTGAAGGTCTGTACAATCATTTATAGATGATAAAGGAGTGGCAAATAAGGTGTCTGTATGAATAGGCATCTGTGCATGAAGACACCTTTACATTGGGCATAACTGTTGTAACTGATTTGTAACACTCCCCCTTGACCAATGTGACTTCATATGATCACCTTGATTTATCATCTTGGAAAAACTCCTCCAAAACCCTGTAGGGAAAAATATAAGGAGAACTGATAGAGTAGATATGCCATGAAAAACTCCTTTAAAACCCTGTGGGAAAATTTAAGGAGAAAAGTTGATATGGCATATATTTGATTATACCTCCTTAAAAACCCCTGTGGGGAAAATAGAGATATAATATATTTATGATTACGTTGTCATATTGCCTCATTAAAAACCTTAATGAGAAACCTTAGAGGAAAAACTCATAAAGGGAAAAGAGTACAATATTTATATTGAACGGGTTAAATCTTAGGAGATTTCTCCCCCTGATATCTGCAAATCACGTAGTCTTCGCATACCAATTCCATAAACACATTTTTGAAATGTGGAGGTTGGTAATGACTTAGTGAATAAGTCTGCGAGATTATCACAAGACTTAGTTTGCAGAATATTTATTTCCCCACTCTTTTGCAATTCATGTGGGTAAAATAGTTTAGGTGCAATATGTTTAGTGATATTGCTCTTTATGTAACCCGTTTGCATTTGAACAACACAAGCACCATTATCTTCGTAGATAATGGTAGGTGATGCGATAGCATCTATACCACATGATTGTTGTATGTGGTTAATCATTCTGCGAAGCCATACATATTCACGTGATGCTTCATATAATGCAATTATTTTAGAATGATTAGTGGATGTAGCCACTAGAGCCTGTTTCGAAGACTTCCAAGAGATGGCTGTTCCACCATGTAAAAATACAAAGCCTGTTTGAGATCTGGCATTATGGGGATCTGATAAATAGCCAGCATCAGTATATCCTATTAAATCCATATTTTTTATTCTTTTGGAAGAATAGGCCGAGATCTTTAGTGCCTTGAAGATATCTAAGGATATTCTTCACTCCTACCAAATGTCTTTTGGTTGGAGCAGCGCTATATCTAGCAAGTAGATTTACTGCAAATGCGATATCCGGCCGGGTGCAATTTGCAAGGTACATTAGCGCTCCGATAGCACTGAGATATGGAACCTTGGTTCCAATAGCTCTTCATTGTCATCTCGGGGTCTAAATGGATCTTTGTCCCTGTCGAGAGTTCGAACAACCATGGGGGTTTTCGATGGATATGTTTTGTCCATATTGAATTTTCCCAATATTTTCTGGACATAGGCTGATTGATGCACTAGGGTGCCTGTATGAAGGTGCTCAAGTTGTATACCTAAGCAAAATTTGGTTTTACCCAAATCCTTCATTTCAAATTCCGTCATAAGATGATTACGTGCTTCATCTATATCCCGTGTGTTACCAATGATATTTAGATCATCAACATACACAGATATAATGCAAAATCCCGTCGAGGATCTTTTAATGAACACGCATGGGCAATCATCATTGTTGGAGTATCCCTTTTTGGTTAGGAACTCACTTAGTCGGTTGTACCAAATTCTTCCCGACTGTTTCAAGCCGTATAAAGACTTGTTTAATTTTACACAATACATATTGCGATTTGCGTTTGGATTCGGAATTGAAATTCCATCGGGAACTTTCATGTATATGTCCGAATCAAGTGACCCATAAAGATATGCGGTCACTACATCCATCAACTGAAAAGATAGATGATTTTGTACTGCCAATGAGATTAAGTATCGGAATGTTATTCCACTCATTACTGGAGAATAAGTTTCATTGAAATCAATGCCGGGGCTCTGCGTGAACCCTTGTGCTACAAGCCTTGCTTTGTATCTCACCACCTCATTGTTTTCATTCCGTTTGCGGACGAAAACCCATTTGAAACCGACAGGGAATACTTTGGGAGGTGTATGTATCACATTGGTGAATACATCTCTTTTCTTTAGCGAGGCTAACTCCTCTTGAATTGCATCCTTTCATTGAGTCCAGTCCGAGCGCTGTTTGCACTCTGCCATGGTCTTGGGATCTGGATCATTTTGAAGGTTGTTTGCAATTGTTGTGGAGAAATAAATGTCGACAATTGTAGTCTTACGATCGTATGATTCTCCAGAATCAGTATAGTTTGTGGAAATTTCTTGGACCCCTGATGACTCAATGTTATTTCCCAAAACATTTGAGTCGGGGTATTCCGATGTCCCAGGATCAGAAATTGAGTGCACTGTTGATCTGGGTTTAAGGATCCTTTGGTGTCTATCAACTTGAGGTTGATCTGCATTTACGTTCTTTTGTTTCCTTTGTCGCTTGTTAGAAGCTGTATCCGCCATTTGTACCGTACTTCTCCCCCTCTTATTTTGAACTGGGAGTTGAGTGGTATTTTGTGGTACCTCCACTCTTTCAGGTACATTTCTGGCAGGATTATAGGATTTTGTGACACCCTTATAATCAGTAAATGCATCTGGCAGGTTATTTGCAATGTTTTGCAAATGAATGAGTTTCTGAACTTGAAGTTCAGTCTCTCTGCTACGTGGGTCTGAGGCAGGAATGCCTTGAACATTCCAATTAATTTCCTGGCATTCAGTTTGGTACTTGTTGTCTCCCCCTAATGCCGGGAAATGTTCCTCATTGAATATGCAATCAGCGTACCGGGCCGTAAACAGGTCCCCTGTTAGGGGTTCGAGGTATTTTATGATTGATGGAGATTTATACCAACATAGATCCCAAGTTTCCTGTGCGGTCCCATTGAGGTACGCTGCGGTGGTGAGATCGGTACGTATGTAGCGCAACCGAACTTTCGCAGATGGGAAATATCTGGTGGATTTCCACGTACTAATTGTAGCGGGGAAGTGCTATGATATGCAGTTGGACGCAATTGGATTAAGTCAGCAGCGTGTAAAACTGCATGACCCCAACATGATGTTGGTAAGTTGCAATTCTGTAGTAATGGTCTTGCAATGAGCTTGATTCTCTTGATAAGAGATTCTGATAAACCATTTTGTGTATGGACATATGGAACAGAGTGTTGAACTTGTATCCCAAGAGCCATACAATCGTCATTGAAGGCATGGTATGAAAATTCAGCAGCATTGTCCATTCGAATTGATTGAATTCGATATTCAGGATAACTTGCTCGTAATTGGCTAATTTGACCAATTAACATAGCAAATGCATGGTTTCGTGTGGATAAAAGACACACATGTGATCATCTAGTAGATGCGTCAATTAGAACCATGAAGTACCTGAACGGTCCACACAATGGTTGTATAGGACCACATATATCTCCTTGAATGCGTTCAAGGAATTTAAGTGGTTTAACTTTGATTTTAAGATAAGAGGGTCTTAAAATCAATTTTCCGGTGGCACAGGAAGTGCACACAAAATCTGAGGATTCCGGAAATTTTGTCTTGAGGTATGTATGACCAATTGAATTGCTAATAATTTTCCTCATCATTCCAATGCCTGGGTGGCCAAGGCGATCATGCCATGTTTGGAATGTGTTAATGTTTTGGAAAATTACTTTGTACGCAATATGTTGAACGGATTTTATGTATGTATAGTACAATCCGGAGTTTAAAGATGGAATTTTTTTTCTAGTACTTGTTTGCCATATCCGTTGTGTTTGGTTAAGAGGAGATATTCCTCTTTGTTGTCATTTTGGGTTTCAATATGGAAACCAATCTGACGGATATCTCTATAACTGATTAGGGTACGTGTTGAATCGGGATACAAGAGTGCATCCTCAATATCCAATTTTGTACCCATAGGGAGAGTGATAGAGGCGCGACCAGAGCCTACTATCGTTGCATCGCGTCCAGCGATGGTTAAAACATTTCCTTTCCTCCTAGTAAGAGTTAGGAAATATTTTGTGTCCCTAAGTATAGAGTTTGTGGTACCACTATCCACATGACATAATTCCTCCTCCATTGGATCGACTCCAAAAATCTATATACACAAAATAAGAATTTAATGAAATTCTTATAATAGTATATAGAATACATACAAACTTTATTGACAATATCGAATGTGTTCGATATATAATTGTAGCATACAAGCTTACAATATAAATGACAACATTATTTATATTACAACACTATAGTACTTATTATCTATGGAACAAGGAGTCTAATTGAGATCTCCAAACATGTCTTAAGAATGAAATTTTCAAGTGTGTCCTCGGTGTATATGAGATCATCCTTCTTTGGAGAAGCACAAGTGTCTTTGAGTTCTTGAAGGAACTTTTGAGAGCATCCGGCTTCATCATTGTTGGATGTGAGATTGAAGTGCGCTTCAAATCTCTTCTCGTGAGCATTCTTGCCTTGAGTCAAAGACTGGAGGTAGAGGTTCACAAGATGCTTCGGGGTGCGACATTTCTTGGTAGGATGGTTGTAGCAACCACATTTTTGACAAATTTCAGTGTTGTCAACTCTCTTACCAGAATTGCCTTTATCTTTCTTGAATCCACTCGATTTTTGCTTCATGTTGCGCTTGTGTTTACCTTTAAAGTTCTTTGAGTGGTCTTGTAAACCACGGAACTTATTGTTATTTTGATTAGCATGTACTTCAGGAAGGGGAGCAGCCCCAATGGGACGTTGCTGATTATTCTTTAAAAGAAGTTCAGCATGCTTTTCTGCCTGAAGCATAGTATGCATAAGAGCAAAATAAGTTTGGTAATTTGCAGCTCGCCATTGCTGCTGGAGGACCCTGTCAGATGGGAGTAGAGTAGAGAGAGTCTTCTCTATTTTATCCGCATCTGTTGGTTCCTTTTCACAAAAACGCAATTTAGAGCAAATAGCGTGAAGGGCATGGTTGTAGTCTCCAATAGTTTTAAAGTCTTGGAGTCTAAGATGTGCCCATTCATGATTAGCCTCAGGTAAGATAACAGCGTTTTGCTGCTCATATCTATTTTTGAGGGCTAACCATAGTGTAAGTGGATTGTTCTCATACAGATATTCCGCCTTTAAATCCGGATGTATGTGACTCCGTATTATTGATAAAGCGGAATATGTCACAATATCCGGCGGAATTTGATCATTTGGAGGATCAAAAATTAACCATTGCAACCCACGTGTGGTGACGTTGCTTTTTAAGTCCATAGCCCATGTAGGGTAATTGGAACCATCGAGAGCGAGAGGCTCAAAATCTTTGGTAGCCATTTAAAACCTACATGAAAAGTACACCATATATGATTAATTTACATGAGGTAAATTAATGTGTATGGTAATGTTGTAATAATATGCAAAATATATGGAAAACAATATGAGTATTGTGATCCAAAAGAATATATACCCAATTTAAATATAACATGAGGTTATATTTATAATACCGTTATACACAATATTGATGGTGAACACCAATTTATTGTATGGCATATTGTACATATAAATGTAGCAAAGTGCCATAAATTGTGATTTTATGGTATTTATTGTAGGTATGCATTCATAATATTTTGCAAAACATTCCAAATTATTAAGTACAATGGTACTTACTAAATGGGAATTGTAAATTTGAAATTTGCGAAAGATAGCAAATTTAAACATGGTCGCAATTCCTATTGTAAATAAAATTGCAATAAAATAATCCTAAATATGTAAAAGTTATAGAAATGTGCATGCACATTTATTTGAACAATTACATAATTTTCAGATCCTGTAGGGATTGAAATGCTAATTTATAAAAGTAAAAACTGACGGATACAATTATAAATAAGCATAAGGACTGTAATGCAAATATTTACAATAGAAATTTATTTAACATAAAAGTGCTGCATTTACATGAAATCTAAGGGGGGAAATGTAAATTTTCGGCAACCTGGGCTGAAGCTCATTCGGCCTTTAGGCCCATGAGGAGATGGTGGGATTTAATGGGCTAAAAGCCCATATTTGGGCTACCATATAAAAAGGAGGGGGAGTTAGAGAAACCCTAACTCCCCAAACCCTAGCCACCATGCCCATGGGGCGCCGCCGCCACGCGTGGGCGTTACCGCGCCGCCGCTGTTGCGGGCGGGCCGCGCCGCCACGGGGGCCGCCGGCCGCCTCCATCGCCGGCCGCGGGTGGGTCGTGCTGCGCCGCGCCTCCTCGGTCCTCGTCGGCCACGCCGCGCCGCCTCGCCACGCCGGCCGCGCAACCGCGCCGCGCTGGACTGCGCCGCCGCCGGCCATGGAGCGCCTCCGGCCGTGAGCGGCCTCGCCTTGGCTTGGGCGCCGCCGGCCGTGAGGATCGCCGTCGCGGGCTGCCGCCGCCGCCTCGGGCCGCGAGCCGCCCCACGCCTGGCCAAGCCGCGCGCCGCCCCGCGTCTTGGGCGCCGCCGTGCGGTGAGCCGCCTCGGGCGCCGCGCGCCACCGTCGGAGGTCACGCCGCGCGCCGCGTGGGCTGCGCCTCGCACCGGGCTGCGCCGCTCCGCCGGCCACTTCGGCGTCACCGAGCCGGGCCGCATGGGCCGCGTCGAGCCGCCGCGCGGCCGGGAGCGGGCGCCGCTGCCACGTCAGGCCGCGTCGGGCGTCGCCGCCTCCGGCCGGGTTGGGCCGCGCCACCGCACCGGGCTGCGCCGCGCCGACCTCTGGGCCGGCTGTGCGCCGCTTCGGGCGCCGCCATGTGCGGGCGCCGCTCCGCCGGCCACTTTGGCGCCGCGCCGGGCCGTGCGCCGGCCGCGCCGACCCACGCCTGCGCCGGGCTTCGCCGGCCGCACCGGCCGCGGGCGTTGCGGTCTCGGGAGTCGCCGCACAGGCCTTGCCGCGCCGCGCGTCGTGCATCGCTGCGCCGGCCACGCCGTGAGGACGCGCCAAACCGCCGGCCGCGGGTGCTCGGGGTGCCGGTCTGCATGGTGCATGTGTTTTTGTTTTCACAGTGACCATACCTTGTTCTTGTCTCGTCTCTGTTTGCACTTGTGTAAATGGATGAGCGTGCGTGCTGATAACGTGTTGTAAAAGATTGAGACAAGTGATTGTAATGAACTGGTGCTTTTCATTCCTATGATTCTGAAGGTCTGTACAATCATTTATAGATGATAAAGGAGTGGCAAATAAGGTGTCTGTATGAATAGGCATCTGTGCATGAAGACACCTTTACATTGGGCATAACTGTTGTAACTGATTTGTAACAGTCAACAAGATTACACGGGAGGTACGTACGTGGCCGTGTGCATGCGCATCCGGGCCCACCAGCTCGGCTCTATTTGGCCACGTGGGTGGGGCAAGGAGGCGGGCTGGGTCGGTGGGCCCCTTGCTCACATGGCTTCTTGCTCAGCGGGAGCCACTCTGGGTCCCACCCACTGCGCGCGCCCAGCCAATAATGTTGGTCGGGCTCGGGTCCATCTTCTCTAGACCGGGAATTTTTCTTAATTCACATAGAAATTGGACTTTCTTTATAAATATTTGTATAAAATTTCTATGCCTCAGACGGATCAAAGATTCCATGGGCTAGCTGGAAGTCAAGGGTGCGTGGTGCAGGTGGATCCTGTCGCTTGGTCCGACGACCGGAGCCGGGCAGGGATCTCCGGCCGTCCGTTATATATATATATATATATATATATATATATATATATATATATATATATATATATATATATATATATATATATATATATATATATATATATATATATATACTAGCTGAATGTCCGTGCGTTGCTACGGATTTAAAAAAATTTAGAACATGTTTATATGCATGTTTTAAAAATTTTTACCACCCGTGAGTTTCAAAACAGTTACACCAACCACACCAAGATGGCAAGGCCATACAGAGACAATCCGTTTAATACTACATGGTATGATTTCACATCAACGGGATTACAGAAATTTCATTTTAATGACTATTAAATTCAACATCACTAAGTTAATCACAGCTTGAATAGAAGATAAATGGCATAAAAGCAGGATCACATCAGCATCTAGCATCACTGAGTTGATCTCAGCATGAATGAACGATAAAAAGCACAGAGCAGGATCGCATCAATCTAGTAGCATTGAGTTAATCACAACAAGAATTGACTATAAAAAACAGAGAGCAGGACCACATCACCTGGCTCATAGCTTGTTTAATCATTTCTTTTGCAGCTTCTATCTGCTTCTTATTCCCAGTAACATGTATAGTTCTTTCAGTCAAATGTTAAAGGTAAGAGAAGAGGACCTTGCTGGATATGCCTCACTGCAACAACTTTCCAAGTACTTCACCACTAAATCAGGGTTTGGATCAATAAAGAAAGCCACCTGATGCATTCAAAAACTTGTGTAAAACATATGTACAATGCCTCATTTTTTCATTTTACAGTAACATTAAGCATGCCATATATTAGCTGAAGTGTTCCTCCTAGATCACTGGGGAGTGGTTTCTCCCATGAAAAAGAGGGATATGCTGGCTTCTTATAGGGTGAAAGGTTGTAAACAGAACTCAATCGGTGCTGACTATTGAAACCCCTAAAGTAGGAAATTTTGAATTCAGTAGTTAGTATACTCGCAGAATATCGCTCTTTACCAACAGTAACAACAAGATGCAGTGTAGATATACAAGTTACAGAAAAAATACATAAGAATAAAAATTCATATACAAGGTTTTATTTTAGAACAGAAGTGCATGAGGCATCACCAAAAGAACCCCAAAAGAACCTTGTCAGTAGAATCTAAATAACTATACCACCAGAAGGGTGAACATGTTCTCAATTGCCGATAGGTGTAAAGGGTGAACATGTTCTCAACTGCCGATAACACATGTACTATCATTCCAATTTCCATGGGCAACATAATTTAATGCACTGAATCGAGGATAGGTGTAAAGGGTTAAGTCATGAGACCTTTTTCCCCTTTTGAGCAGCTAAAAAAAAATTCTTTTGCAGTTTCAAGAGATAAGAGCAGGCGAGATCTAGTATCAACAGAAAATGCACTTGCAATAGGCAGCCCATTATGGAAAATTGGAAATAACATATTATTTCCTTCTAATAAAAGAACATGATGGGCCTGATACACTACTAAATTTACTTCCCTAGCATGTTGCTGTTAAGTAATAAAAGCAAAGATAACATAGCATTGCCAAATTTTCATGGCTACATCATGAAGACGAAGCTAGGTAAGTAAAGAAACATAACACAATTACCAAACGATAGGTAAGTGCTTACGGCTACCCTGCCTGAATTGAACTATGAGTAGTAACATACCTTGAGCAACACATTAGCAGCAACTACAGCTCCAGAGATAACAAAGGCATGTGCCAAAGACTCAAAACCACTTGCTTCATTTCCTTGAAGTAGAAATGCTATGAGACTAACTTCCAAGAATAACATCCCTGATTTGGTAAACAACGAAAGCACATTCCATGAGAACGCCTTATCAGGCATACATTGCCACACCTGCCATTTGAAGGTGAAAAATAACTGTTATACAAGACTCAGAGAAACAAACAATAGACAATATAACATATGGGCAACATTACTAAAGTTGAAACAGGTCAAAGCTTCAGATGTGTATGGGCAATAGTTATGCCTTTCTGTGCATCAGCTCTATGTCAATTCTAAAGAAGAATTGATCTGCGTACATTAGTAACATCGCTAAACACACACCTGAAATCTGAATCTGATAACCAGGCCAATGTGCACTCAAGTTGTTTGTAGTTTTGAACATCAACACCTGGGCACCAGAGTGGCTTGCTACTGGTTCATCATTACCAATTTACCATCCCTAACCAGCTCACAAACTACCCATCCCACTCGTCTGCTTCGATCACAATTCACAACCCAGCCTCCACTCATTCGATTGCTAAGTTGAAAAGCCAAAAGGCAAAAGGTATGTGCACCAAAAGAACTTATCTGATGAAACACCCACCAAACTTGTACCCATTTATTCTACTCCCCGATCATACACCAACAAGCATACAAACATTGCACTGTTCATCAAAACTAAGAACACAATTCACAAGGTTCATAATCAGCAGTTCGGTAGCTGTAACCTTCTCTCGACTGATTCTACCCCACGAGCCCATGTCTTGTTAAAATCATTTACCCTACCTCGCTAGTCTCTAGTAGAAGTCTAAAAAACCACACACGAACCAGATCATTTATGCATCAACAATAACAACTCGCTAATCAACGCCCGAGTTAAGTAGGTGGTTAGATTGACCCACCAATCTGAGAAGTAGAGATAAGAAATGGAGGCATGCGAGCCGGACCTGTAGGAAGCACCAGAGGAGGTTGAGGATGGCGACGGCCAAGAGGAGCGCGTAGTAGACGATGACGACAATGTGGGAGCGAACGTAGCCTAGCCGCCGGAAGCTCCATCGGGCCTGCCACGCCAGGAAGCCCACGAACGCCAGCGACGGCAGCATCACCGCCAGGCTGTACCATGCCCCATGGCACTCCGACACCCACCACATCGGCCCCAACACCCCCGATGGCGGCGACCCGGTGGCCGACGTGTTAACCTCCGGCGCCACCGATAGTGCCATGGTGCCCTCCACGAGCCGTCTCTGCATCGGCGGCGCGGACCGGGCGAGCCGAGGTAGCTAGGGTTTGGGGGTGGGGGATCAGATCACGCAGAGTGGAGATTGCCGAAGCGGTAATGGAGGCAGGGCAAAGTTTGCGCTATCGAAGTTGGTGTCGGCGGCGGCGGCTGAGTCAGAGGAGGCGGACGCAGTAGAGGAGGACGAGGAGGCGGTGGAGAGGACGCAGAGAGGAGTCGGGGTGGGGGCTAGGGCTAGGGTTTGGAGGGGGCGGAGGGCTCGGACGAAGCGGTGCATGGCGGCGGTGGAGGCAGCCGACCCGCAGCGGGGGCGGATGTAAGATCGAGGAGGCCGACTAGAGGGGGAGTGAATAGGCGGTTTAAAATTTTTCTTCTAATTTAGGCTAACAATTACAATTTAACAAATTGTCTAAAGCAAGTTAGCAAGGCAACAACTAATCAAGATGATATGGCTCAAGTGATCACTAGTACAAAGAGAATTATCCTAAGAGCAAATATACTTCTAGCTAGAACAAGGTAGGCTACTCTAATTACACAAGCAATCAAATGATTCTATTTAAGTAAATTGCTTGGAAGAGAATAATGCACAAGAGAGCAAACCACAATGAACACGATCACTTTTTACCGTGGTGATCGGAGACTTGCCGGTCTCCCCTAGTCCACGTTGAGGTAAGCCCGAACAAATCGGACCGGCTCCACGAATTGAGCCTAAGCACCTTGATCACTATCGGTAGCACTTTCCCGCTCCGGGTAGGCGAGCTCCAAGCCTTCACAACCGTCTCGGGTCTTCTCACAATCTTCTTGAGAAGATCACCGAATTTCCCGCCAAGCCGTCTAGGAGTCGGCAAACTCCAAGAGAATGGATCGTCGCAGAGCTTGATCACGCTCAAGTGCCAAATGGATCAATCTACGGATGCAATGCACTTGAATTCACTCAACTACCTCAATTGAATGCAAATGTGTGAAAGAGAGGTGTGAGAGGTTGCTCTATGCTCAAGAATGATCAATGAGGGTTCAACAACATGTCCTTGTGCTGGTGGGGTCAAATTTATACCCCCACCAACCTCAATTAGCCGTTGCAATAAACAATCCTGAAAAATCAGGGAAATCGGGACTACCGCAGTGCAATGTGCGGTACTTCCGGATTTCTGCAGGTGGGTCAGAACGGCTATGTCAGTGGATCAGAAGTATCCGTTGGACATTTAATGCGGTACTTCCGCCGTTGTAAGTGCGGTACTTCCGGATTCCCGGAAGTTCCGACTTGTCCCCGGTACTTCCGATCTCAAAGAGGCGAAGTGTGAAACGAGGTTGCTCTCTGGAAATAAAGTTCCGCTCGGTAAACCGGAACTTCCGCCTATGCGGTAGTTCCGCAGTTCAACCCGCGGTACTTCCGATTTCCATGAGACTAAGTCCAACTCCGGGCGCTCTCTGGTAATAAAGTTCCACTCGGTAAACCGGAACTTCTGCTTATGCGGTAGTTCCGCAGTTCAACACGCGGTACATCCAATTTTCTAGCGGCTAAGTCGAGTTCCGGGCGCTCTCTGGAAAAAAGGTTCCGCGCGGGGCCCGGAACTTCCGACCTTGCAGTAGTTCCGCGAATTACACGCCGGTACTACCGAAATTTCTGGGAGTGCACAAATTTTAATTCAATTTTAATTCCAAGTGCATGCATGATCCTAAATTGATCCATGAGGCATATTTGCATATGATCAAGCACTTAGCTATGATCCCTCTTAATAGTACGGCATCTACCCAATAATCCGGTCTTCCGCCTTTCTCCTAAGACCGGTAAAAATAAAAAGCCCTAAACTATTTACCTTGTTGTCTTGGATCTCTTTGAATCATGTGAATTCTTTTTATGTGCCTATTCTCTCTGTCTTTGAGACTAATCTTTACAAACACTCAACACATATTAGTCCCATAATCAAATAACGTCATTAATTACCAAAACAAACAGTTTTAGGGGCCTAGATGCTTTCAGCGGAGGGTTTAAGGGGATGTTGGGGGGAGGCGAGATGGAGGATGGGGGGAGGCGGAGGGAGGGGAGGCGCGGAAGAGGTTGGGGGAGGCTCGGGGGAGGATGGGGGGAGGGGAGGCGCAGGGAAGGTTGGGGAGAGGCGGAGGGAGGGGAGGCGCGGGGAGGAGATGGGGGGAGGCGCGGGGGAGGCGAGAAAAGCAGGTGGCTGGGAGAGAGAGAGGGGTAGTAGGTGAGGAATTTTTGAAGTGGAGCCCGTGTGAGCACAGCCAAAAAAGTGGCTCCACATGTCAGTGAAAAGAGAAGAAGTGTAGGATGCACCATCACCTTGAACTCCTCCTTTTAAGGAGTATATATATATATATATATATATATATATATATATATATATATATATATATATATATATATATATATATATATATATATATATATATATATATATGAAAAATACTTTTTACTTCCAGGTGTAATTACATCCACTTCTAAGGGCATGTACAACGCGCTGCGAACTGCCGTCTTTATAGGTTCAAATTTGCAAAAAACACCTCCGTGCACAGCAGTAAATGAGGGAAGAGAGCGAACTCGTCTCTTCGTGAGACGACGGCCGGGGCTCGTGCTCCCAGGCGAAATCGACGGCCGAAGGAGCGTTGTACAGGGCGTCTTCTCGAGTCGACGCCGCGCGGATCCAGCTGCGGGCGCGCGCGAGATTAATCTTGCGCGCCAAAATCCGTCACAATCTTCATGTGATGCATTCTCAGCTCTCCGCTAATCTTTCTCGACCGCGCCGGTCTCCGCAGCACCCATCCGTCGCGGAAGCAGCTCGGCGGCGGCACTCACCGATCGCGGCCCCCGGTGGAAGCAGAGTGGTGAGGTTAGTCTTGCGAATTTCTTGCATTTGTGCCGGTGGTATTGGATTCTTGAACAAATCAGCAACCGTTTTGTCTACAGAATGAGAAATATTTAGTTTCTTCTTTGCCCCTTTTCTTTTTCTTTTTATCTCGAAATGCAATCGTGTTAGGCGCTGTAAATGGTGAGGTGGGTTCCCCCAGTTCTTGATTTTTTTGCACTTGAAGTTTCATTCTTGGCCAAAATGAGGTGTTCTTTGGTTTCAGTCCAGCAGATTTCTTGGATTATCCCTTCTATCTTTAGCCCTCTTTCCATTTGCGTGGAGAGTACTTCCCCTTTCTTGCATTTGGGGCTGTTCGTGCTGCGCTGTTGACGAAATGAGGAATTTGATTATGACCTATTTTGAGAAATTTTCAGTATTCTGCTTTCCTCACCATTCTGTCGATCAAGGCGGCGCGACGGACGGACAGTATTATGACCTATTTGGTAGCTTCCATTTTGCTAAACCCTAGCCTATCAAGGCGGCGCGGCGGACGGCGGGCGCAACAGCCAGCAGGAGCGGCGCGGTGTTCGGACTTTCGGATGTTGGTGGCTAGGCCTAGGCAGTATTTTCAGACTTTGCTTGTAGTTCTAGTAGTTTGGGTAAAGTAGGGGAGAAGAAGGGAACTTCAGGTTCAGATGGACCGGTTGCCCATGCATGTTTTAGAGATTCCAGTGAGAGATGCATGCACTAGCTATCGCTGTAGTCTGTGAAGATGTACTTAGGAGTGAAGATGTGCTATTTGGTAGCTTCCAAGTATGCTGCCTGTCATTTTGCTAGGCTGGAGAGTGGTTGGGACCAGTCAGATTTTGTTTTCTTCGGTTTCTTGCATTATTTGTAAGGTGTCATCACCTGTAGAGACAAGAGTGGGACTAGTTATATTTCCATTTAATGATTGCTAGATGTTTAATTGCCATAGGTCTTCTTCTGATATTTAGATAGTTAACAAGAGTGATGCCTTTTCTGTTCTCAGAATCTTATGTTTTAGCATGATGCCTTCTTAGGATGTGGGAATACGAAATTACATGTGCCCAGAGCTGCTTGCAGGCATTCCTTACGGATTCAAGTCAAGACATGGTCTTTTGGTAATATCCCCTTACTTTTATGGAGATGCTTAGAGAAATTATTGCTACATACCTAGTTTTAACCGATATATGTCTGTACAGGATGTTGTATGTATGAGATGGCTGCTAATCGACCTACTTTCAAAGGCTCTTGTGAGTTCTTATTAGCTCATATTCCTTAAATTACTATAATTACCTACAGTAGTTTCTAGCCAAGGAGGATTTACTTCCTATCAGCTCAGGCAACTTTGTATTCTTAATTAGAGTATTTTGGGATTATGAAGAGGAACATTTCTAACTCTAATAATCACAGGGGTCTTTCAAATGGACAGTGTGGGGAGGTATATGAAGTGTAACTAGCAAGGAGAGAAACTAAACAATGTTGCAATAAGTCTGATGAATGAGATGAGCAGTTATTTTACTTGTCATAACAAGTTGTCCTCTCTCTCCAAATTAAAGATTCACTTCTTGTGTTGTTGTTTTCTGCTTTCCATGTGATTTGGGTCCAAAGATTCACTAGTGGAAAGGTTGGATTATTGAATAGTTTTGGAGCAAAAGTCCATGGATTGATACTAGCAGTTCCCAGTGCCAAGCAAGTACATATTAGAAAATTTGGGATTTTGTTACACAGTGTAAAGGATTAATTAGGTGATATAGTTCCATGTTTTAGCTTTCCTGATCTCTGCTTAACTCTACATTTTAGTTTTGCTCGAATTGTTGACATCATTGCAAGTTTTATGTCTGCATATATCTCTGCATATATGTCTGCATATATTTCTTGAGCTTAAGTTATCTACGTATGTATGCTATCTTGTTTCTTGGACCATTGGCTCCAATGTGTTTCTTGTATCATCTCGGTTGGTATAAAGTTTCTGCTTCTTCTGTAAGTGAAATAGCAGCAGGCCAGCAGCTGGACTCAAATTCCAGACTTGGAAATGCTTATGTACTAAACATGTCAACCATAATGGAAGAAGTACACTGAAGGAGCATTTGCTATGTACTGTTTGCTTGAAAGAACTTTGCTATGAATCTGTATGCAGTTGTCCTGTGTGAAAATGGTGTAATCATATTATGTTATATTTGATTTATGAAAAATCTGTTATATTACATTATATATAAATATACTATTTATATTGATGGTTCCAAAAAATGTTGTAACCATGATCATCTTATTTTTTGTTTGATCTGTTTTGTATCAATAAGCATCACAATGGTTTACATGAATAATATTCACACTTGATCTTAACTACATGCAAGCATTAAACAAACAATAGACAACCAAACAGACAGCCCACTGTACACGTTGTCTGTTTAGTCGTCTGTTTGTCATGTGACATCATCATACAGACAGCTCTCTGTCTGTGGGTTGTACATGCCCTAATATACCACCTAAATAAACTTGAAATACTGCTTTATCACTTTAGGTATACTCATAAACTAATTATAAGATAGTCCAATGTAAACCATACGAAAAAATTGTAAGGGAGTCCATAATTTTTAACGTATTTTATAAATACCTTCATATACACGTATAAAAAGGAGTATATCGAAAAAATGTACATACCATCTTTAAAAAATTGTTCATACCACCTATATGGTCTTATATCGAAAATCACGCTTCTTTATTTTCAACCTTAACAAATCTCTTTTCCTATCATAATCTTATCTTAGTCTTCTTTTAGTTCCCTTAATTTCATACCATATAACCTATTAATAATATAATGGTTACCTGGCCTGGGGTTACCCACATATAGGGGAGATTTTCATCCACTTGGTAACGTACGGAGGCTGTACACTTTCGTTACTTAGGATATTACACCCTGTCTATGGTTATACAATTGAGAATAATGTTGTGTCTGACTACTCTCATATAATCGACTATGTGGGAAGTAATCGCCAATGTCATTGCCATAACTTGCTAAATGATAATTTATCTTTGATTCTACCGTTGTTGTTATCTCTATCTTCGATCATTATCAGTGTTTTTGGTACCTAGTTACATTGCACTTAACCTGTGTCAAATGCTTACTTGCATTGCTTGTCCTTTACACACCTTGTTTTGCGACCGTTGTTAGGTGCTTGCTGATATTTTTAATTCTCACGCTTTCTATTTCTATCAGGTAAAAGGCCAGTAGCGTGTTAGCAACATGCATAGGTGGATGCACTCGAGTTTTCAGCACCATAGCTTGCCACTATTTATATTTTTTTATTTAATCTTATTTGGTTAGAAGTGGACATGTCCTATGTTTCAAACATTTATTTCAAATTCCGCTGGTTCTCTAACAAAGTACTATTCAAGTTTTAATTTCTTTTGTGATTTTTATTGTTGTTTTTATTAGTTATTTCTTACTCTGGCGATTGCATTCAATAGTAGTATCTCATATTAGTATGTGAGGTGATATACTATTTTATATTTTGTTCTTGGAGTCAGATACAGATAACATCAAATACCTATTTATGTTTTTTCTATATTCACTTCATAAATTTTTGGTTAGTCATCTGATAAAAATTATCAGCACAGTTTGTACCCTTAGTAACCGTCCGCGGTGTCGTGTAACCGCGGTAGGTACCCACCCACCCGTAAATAGCCCACTCCAAAGCAAGCAAGCTCAACTCGACTCCGGCCCCGACTGGATGGATCTTCGCGATGGACCTGACGTGGCGGTAGATGAGAATTAAAAACACGTGCCAGTAACTGCCGTGGCTACAAGCACTGCAGATCCGCAGAACAACAACAAAAAATGACTTGCGAATGAATGAATAGAAAAACGCAAAATCTGTTACAAACAAGTTACGCCAGTTACATATGCCCAATGTGCAAATATCTTTCCCAAAAGACACTTTTTCATGCCACCTTTTACCATGTATATAAAGCAATGTACAGATTCAGAATGTCGTTAATAAAAGCAATCTTTCTCTTAAACACTTGTCTCAAACCTCTCTTGCAATACGTTATCAGTCACGTTTCTCTCCAAATCGAGCAACACGCACACATACATACAAGGTATGGTCACTGTGAAAACAGAAACACATATATTGGCCGAGGTCGCCGCAAGACTGCCATCCAGAGGCGCGGTACACGGGAGGTACGTACGTGGCCGTGTGTATGCCCATCCGGGCCCACCTGCACGGCTCTATTTCGCCACGCGGGTAGGGGAAGGAGGCAGGCTGGGTCGGTGGGCCCCCTGACTCACATGGCTTCGCGTTCTGTGGGAGCCACTCTGGGTCCCACCCACTGCGCGCACCCAGCCAATAATGTTGGTCCGGTTCCGGTCCATCTTCTTAATTTACGTAGAAATAATGTTGAAATCGAACTGCTTTTCATAAATATTTTTTGTAAAAATCGTACGTTTCAAACAGATCTAAGACTCCCATGTGTTTGGCTAGGCTTGCCATCTTCGCATGCAAACAAGCACTGCACACGTGCGCACATGTTAATTTCGCAGGTTCCGTGAAGGCGTGAACGTCCATGTGCTAGCTGGGAGTCAAAGAGTGCGTATTGCAGGTGGATCCTGTCGCTTGGTCCGTCCACCGGAGCCGGGCAGGGGATCTCCGGCTGTCCGTCCATACGCACACACATAATTGTTTATAGAATGCTTTACCGATTTTATATATATCAATACATACATACTATCATAATCTAGCTTGAATTTTGGTTCAATCTTGTTTGAGCTAGTTAGTAAACTAGTTAAACCTGACATCTAAAAATTCAAAACTTTTCACATATGATGTATACAGAAAATACCTATTTTAAATCATAGCGTTAGGGTACCATGATGTCCAATTAATTATATAACACACACGTGACACATACACACATATATAGTATAAATATGATCTAATTTGTTAACAATTCTTTTCATAAAATATGCAAGTGACCGATTTGCTCTTTGTTTAATTTTCTAAAGGAAAGACATTCACACTTCTTCTCTTAATGTATTTAGCCTTTCCAATTACAAAATTTCGTTTGAAATTTTTTGAATGTGCATGTTGCTTCCTTTTATGGTTGATACATTGCTTAATATGTGAGCACTCACTAATCCGATCTGATGTTTGATTGTTTTATATGTGTGTGTGTATATGTAGCATCCCGTTTGCTTGTAATTTTATAGCCTTTTCTCATCCAATCCTCGATCAAAATTTAGGCATTTCTTCGATGCCCAGACGCGTCATACACCGACCTCATATACAGCTCGCTTTCCACGATGAAGGTGGCGGCGCAACAACGGCTACTACCTACCCGCGTCGTTAGCTGCACCGGCATTTGTTGGATCAGTAATGCAATTCGATTCCAACCAAAAGAGGAAAAAAAAAAGGTGTGCACCAGATTAGGCACTTGCAAAGAGCCAATCAGATCATCAGTGAGGAATGCATGCATAATGAACCAGTTTCACCTACTAATTAGGCAGAGGTTCCTTTAAGCATCTCCAATGGTTATAGCTAGCAACTAACTATAAGACTTCCACATCATCTATATAGTACACACTAAAGTTAGCATTCTAAAGAACTATCTATAAGGATAGCTATTTGATGCTTACATGCACACACAGAATTTATGGAGGCTGCCTCGTTTGGCGCTATAGACTATCTCTAGAGCTGTAGAGAGCTGCGTTCTCTTTCTTCATTTAATATCTTCCACGTAGGACAGTTGATGACATGGACTCTCTTGTAGATAGCTGCTATAGACCCATTGGAGATGCTCCGCATTGTTGGTTCTTAGCCCCATCCCAAAGTACTACAATTCCCGAGGAACCAACGCGCATGCACTTGGACTCAAGTAGTGTCGCTGGGAGGCTGTGATCGTTTTGGCTTTAATTTTTAGCTTTCAGCTTATTTTTTACTATTTATAAATTTTATCTTTTTTTAAACTTTTGACTTTTTATTGAGCTTTTTTGCCGATTTTTTCCCGTATTTGTTTGTATTATATATAATGGGCTAACATATTTTTTATATTTTTTTAATTTTTTAAATTTAATTATAATAAATAAGCCTCTATTTTCAGCCATAAGTAAAAAAAAACCCAAATGAGCACCACCTAAGTAGTAGAAAAAAAGATTAAGATTAGGATTAAGATTTGGTGCTCACTAATCGTAGAGCAAAAGCATGATCTAAACCAGGACTTGCTTTGCTTAGATTTGGAGGGATCGATGAGTCCAAGGGAAAAGTAGGGCCCAGTGGGTGGTACGTGCCAGTGCGCAGGTGCACCGCAACCCGCAGCATTATTTTGGTTTTCTGTCAGTCGGGTCCGGTCCGGTCGGGTGCATGCATCGAGTCGAGGAGGGGCACCGCACCGCACTACCCCCAGCCTGGAAAGCCGAGGCTGCCCATCAAATGAAAAGAAGAGCACAAGCATATAGTAGTGGTACTACAATGTATGCATGCGTGCAAACACATTTTTTCCGGCTGATTAGACTTCTTTTATCTTTCACTATTTTTTAAATTGATAAATTACAACTAAAATCATAAACCGTAGAGAAAAAAACGCTACTCGATTAGATGCTACCACTAGCCACACATCTCTTTGCATAAAGCCAAGGAAAGAAAAAAAAAACCACGTGCGGTATTTCTTGTTCCATTGGTATGCACATGATGGAAAGCTACCAGAAAGAAAAATCGGTGGCTGTAGGGTAGGCTTTCCGAGAACCAGCATTGCCTAGTTTACAGTATCACTGCTGCGTACTGCTAGCCTGTAGTAATGCAAGTACTGAACAACGAGCGGTATTAGGGCACTCCCAATGGAGCATTAATGGTAGTTTCCATATCTCTTAATTACTATGCCATGTAAGCAAAGTGCTGATGTGACAACTGAGTTAATGAAGAGAGAGAGCACAGAAGAGAGAAACGGTTTCTACGGCAAGAAACCGAGTCCTCACGTGAATCAAGACGCGAAGAAACCAGAAAAATAGCATTGGGGAGAAACTACTAGTTTCCATGCGTCTTCCTCCAGATCTCCTGCTCCCTGCCGAGTGCGCCGCCGCTAAAAGCCTAAAACTGTCCCGTGCGAAGCATGCTGCACGCTTGCTCTCGGCTCCGGCAAGGCCGCGACTCTTTTGCGTCAACGTGGTGTCGTCTGTGCCGCTGCAACCTCTGCTCTGACTGCCAGTCTTGTTCAAGGCCCTGGTGCTCCAGCCGCCGGGATCCTGCAGCTAGCGGCCAAGCCGCTGCCGTTCCTGCTCTCCGTACTGCGCCGGAGAGTGTATTGTATTGGTTTGCGTTTCTTTGCCAGCGTTTGTTCCGGACATGTTGTAGACTGCAGAAATATGGCAGCGTGATATTGTGGACTGCAGAAATAGTGGCCATACTTGATCTACCTCTTTTTTGTGTTGCATTTATGTTATCCTGTGTATAGACACCACTATAGAAACCATGGTTGGGAAGGACAGTTTCTAATAGATATTAATCACTCTTTTCTCTCTCTTGGAAACTACTCCAAGAAACTGTCCATTGGGACTGCCCGCACTTTAATAGAAGTATAGTTTAGCATGCAGCGATCACTCTTGACTACTGCAGCGACAAGAGCTTTATATGAAAGGATAACTCCTTGATGCAGCTAAGGTTCTGTTTATTTCCACTTAAGATTATTATAATCTAGCTTATAGGTGAAGATTATATAAGCTAGCTTATAATAAGCTGGTGGAAAATAAGCTGTCAGGTGTTTGGCAGCCTAAATTATCAGAGTTATGGATTATTGTATTCGAATGTTTAAAGACTACAATGCCCTTGACCTTTTTTGGTGACTTATTTATTCTTTTATGACATGTTTTTTATTAGTTTGGACTTGCAAAACATTAGTAAAATACGAATTTGAATATATATAAGTGGTAGAAAAGCTTAATTATTCAAATATCTATGATCATTTGTTCGTACAAATATGCTGTTACAAACAAATTACTCTCTTCTAGCAAATAAAGCATTAGCAATATTATCACGGAAGGCATTCATGCCCCCCTCTTCATCTCCCAATTGACTTGCACCCACATGAGAGGAAGGCATCGGCATATAGTTTTCATCTCGATCACACCGGTCAAACTCTTCATCACTCAAAGCACTATCCCGAATGAAGTTATGGAGTGTCATGCATGCATGTATTATTTTGGTTTGTTTGAGCATTGGATAACTTGGTAAGTCCAACAAAATTCTCCACTTCATCTTTAACACACCAAAAGATCGCTCAATCACATTACGAAGTGATGAATGCAAGTGGTTGAATACCTCCTTCTTGCCACTAGGGCGTGGTCCATTTCGAAACTCTGGTAAATGGTACTTGGTCCCTTTGTATGGAGCTAGAAAACTCGGTCGATTTGGATAGCCTGAGTCGACAAGGTAAAATTTTTCTACAAAATGTAAACATACACAATGAGATATAGCTACAGTATGCAACTTTTTGAGATAACTAGTTAAAATGTTACTATACCATTTGGAGGATGTGGGAACTGCATGGCATATTTACGTAAAGCATCATTGAACACCCTCATGTCATGTATTGATCCAGGCCATCCCGCAACGACAAAAGTGAACCTCATGTCGAAGTCACATATCGCCAACACATTTTTAGTGGAATAACCATACCGACCAACATGTTGAACCACCTTTGCCGAAGGCACAACAACGGGTATGTGAGTGCCGTCTATTGCACCTATACAGTTATTAAAATGAGGCCTACATCAAGCACCTCTTCAACCAATCAAGCCTTCCTTCCTTGGTGGTAAATGTTTTGAACATATCACGGTGTTCTGCTTTCACAAATAGTTGGGTAGCCATAAAATGTTCTGCAGTTCCCTCTGCTGCCCCGCACTCCACAGCCAAATTCATCACTTCTTTAATGGAATTGTACCTCAATTCACCTTGCATCACCTTGTTGGCAATAGCACAATTGTTCTCCAAAGTGTTATGAATACCCTACATTATCTTAACCATGGGGTTCTTTCCTATCTTTTGTGGGCTAGTAGCAGTGCTACTTGAACCTCTCTTTAATGGATCGGTACCCTTTGATTTGCTCCCCAATGATCCATGTCCTACATGTGTTTCTCCAACCCCTTCTCCATGAGCCCCTCCACCTCCTCCAACAGCCCCTGCACCTCCTCCTCCAATAAACTCACCAGGTATACAGGAAGATGAACCATCAACTGCAACCATGCCAAACATTTCCTTCAACAATTCTTCACACTCCGGTGGACCATGCTGCAGCTTCTTCCACTCTGAATGTCCCTGAAAAGATGGTAAAAAATATTTGTAAGCACACTTTTTTTTCAATTGTACATAAAACGTGTATAGTCAGCTAAATGTTACCTTGGTGACTTGTTTCCAGTAATCATCAGTAGCATCCACTGTACCTTTAGTATCATCCCAACCAAGCCCTGTATCCTTGAGAAGACTTAGCCAAAAGCTATACAAGCATTTAAGCAAATCCCATCGGTTCTTAAACTGTGTTCTAGAGTGACGCAAGCATGTCCTTTGCATGTACTTAACAGCAATATTCTTGTAGCCTCTATTATTCATAACCCCATTGGGCCTATTACCAGCACGTATTTCTTCGATGCAAATTTCACAAAAAGTCCTAGTGTTCGATGCAGACCAATCTGCTTTGTCTAACTCCTCCTTCTATTCCATACAACACATACATATATAAATTTCAATTTTATGTGTAGTGCATGGATATACACAAAGATGGCTAGGACCAAGTAAAATCTTGAAAGTAATCTTACCATGTTGCCGCCATCGGCATCCTCTCCTTCAGCAGATCCCCGTCTTTGACGCTGCAATGGAGAGCAGAGGTAGTGGTGAAAGCTGAAAACTGAAAACAGTGATGCCATCCAACCCCTTCGTCACTTTTGCTCTCATTAACATGTACCCACAAACAAACAAACCCCCAAGCATGAGGTAACCATTTTCACCACCTTAAACACAAACAGTGCTGCCAACAAAAACAAACCCCCAAGGCCGCCGCCCGCGCCTAGGCCGCTGACCACGACGCCTCGACCTCCCGCGACTCCGCGGCCTCTCCCGGCACCACGTCCCCTCCCGCCGCCGCCCCGGCCAGCGCCGCCCCTCCCAGCGACTTCCTCGGCGACCACGGGGCTTCGCGCAAGGGAATCCCGATAGGCAAGCGCATGGGCAAGGCCGGCCTCCGCATCATCACCATCTTGCGGATCCATGTTGGAAGATTGGAAGAGGAGAGGAAGATTGGAAGATTTTGGGAATCCGCACGGGAGATTGGAAGAGGAGAGGAAGATTTGGAGACGCACGGGAGATTTGGAGGAGATTGGAAGAGAGGAAAGAGGCGCACGGGAGAGACGCTCCAGGGAGAGAGGCACGTGAGTTGGGAATTGATGAATGGCAAATGTGGGTAAATTTTCTAAAGTCTTATGGGCATTAGATAAAATGTAGATCTATAAGCTGAAATAAGCTCCTTTTTTGAGCTTATTAGATTACAATAATCTGGGCTATTAGATTATAATAAGTTACCTTATAATCTGGGCTGTTTATTTCCGCTTATGATTTATAAACTAGATTATAATAATCTTAAGTGGAAACAAACAGGACCTAAGTCAGTTTGGGCAACTGATTTTCCCGATGTTTTACTAGTTAAAGATTTGAGTTCCATGTCTGTTCAAGAATCAAGATATTCTTGACTACACGTGCGACCTTGTGTTCTGAATCTGAACAATAACTCCGATATTTTTAGATCTATCATACAAATATCCCTCTAACAATTTTTTTCTTCAAATTTGATCCTAAAATATTTTTTTCTCAAATCTAGCCTCTTCCCACGAGCCCACCGTGCGAGGCAGAACGCCCGTTAAGCTATAGTAGCTCGGCACACTGTAGTTACAGTACCCCTTGCCGAGCTGCTGTAGCTCAGCAGGTGTGCTATGGTAGCTTCACGGGAAGGACTAGATTTGCAAAAAAAATATATTTAGAACTAAATTTGAAAAAAATGGCTGGATTGATATTTTGAAACTAAATTCCATACTTTTCGGTACAATAGTGTGCCCAGAAAGGCTGAAACTACTGCCTGGGCAACCGTGTGTCAAACCAAAACTTGAACTGAATAAGAACAGTCATTATTCATAAAATAAACCCCACGTGTCATCATTTCCATGTGGCTATGTCAAATGATAAAAATGAAACACAGTTGTCAAAAAAAAAAAAATCTTCATAGCATCAGCCCTTGAAGCTGAAGATGCCAACAGCAGCAGGCTGAGCATGATGGATTTGTCTATTTGCCAGGCAGGTATTATTGTGGAAAGTTACGTGTGGTGTGCCTTCGTTTCCGGCGATACTACGAGAAGCTAGGAAAAGAGGCGGCGGCGCAAACGGATGACGGAGGCAGGGCTGAGTCGTCGTCCGGCGGGAGGTGAACAAGGAAGGATCTCAGGCGACGACGTCAGGTCATCCATGTATCATTGCCAAGTGGCACGTTAGATACCGGCGAGTCCTCGCTGGCGACGACAAGCCGTGGATTAAGGAAAAAGCTAGCACCGCTGTAAATACGAAAGATCGCAGGAGAACGCGTGCACTATGTTGAACCATGGTGATCTCTCCACTTAGCTGCAGAGACTGCCTACCCAATTTGCCGTGTCCCAATAATAATAAAGCTAGGTTAGAAATGGCCAGCAATTCACCATGCAGCAGCAGCAGCAGCAGGGTCAGGGTGTTTTCCTCGCCGGTTTCTCTGCGATGGAATCGATACTAGAATCTATCTTGTTCTTTGAAGATCTAGCAAGGTACGACTAACAAGCACGTTTCCAGTATCCAAATACATGCTGCAAAGCTACCAGTCAAAATGACCACAGAAAGGTTAAATGATTGGAGTAGTTTTCAGCTAATTTGACCCGGTTACCGCAAACAGGATGCATGGGAACAGTTGCACAGAATGAAGAAAAGGTCATCGACACCCAACTTACTATGTTCCTACATGTACTCAATTTCAGACAAAAGGACCTGGCAATAACAGTATACGCCTTCGAGTGCACACGCATTCAGTAGAACGTGGCGTGGAAAATATTTGAACAAGATCGGTACAGTTGACTGAAAGCTCTATTTACTTCTTCTTCAAACATTAGGCTTCAGTTCGGCGCTTTTTCATTCGTTCTTCGACGGGTGGATGCCCATTCCAAGCACCGCAATTTCCCTGTTTGAGTCAGCCGATTCGTCAGGGTTTGATCATATGGCCATTGTAAATTGGCAGCTGCTCCATCAACTGGGATGCAGAATGGATACAGTTGAAAAGGAACAATAATATTTCAGGAATAAAGAATGCAGATACTCCTGGTTCCCAGTAGCTGTCCCATAATACATTATATGCAGTATCTTTGACCGGCAAAAAAGTGTCCAGGGTTCACTCTCACAATCTTATAGAACTATATGAGCAACCTAGTGTACTGAAATTGAACTGTATCTCAAATATTTTCAGTTCCAAGTGTATGCATGAATAGGCTGAAACTACTATGTACACACAATCTCGTTCAAGAAATCAAACCGAAACTAAACCACACAGGTTCATTTTTCAAGGGAAAAAAACAGGACAGATTCATATATCAAATCCATGTGGGCTTGCCAAGCATGGAATAAGCATTTACTCAGAAAAAAACATAAATGTAAATATGACACATAGATCTGGGGCCACGGTCGCGAACAATTTTAACGAGAAGAGACGATACTAATAAGCCATGATGTCTTTACTCTTTTCTTACTTAAACTTCCCAACTGGAAACAGACAATACTAATAAACCATGATGTCTTTACTCTTTTCTTACTTAAACTTGCCAACTGGAAACAAAACTTACTAAATTGACCATGATTACTTAACTCGTTTCTTGTTTAAACTGCCCAACTGGAAACAAAACATACTAATTGACCATGACGACTTTACTCTTCTTTTACTTGAACTGTCCAACTGAAAACAAAACACTTGAAGTATCAGCTATGCAAGAAGCCAACAGCAGCAGGTTCGTGTTAATGGATGCATCACTGTGTCCTCATGGCGGTGCCAATCTGCCCGTCGCATGATCTGAAAAGATACAATTGATAAATATCATAACCATGCTATAGCTCAACATTCAAACCTATGAGGTATGGAATTTTGAACATTCACAAGATCGGGTTTGGGACGTGTCCTTCAGATTGGACACAAAGGAGATAGCAGAACAGTGGATCAGCAAGTTCTAGTTATATCTAGCCAAATTCAAGAATGGCCATTACCAAGTTGAACCAAACCAAAATTAGGTAGGAGTAACTCAAGCTCGGTGCATATGAGATTGCAATCTTCCAATTTAAGAAACTCGTTGCTCTTGAGCACAGATACCACCATTCACACTTCAATGTGGCTAACTGAACCATTACTTACGGCCTGACTAATTATTCGCAAATCTTCCAAGATAAAAACTGTGCATGGTTAAAGATAGGAGGCACAAGGCTACTTAGATTAATACCTGGAGTGTAGAAGCTCATGTAGGGAACGACTTTCTGGGCGGTGCTTCTTTCCCTCCTGCATACCTTGTTGACTCGGCCTGCCTTGAGCTCAATCGTGAAGATGCCATCAGCTGTCCAAAGGAAAATGACACCCACGCCGTCCGCGAAGCCAATCACGAAAGGACTGGTCGAGAGGGCACGAGCGGGGAGCAGAGGCTCGAGCTCGATGACCCTGTGCTGTGTCCATGCCATGGCTCCGTTGGGACCGGCGGCCTCCCTCGACCACAGGAAGAGGTTGGAACCTCGCACGCCGGCGAGCCCCAGCCCGCTGCCCTCCTCCGCGATGAGGACTTCGCCCAGCTTGTACGCGAACGGCGGGTGGCTCACCGACATCTCCCGCTTGTCCAGGTCGTACTCTAGGATTCTGGTGCCCGGCTCGCAGGGGAAGTAGAGTGTGTTTCCCACGACGAGGCTGGTACCCGTGTCGACGGTGACATTGCGGTCATCGATGGAGGTCTTGCCGTTCCAAGCACCGGCCTCCGATGAGTAGACGCGGGCGAACGTGGCCCCCACGTCGTCGCTGCACACGAATACCACGAGGAAGGGGCCGCCGTGGCAGTCGAGGTGGTCGCAGCCGCCAGCGGCGCAGATCACTGCCGCGTTCCATTCGGAGCAGCCGATCGAGATCCCCGGCATGTCCATTACCCACTGGCCGCCGGTGATGGGATCCCAGACGATGAGGTCCATGGGTCCGTCCGAGAGGAGAGCGTGGAAGAGGACGCGGCCGTGGCGGGCGTCGAGCGCGAACAAGCCGCGGTGGTCGGGATTGGGCGGGCGGAATGCTGTCGTGGGGAGGAAGCGAGAGACGACTACCGGATCGTGAAGGTTGCAGAGGAACCCCAGCATGGGAGGCGTGCGGTGGAACGCGCGGAAGCGGCGGAGGAAGGCGGGGTCGGTGAGGAGGCGGCGCCAGGGCTTGCAGACGAGGGAGAAGCGGACGAGGCGCGTGGGGTCGTCCGGCGGGAGGCGGAGGAGGATCTCGGCGACGATGTCGTCGATCAGCGCCGGCGGCGACAGGCGACGGCGTTGCGGCGAAGGCTGCATCGCCATGGTGTTGCTTGCTTCGCTTGGGTTTGGGTTTGCGTTGGGGCGAGTGGGTCGCAACGCGTGCGAGTGGGTGGAAGTCAAGGCGACCAAGGGTTGGAGTTGGACTCTCCGCTTGCTGCTAATTGGTTGGGTTCAACCAACTCGAGGAGAGTCACTGCCAGGTAGGACCATCAGGCAGCGAACAAATATAGGACATTTTCTTTTGGCTACGGTTTATAGTTTTTGGATTGTTTGTGTAAGAGATTATAGAGTAACAGAAACTCACGTGTGATTTTTACCGATATAAATGAAGTTAGTACAGTATGTACTACAACTAACTAGTAGACTATATCTTGAAAAAATATCCCATTTAAAAGCTAGTTACTGTAGAAAAACCGAAAAAATAGGGTCTAATCTCTCTAGATGATTTTTTAAAAATCATATATATCATTCGTATCATCGTCTCTACTATCTACTACTCCTGTCTTAAAAAACATAAATAACAACTAGTGATAGCAACCAATCAATGGGGGCGTAGTATAGGTAGTTAGAGAGCGTTGAAATCTTTTGACCTGTTCTTTGGTAGTGATAGGTTTTATTTTTCCATACCATAATAGAAGAGCTCCAAAGAAATATCTAATTATGTGAAAACAGGACCATTCAAGCTAAAGATCAGAGGATCCGTAATAGGACTCTCATAGACATGACAGGAAATATAAAATTTTGAATCGGCTTTTAAGCTAGGAACCCAGGCCAAAAGCATGCTCGTTTGGTCAACCCAGTTCACTCGATTACAATTAATTAATTAATGAGTGGTTTTCCTACACATGTAGCTACAGCCACTATCCAATGGCCCAAGATATTGGTGCAATCTTCCGAGTTAAAGTCATTTTTAGCACTGTTTTGTATCGTATTTACAAAAATAGTTGTATACACATCGTATTGACAAAAAAGTCGTTTCTGTCGTCCAGTGGGCGGGCAGCAACGCCCACTGGAACAGTCGCTTCGGACATAGACGTGGCTTATTCTTACTCATATAACCATATTCAACTCCACTATTATATCTATTTCTTAACCATCTCCACCCCCTCTCCAACTATTCCTGCAAATAAGAATACACATACTCTCTTTTGTCTTCTCTGTGATATCCTCTCTCTCCTCCCATGGCCATGGCATATGAGGCTTAAGCTCCTCTCTCCTCATGCCTCTCTCATTACACCAAAGTTGCTCCTCATCTGAGGCTGTAATCACTCATGCTCGAAGACTCTTTGTAGCCGAGAGGGATCTGGTGAGGGCCGGTTACGAGCCACTGGCCGGCCTTGGCCCCGCCTGACCTTGGCTTGTTGGCAACGAGGCTCTGAGCTAGCCTTCTCCTTCCCCTCCAGTGATCTTGGGCATCACAGCTATAAATATGGTCTCCTCCTCCAGTAGGTTTTTGTTGCAACTATTTTTTTTGAAATGTTCTAGCACCTTTTATCAATTGTTGTATGAGTTATTGAATTTTGTTGTAATATAGTTTCTCAGAGTTTGCCGCAAGAGGTATTTGTTGCCATAGCATTTTGGGTATGTTGAAGAGTAATATTTTTATTGCAATGTGGCTTCCCAAATGTTGCTATGAGAGGAATTTGTTACGATTATGTTCTTGATTTGTTACATAAGAGCAATTTTTTTGTTGCAATAATTATTTTCTTTTGTTGCGCTATTGTCATGGTTTGGTGCTGAGTGCTCACAAGATATTGCAGGGGCTCTCGGTTTAACAATATTTGTTGCAACAATCACCGACAATGTCGCACAAATGGACGATTCTGTTTGTGGGTTCTTGATTCTTTAGATCAACCATCGTCGTAATGGAAATCAAGGTGCAAAAGATTCTCATGGGGTGAGGTGAGTCGATGCCCCATGGCCCACAAGTGAGCACAAAAGGAAGAAATGGGAAGATAGGTGTTTTGTTTGCGCACGGGAAGAGAATCAGATAGTGGAGATTGAGACATATGTTGATCTAATGGCAAACTAGGCATACAGAGTTAGCACTTGGATCGTACGTCTAGACGCTAGCCGCTCCCTACTATAAAACTTCTAAGATGTCATGGCTTCATGATTTGCTAGTGGTCAGCCTGGTTTCCAAAGAATTGCTTAGCTTGTCTAACCCCTTTTTCCAGAATCTAGCTTGTTTAGCATTTAATACTCGTGGTTTTACCTTAGAATGTGCAAGTATAATGTTTGGATACACTTTTCTTCTACTTAACACGTCAGACCATGCCAAATGCAGATGTCTTGAGCATTAATCAAGTGGCACACAATAGCCTTACTGCTAATCCAGCTCAGAATAATTAACCATTTGTCCAGTTGACGCTAGTCTGCCGTCACACCTGGCCCTGGCATCAAGCTAAGTGCTTATGGCTACTCGTTTCGTCAGGCAACGAATGGTTTGCATACGCTGCTCTCGTTGTAGTTAATGGTTTGCATACGCGGCTCTCGTTGTAGTTTTAACTTCCCCAGAACTTTGTAACATGTAAATGCATTGCTCAACACAAATTAGATTACCACACTTGTTTTCAAGCTGTCGATTGTAATAATGATCAAGATGCGAATACAGCTGCGGCACAAGAGATGGGTGGCAACAATCACTTATAATTGCAGGGGACTGAAAAACAAGCAGGCTTGGATTGATCGTTGAAGGAAAAAAACGAAGACATTTGGAAAAGCACACATCAGCCACCAGGAACTGTAACTTGTTAGACCATGTGGTTAAATCTAGGATATTTTGGTGATGAATAATTGACAATGGTTAATTTGTTATGATAAATATTTGGTGATTTTGTTTAACGATGTTATGTGAGGTGTGTGGTGCGTGCACGGACTGATGTTGGTCAAGTTGAGACGAACTTGTGCCGGAAAAATGTTCTTTGGTCTTTGCATGTGCAGGTTGAGCATGGAGGCGATCGTGGTCGGTGACGAGGTGGACCAGAACTAGGATGGGGAGATCCGAGGTTCAGACGGAGGTCACGAGATGATCGGACTCATGCTTGGGGCGCATGGAGATCAAAGGTGTATGATACATGGAGAAGCTACGGGAGGTGCAGTCCTGGAGGCTTCGATACGTGATACGTTAGAAAAGTCGCGAGTGTGAAAAACCCATGTTAGGAAGGGTTTCGGATCCCTTGAAAATTAGTGGGCCAAAAGTCTAGTTGAGGTAAAAAGGCCTAGGCCTAGTTGGAGTTGGATTATGATTAGGATTTTAAGGCTTAGTTGGAGTTGGATTAGGATTTTAAGTAGGGTTTGAAGAGGTGTTTTAGGGGGCTATATATATATATATATATATATATATATATATATATATATATATATATATATATATATATATATATATATATATATATATATATAAAGCCTCTTTTCTACTTCCGGGTGTAATTACACCCTATGTCGTACCTCACAATGTAGGGAGTATCTCGCGTAACGAGGAGTATGTACATGTAGTATACGAGTATTTAAGACTATATAGGTGGTATGTACATTTTTTAACATACTCCTTTTTATGTACGTATATAAAGGTATTTACAAAATACGCTAAAAACTATGGACTCCCTTGCAATTTTTTCGTGTGATTCACATTAGAATATCTTATAATTAGTATATGAGTGTACCTAAAGTGATAAAGGAGTATTTCAAGTTTGTTTAGGTGGTATATTAGAGGTGGGTGTAATTACACCCGGGAGTAAAAGGTATTTTTCCTCTCTCTCTCTCTCTATATATATATAGGAAAATTACATAAGGCACCTGGGTGCCTAGGCACCCACATCAAGAACCGTCCGATACACGTGTATGATTGATAATTTTTTTGAGTTTAGGTATGGAAATGTTTTATACCCTTGATATATTTATGGTAAGTAAGTTTTGAACTCAGTTCAAACTAGTTTGAACTACTTTTGAGTTCAATGCGACTACAGTGAGTATATACCATAAAAACAGTTCAAACTAATTAAACTGAAGTTGAATTTAATTTTTTTCGGAGTTTGACATCTCAAATATACTTTTTTATGGGTATATGAAGATACCCACATCAAACGTTGCGAATCTCAAAGCAAATCAACGGGTATTGATATGGATGCCTAGGCACCAAGGTGCATGAAACACTCGTCCTATATAATATATATATATATATATATATATATATATATCCGCCGGTTGGGAGTGCATTAGGAAAAAAGAGTACGCGTTTTGGGACGGCACGGTACGTGTGAGGAAAAAAGGCGTGCGGCGGCGCTGTATTGGAGCGAACAAAAAAAGGGGTTACGGCGGCTGCATGCTTGTGCACGAGATGATCTGATGGATGAACAGTTCTCATGTTTTCGAATAAAGTTTGTGAGTTTTTTAATTCGCATATATTATCTTTTTTCTTGGTTTTCTGATTCCTATAAATTCTTCATGCATTGATCTATATCTAGATATTTTTGTTACTTACATACATGAATTAGTTTTAATTAAAAATTGATTAGAAGATTGGACAAAAAACGTGCATGTTACAACTTGTTATCTAGTTGCTACAGTACCAACACAGTACTTTGCTATAGTAATTGCTACAGTACCGTGCTATAGTAATTGCTACAGTAAAATCAGATTTTTTTGTTATTTCTAGTTTTGCAGATTAAACAATTAAAAAGGCAGAAAAATTTAAAAAAAATTCCGCTGTGCGCTGCAATCATTCACCCCTTCTAATTGTTATCAACGATCCTACAGTAACGCTTAATAAACTTACCCACATTTAAGCTACTACAAGTTAAGAGCTTTGGACGAGTCAAGGGCTCATGTAATTCCTAAACATTTAACAGCTCTTATAAAAAGGGCACGCAGCAGTTTACATTAAGAAAAACCGGACCAAATAGGCAGCTAACAGATTCCGGCAAGTTACTAACAGGAGGTTGGCTAAAGAAATTGGACTCTACTTCGATACAGAATCATCACCATCTTGTGCTGTGGAATGAATATCTGAGTTGCTGCTATCACCTTTTACAGATCGTGAATCCTCAGCAAGTCTCTTGGGGGAAGGTTCAGCTGAGATTGGCTTGATATTAGCTCGTTTGATGCCTCTGCCTACAACCCCGAGGTCGGTTACAGTGCTTCCAGTACTTCCAGGTGTTGCTCCTGTGGACATAGTTGAGGAATCAAAGCCGTTGCTTGATCCAGCCATCTGTGAAGAAGTCAAAGATGCAGCTCTTGGCACATCATTGCCAACATTCTGCTCACCACTAGCCTTTAAGGCAATCCTCTTCATAATCTCATCTATAGCAGAGCTTGGGGTTGACATTGCTTGCTCCAGGTCTTCAAGCTGAATCCAAATAATATGCCAATAAGCAAGTCTATCTCATATTCAGAGATGTCATTGTTCCTTAAATGCAACAAAAATCATCTTCATTTCTCGTATGGCACTAGGTTCATGAAGAAAACAAACTGGCAACATGAACAGTGCATTTGCATGAACAAAACCAAGATTATTTACCTTCTTCTCAAGTTCAGTCAATATGCCAGTAAGCAAGTCTATCTCATCTTCTAGAGCGAATTTTTCTGAACCTCCTTCAGCAGCAGATGCATTCTCATCTTTGCCAGCCAACAACCCAACCTTGGCATTTTTTAGGCTCTGTATACGTGACTTGCATAATGAAATAGCCTTTGCACAATATGGGATAGCATCTCCAATTTTGGACGCCAGCTCAAAGACCAAACATATGCGGAAGTTTCTAGGACTGAATTAAGGCAATTAACAAAGGAAGAACAACTGAAATATATAAGATACCAGCATTATCTGAATTTTTCTACGGTGATCACAGTTCATCCCCACATGTACACTAGGATGTGCATTTACGTAACTGAAGGTACCCATGCAAGATTTGAGTCAACATAAAAAAATTGAAATCATGCATATATAATAGCATGAAAAGCAGACCTCCAGCCAACTAAGTCTCCCGTTTAACTAATTAAAATGTGCCCCTAAAACCCCAGAGATACACCTCCAGGAGGATGCAAGCACCACAGACTTGGGCCGCAAATATGCTGCTTTGTACTATTATATGGCAGACAATTGACACTGTTATTACTAGTTTACTACAAGGAGGATACAGTTCGACAATTCGACGATGGTCAGGTTCCACCAAATGCTCCAAGATGGCTAAAGCTTTGAAGTAGTCACCGAGTGAGTTGTCTATGTCCTCTGCAAATGAAATGTTGGGCCATGAGCATCAAGATTACCATTCACCAATTAAATGCAGGAGAGTAAATTAAGGTAACTGAGACCAAGGTTTCAAAAAACCGGAACCGGAAGAAATCCCGGCCGGTGGCCGGTAACGGTAACCGGACGGTTACCATCTGGTTACCGGAAAAACCGGTAAAAAACCGCTCACAATTTGAAAAATCAAAATTTGAATTTTGAGATGTTTTGAAACCGGTAACCGGAAAAACCAGCCCGTAACTGGATGTTTTGAAACCGGTAATC
The DNA here is from genome assembly GCA_017311315.1 of Dendrocalamus latiflorus. Taxonomy (NCBI): domain Eukaryota; kingdom Viridiplantae; phylum Streptophyta; class Magnoliopsida; order Poales; family Poaceae; genus Dendrocalamus; species Dendrocalamus latiflorus. The sequence goes on from CM029643.1 coordinate 31,350,909, forward strand.
GGAAAAACCGGCCAAAATTCAAAAAAAAAATATTTATACTGGCCGGTTTTTTGGGTTACCGGTCTCCACCGGTAAAAACGATAACTAGCCGGTAACCGCCGGGATTTTGAACCCTGACTGAGACTACCTCTTTCCATGGAGACTTCGGCCAGAGCAGAAAAGATTTTTACTTTCTCCATAGTGTTGTCTGGGCTCTTCTCAACTATTGCCCTTGCAATATCCAACATTTTCCAAGCCAGATCCAAATCAGAATCATCTTCATCTCCTCCCATCTCATCGTCATCCTTGTCACTGTCACCATCCCCATCCTCCTGATCTTTGCCATTTGAGTTTTGCCCTAATCAATGACTATATCAGTATTTACCATGGCAGAAAGACACGGAACATGACCATCAATTATTATACTATTGAACTACTCGTCAAAAAAAAGCAATCAACAAGCAACAGAAAGCAGTTCGATGCATATAAATGTGTAAATGATCGACTCAATCAGTATAAGGTGAACGTTGATCAATAAGTTGATGCATTCGAAAGAAAATTAGTTAGAATTCTGATGGAAATGTTGAGACAACAATTATTTACATCACTGCATAGTTTTTATAACACATAATTGCAAAAAAAAAGGGGAGAACCGTGTATGTTTGTAAAAGCTACCCCATGCAAGTACACTAGTTAGACAGCTAGCTAGTTGCAAGATACAAAAATGAAGCCAGTGCTTCAGAGATCCATATAATCTGGCATTGCCATTCCAAGTGTACAAGTAAGAATGGCAGAAATAAAAATACAAACCTAGAAGGCAAATAGCTGCCATATGGCACCCGACACCCGTTCAAAATAGGGCCAGCCCAAAAACAAGCTTTTGTATGAGCAATCAAAACCTTTTTCTGTTGTCATAAAAACATCTATATCTATAGCACAAAATTTCGTTGCACATTAAGAACAATTAACAAGACTACGTTGATGAAATGGTATCATATGGAATGACGATGAGACCTAAATAGATAAGTCCGAACACTTCCAAGTTCCAAACAAGACTATTACTTAGCAAAGGCAGGAGTACATTAGTGATTAGCAGTTTGTTCCGTGTACTCTTTAGCAGGTATGAACAGAGGAAGAGAAAAGGTCATAATCAGTAGAATGTTATCAACTATATAAATACAGAGAATAATAACATCTTTCAGTGCATATGACTGTATGGGGTAACGGGATAACGATATACCTTCTTCGGTACCACCTTTCTCAGAAGATGGAGCATCCTCAACATTGCTACCAGAGGCCTTTGAGCTTTCACTATCATCTCTGCTGCTTGTACTCTTCACTGATTCTTCATTTGGTGCACTCTTGGGAACATTGCCCAAAGGATCAGTCTCCTCCTGAGCTTTGTATAGCAAGGCACATCCATATTTGTAGTATGTGCTAGCACACTCTGGGGCAAGTTCTCCATAATGTGCAACACTAGGTGACAACAAAGGGGTAAATTTGTCATAGGCAACAAAGGGGTTAATGTTATAGCGTAAGGCTTATGAGAGGTAATGTAAACAGAGATAGAACATCACATTCAAAACTGATTGCTACACTGAATCCATCAACAGCGCCGGTAATACCAGGTCCTAACTATGTTCACTTGTGATTTACTTTCATAATAACTCACTAGTGCTTGTACAGATTATGAAGTACAGTTTTGAATTAGCACATAAATATACTGTACTGCGATGAAATATTTACAACTAGCCAGTGGCACATATACATATTTCTCAAACAGGTTAACACCTATCTCTGAAGAAATTGCACTCTGATTTGATTATCATCGCAGTCCACACATCATAACAAAGTAGGGTAAGTCCCAATTATTGCTATCGACTAACACTAGGCGAATAGAAACCTAAGCACCAACCCCCTCCATCGCGTTCGCCACTAAACGCAAGAAACCTAAACACCACACTTGGTAAGAGCCTCATAAACCCTAGTAAACTCATCTCCCAAAATGCACATGAAAACACCAGCAAATCCAAAAGAGGACCGAACTAGCTAGAAGTTTTTTTTTCTTCACACAGTCCATCCATACGGGGAATCGCTTGAATCAAGCAGAGTGGGAGTAGGAGCGGCGGGTGGAAGGGAGGAAGCCTAACCAGATCTCGAGGGCGCGGCTGAGGCAGTCGACGGCGTCGACGAAGTCCCCCTCCTCGATGGCCTTGGACCCCTTGTCGAACAGCTCCTGTGCGCGCTCTAGGGTTTTCTCCTCCTCCCCCTCCCCCTCCCCCTCCCCCGCCTCCTCGCCGCCCGCCTCCTCGCTAGGATTCGGCGGCGGGGGATTGTTGTGCTCGTCTCTGGGCTCCTCGACGTTCTCCGAGGAGGAGGCCATGGAAGGCGGCGGCGCCGGAAGCAGCAGGTGGAGTGGGAGAGGGAGAAGGGAAAGGAAATGGGGAATTTTTTGGGGAGACGAAGCGCGAATTCTCGGGGGGTATATCGGGATTCTTGCCGCCAAGGGGTTTCGCGTCTGTGATATTTTGGGCCCATTTGGGCTCGTCTAGCGTACACGTGGGCTTTCTTGGCCCAAACGCTAGCATTTGGGCTTTTATTTTTATTACGGAAGCTTTACTCCAGTGTCTCTACTTGAGCTGTGTCGTCGTCGTCGTTGTTTTTTTTTGAGGAAATTTTTTCGAGCTGCGAGCAAGTTGCCAAAATCAGCTATGGAAACTAATTGCTGGTGATGGATTGGACAGAGGCCACTGTGTATCTCTCTATCAAAGTCAACGTACAAGTGATCAACATAGTAGCAGAGGAGGAGGAGGAGGAGCCGAAGCATGTCAATCACTCGACCAGAGAAGGAGCCTATTAAATCATACTCGTGTCCCAAATATCTCATGCATGCATGTGTACTTCTCGTTCGATGTGTAGTACCTATGCATACATAAACTAACATGTGTAAATATGTACTGTACTTGAAGAGAATTAGATGGTGCAGATGATCAAGCTAGACAGCTAGTGGCCGAAGCAGTCGAGGACCGGCCTCCGAGTCCGATAGCCTCCCCTCTGCGGGCGGCGACATGATGCGATTGGCACCGTCGCTGGTTGATGGCCCATGACGGGATGGCAGCGCTCGGCTGCCTTCGACGACCGAGTCGAAGGCCTGAAGGAACTCGCTGTTCCGCAGGATCCTCTCGGCCAGCCGGCAGATCTATGATGAAAATGATATAGGGTCGCATGCTTTATATATATACTCATCAATATCTCTACTATTTAGAAATATGAGTGGTGGTTGTCGGTGTATTCTCCTTTATCTCTTCTCAACCGTTCGATCTGAACACTAAAATCTTGACCATCTATCTAACATCCCTCCCCCTCCCTCTCACATCTAACTGCCCTTCCTCTCTACTTCCACCAGCAGGTACCATCTCCCACCCCCTCCCCTCCAATGCCTAACAGAGGGAGTTTAGGCCAGCAATGCCAACTTCTTCATGGCGCGGGGGACATCCGCCGCTGTACTTGCCGCATGCCATCGTCACTTTGAAGGGCAGGCGCTCATATTTCAAACGTCTATTGAGTAGTTAAGGTGCTATTAGTTCTATCTTTCAAATCGCTCGTGTCTATACCTACAAGGCATCCATTTTTGGGGCCTGTTTGAAATGAAAAGGATTTTTTCCCACTTAGCTAGGTATGATTTTATATTCGGATTCTTCAAAAGAGTGGAGGAAAAGAAATTTTCTGTAAGATTTTTAGGAGTGATTTGTAAAATCCAAACACGTAGCTTTTTAGGGAGATGAGCTCTTTTTGTGATAAAATTCTACAAAACTCCTCCAAAATACTTGATCAACCACGCATAGTTTCTCAAACATAAAATTAGAACACTAAGAAACGTAATAAAATAGTTGTCAAGTATAAGAGAATTAAAGGGTAATAGAGGACTAATGTATATTTATACATGTAAGACGTTGGATATGTACGGTCTGATGCCAACGAAAAGTTGCTTGGCATGCATGTTTCTATTTGTTTTCGACTATTCGTAACCATAATATTGGGAAGAGGAGGTTTTCTTTTCACCTTTAGAAAATTGTACTTGCTTCTATTTTTCCCCCACAACTTGGTTAGCTTCTGTTGTTGCAAATGATCCACAAGATTCGGAGAAGAATAGAGTCCCATAGCCCTTACTCAGAAAACATGGAGGCATTTATGCATATGCCTTTCACATACACTATAGGTTAGGTTGCACAAGTTGAACATTGAGCCTTGTGTGCAGTGTGAATGTCCAATGATAATCGAGTGGATTCAATATATTAGAGGACCGTGGAGTTAGGCAAGCATTCAAACCACAAGCGTGTGGTTTAATGTTAGAATTATAAGGCCAGAGTGCACATGCAATGTCATTCCTACATGAAGCCATTGCCCATCCATCATACAAAAATTTGCCGAGCAACCATTATTTGCGGAATTACATAGACCCTTTTGAGGGCTCTAGATTTGTGATAGTGGAGCTCACCATAAAACAATTGCCAAATCCGTGAGTTTGTCATTGATGGTTGCCCTCTTCGTTTGGGATCGATTTTAGTTCCTGAAGAATATATTGTTTGAACGTAGGGCAAATGATGGACTTAACTACTCCATCCGGTCACAAATATATGTTATTTTGGACATCAATACGGTCTCCAAAGCACAACTTTAGCCACATAATTCTATTGTAATAATACTAGCTGAATGCTCATACGTTGCTACGGATTTAAAAATTTTATCATACTACAAGTTCTAAAACTTATGGGTGGTAAAAAATTTTAGAACACGCATACAAACATGTTCGAAAAATTTTAAAATCCGTAACAACGCACGGGAATTCAACTAGTATCTATTAATAAGGTAGTAGATAGTAATATATTCTAAATTTTATAATATCAACTAATTTCATAACAAAGTTTACTAATAAATAACTATATGTCAGACAACATACTAAAATCAAGAAACATACTATTAGCGAATGATCTAGGATGACTATGAGAACAAAATATAGTTAGTTATTGAAACACACTAAATTAGATATTGAAACACATTGAAAAATTTTCTAATTCAATTTTTGCAAAAATTGAAACAGAGCATTCTCCCTAACTCACAAATATTTTAAATATCATAGAATTGAAACCCTAAAATCTAAATTACAAAATTTAGTACCTATTTTGATCAGCTGATCATTACTCCGTTAGTTATGAAGATCATTGAATTTTGAAGTAAGGAGCCAGTCAGCCAGGACGAGACGATGAGTAGTCAATGGACGACCTCACATATTGTTGTGACCGTCTGCCATACTGCATACATTGATACATACACCGAGATTTACTCTATTTGCATGCACGCGCAATGAGATTAACACAACGAGATATCTAACCATACCATCCGAATCCGACATATGTAGGCACAGGCGAGAAGCAGCCAGTGTGCTCATGGACGATGGCAGCTCCGACGCCAGGCCCATCGCCACTGTAGACGAAAGGACCAACTCATCTAAGGTTGCGTACGTGCGTGGGGAATAGAGAAAGGTAAGTAAGGCGTCATTTGGACCTGGCGTTGCCTACTTGGTTGGTCTGGAGCTGGTAGTGGCTTGGACGCTTAGGCTTTGGGTTGGCGTTTGTTTGGTACTAGACCGGCTGGTGGTCTACGTTCGATTGGTTCAAATAGTATACGTTCAATCGGTTCAAATAGTACTTGTAATTTTGTTCTCTTTTCACTGTCGGTTGATATGTTGTGTGTGCCAACTTCAACTTACATGTATTTTTTGAATTGTCTTACTTTGTCAACATCATGCGTGTTTTTCTTTTCTTTTTCTCCGCCTGTTTGTCAACGTATTCAAGTCTTTTTTTCTTTTAGATAGATGTAGTTCTTAACGCGGGGACACTAGTTTTTGGAATGTGTGTAAACTTGGACTATAAACAACAAAAAATTAAAATTAGCGCGTGGACCTGTGCCCCCCCATTTGACAATGTGCATCCGCCGACCAGGAGCCACCGATCAGGTTCGACATTGCATGCTCAACTACAGAGGAAGAAGGTGGGTGTGGGATGCAAATGAATTAAAGGGATGACCTTGCACTTGGTCTTCAAGGGGATAACAAGATACATTTGGAACCGTTTCGTTGGGCTGAAATAAGCTAGTTTTTGGCTAAAATTACACTATAACTGGTTAAAATTGTATTGTAGCTGGTAATGGATTATTTGGCGTAATTAAATTTGAAAATTTTAAAAAATAGAAAAATAGGTTAGCTTATTGTAGATAATACAAAACGAATACAGAAAAAAATAAAAAACCAAAAAAACAGAAAAGTCGCCATCTTTTCCGCCCCAAGCGTCAGGAGGTCCTTGCCACCATGTTTCTGCAAAAAGGAGCGGTCAGGCTCGCCCTCGTCGGCTCGGCCGGTCGCCATCAACTCCGCTCTTCCTCAGCTTCTGCTCCACCACCTCTTCTTCTCCATGCCCGTCCTAATGTCGTCATTGCAGACGTCGCCGCTTTTGACCGCATGCTTCTCGTGAGACCTTGGTGGTCTAGTTTGAAACAAAACAGAATTTTGAAAATCAAAATTGAGTTTGAATTTGAGTCTTGGATTTGATCTCTTGCTTCCCAGCCCTAATCCGCACCAATCTCAACGCAAAGCAGCCCTTAATCCTCATCACCACAGCATGAACGGAGGGAATTCACGCAGCTACTGTTCACTACCTGAAAAATCCACCGCCACCGCAGATATTTGCCGCCGACCGCTCCTTCCTGCGCCTTCTCGTGCCCACTCGACCCCGCCAGCTCTGCCCCGCCTGTTAACAGCCGTACGCCCCCATCAATGCCCCTGCACCTGTGCCAGGCCTTCCTGGCCGCTGTCGCCACTGTCCGCCCCCTGCTTTTGCCGCCTTTGCCCTTTTCGCGAGACTCCCTCTCGGCCGACAGACCGCAAGCCTTGACCGCCGTAACTCATTCCCCAAGGCACCAGCTCACCCTGCCGACCTTCCCTGCCGCCATGGACGCCCTCCGAAGTATCCCGAGCCAGCCCTAAAAATCTCCCCCATGCCAAACCGCCTTAGACACGCTATAAAAAGCCCCGAGCTCCTCTGTGAAGACGCACCGAAGCCCAGTGAAGCTCCCCACGCCCCCAATTGGCCCCTCTTCACCCCTACTGCCGGCATTCACCGAAATTCTCCACGGTGAGCCCTAATCCGATTCTCTCAGTTTACCCAATAACTTTCCAATTGCTCGCTTCCGTAGCTCCCTTGCGAACCCAGAAACATAACTGAACTGTCGCCCTAGCGTTCCAAGCCTTTTCCTTTGTCGCCACCAAAGTTCGTCGTCCGGTCAAAAAGCCCCACCGTGGCCAGCCTTATCCCGGCTTTCCTAGCCCAACCCACCGCTTCCATAACCTTGCCCTAGCCCCAAGGGTGCTCAAACACCCGCCGGTTTTAGAAATAGCGGTCCCTAGAGCTCCCAAGTCACTAAAAACCGTGCCGCATTCTCGAGCTCGCCGCCGGCGATCGCCGCATCCCCGGCCGCCGCCGAACCCAAAAATGGGTTCCCAGCATCCCCCTGAGTCCATCCATGGTCCTGGTTGGCGTCGCAAAGCCCTGTAGCGCTGTCAGTCGCCGTCGCAAATTTCCCCTGTTCGGCTGCTACAGTGCGCGCGGGAGGTAGAAGATGAATAGTACTCACCCGGTACTGTAGCATCCGCCCGCGATGAACAGTAGATACCCGCCAGGAACAGTAACCAGACCCGTTAGCAGATAAAAAGCCCAAAAAATACCCAAAAAAATACTCGTTTGAACCGTTTCGAGCCCACGAATCCATTTTCCAGGTCCATTTCTCCATTCCAAGCCTCCTAATAATCCTAAACCCATTTTATTTGGTCTTTCTCGAATTTTATTTCTTTATTCCTAGCTCATTTCCTTCGAGCGTGGAATTAAATATTGTCTTTTTGCTTTGTGCTAGCACGTGACGTCGTGAGTCAACCAAGTCAAGAAGAAGCCCTGGACCAAGCTCAAGATCAAGAAATTGAAGAATACGAAATAATTGAAGTCGAAAATCCGCAAGGCAAGTCACATGTTTTTTATCATATTGAACCTGCTTTCCATTAATTATTATTTATCAGTATTTTCATTATGTTATTTGTGCACTGTTATTTTATGTACAATAAATGTTTAGAATGACATGATACTAGTTATGTCCTACCACCCATGAAAGCCCAGTTTAATTTGATGGTCATATTCACCTTGACAAACTCTAGTAAGATTAAGTATACTATTTAATTAAACAAAGTAGATTAGATGTTTAAATATCTCATATCACAAAGTGGTTCGGCTTTGCCGAAAAGTTATCGATTGTGGTTGAAAAGTGGTTTCAGTGAAAAGCAAGGACTAGAACCTTATGCCAAGTAAAGAACATAGTGATCGCCCAACCACAAGCGTTGATTCGTCAAACCTGGTTTAGTAGCTGCTCAAGTCGATTGAATATCTACAATTTAATATGGGGACTCCAATTAAGGGACATCCCGCGTACACAAAGTTGGTATGGAAACAATGAGACCATATTTAACAACAGTAGGATTACACGGAGTCGGGATGCGTCTTTCTGCGTTAGCCAGCGGAATGCCGACTGCCTGTGTTGCCTCGTCCCTACTGGGTAGAAGCTATATAAAGAATTGAGCAGTGAAAGGCCTTGTTTTCTTAACTCTTTAGCGGGAGTTAAGGGATCTTGTGGGTAAAGCAGGGCAGCTTTGCAAAGTCATGACTAATGGTATTCGAATACGCCGTGCTTCCGGTAAATGAAGCTGTGTTTAATGGGTGATTCTAATAACGAAGCATAAGTAGGTTTGAAATGGAGTTGGAAATGTGAAAGTGTGATAATCAAGTTTGGAAACCCCCCAAATACCTTAAGTTTATGGTTTAATATTTTTATGTTTGAAAGCAAAGTGTTTACAAACAAAATTGCATCCACATAAAGTAATGAACCACTATATCCCATTTCATGGCAATCTCCTGCATATAGTTAAATAGTATTTCACATGTGACTTGTTGAGTACGGTTGTTTGTACTCATACTTGCTAAAATCATTAAACAGAAAATGATTGTCAAGATAATGAAGGAGTTTCCGAAGACGATGCAGACTTCTTCGAAGTAGACGACGCCGAGTGTTAGGGTTTATTCTACACTCAGGCCTGCCTGTGGAGTTTCTTTTGGTAATGTATCTTTGGGTTGTACGCCCTTTATGTAAAACTTGGCTGCTAAGTCTTACTTTTGTAATAAAGTTTGATTTTATGTTTAAGCATGCTTTGGCAATGGTGCACATTCATCTACAGTACTCGCAGCTGAACAATCCTGGGCAGTTGCGAGGTTAACCTAACGCTCCTAGAAATGGGGGTTGTTACATAGTTCCTCCTTGTTGCTCCTCGGTTGCAGCAGGGCCAACCATGTCACAAGCAACACCATCGTGGTACGCCCCATACGTACAGAAAGAAAATGGTGAAGCTAGCTTTCGTGGAATTAATCAAGAAGAAGAAAAATAAGATGGTGAGCGCAACGAAGAGAGATCAATGCGAAAGTAGGCGACGTCGAGATAGCATAAGAATTAGGAACGGTCACGTGTAGGTGAAATGAAGAAGAAAATTACTTGAAACTTTTTGAGAAAAAGGAAAATTTAGGGGAATCTATCTATTATACTATTAAAGAAGAAACATAAGAAATCACCATATTTGCTTTCAATGACTAGAAATTACCATGTTAATCGAAAGACAAAGAAAAAAAAGATCTATACCTTCAATTGTAGTGGGTCCATATTATATCGATCTAACTTAAGAGAAAGAGTCAATATCAAGTACAATCCAAAAATAACATATAAAATTACAATTTGATTTCTATACAAACCTAAGTAAAATTCCTAAATAAATATAATTTAGAATAAAAAATTTAAAATATAGCAATTGGGTTTGTATATGAATTCTAACAAAAAATAACTAGAATTCAAAATAAAATAAAATAGCAATTTGATTTTAATACAAATTTCAAAGTAAAATTCCTAAATAACTTTTATTAGGAATAAAAATTAAAGAAAAATTAGTGATTGAATTTGTACATTAATTCCACCAAAAATAAATGAATTTCAGAATAAAAATAAAATAAAATTTAGAATTTGATTTCCATGCGAATTCCAATGCAAAAATATCCAAATAACTAAAATTCAAAATAAATTAAATAGATTAGCAATTTGATTTGTATACGAACTCCAATAAAAACAACTAAAACTTTGAATAAAAATAAAAGTTATAATGAAGATAGCACGAATAGTGTCAGAGAAGATCATGAAAAAGTGCAATCGCGTTGAAATATCCTGCAAGAAGACATTGATCCATAGGAAAGTGAAAAGCCGAGGTGGCAGTAACGGAGATGAGGACAATGTCGTGCCGCTTATCTTAGCCATTCGACAAGGATAATGTTGTACTGTTCGTAGGAGTCGTTGAAGAGAAAAAGTTAGAGCGGAAGGAGCCAAGGGCCACAATGACGAGTGATGAGCATCGGTGTTGTTGAAGAAGTCAATAGCTAAAGAAGCTTGATGATAGGGAAACCTCGATAGAAAGGAAATGAAGCCTCGCAATGAAGACGAGCTATGGACGATATGTGATCATCAGGTAGCTAGGAGTATGCCATCGCATCTCTATATCATTAGACAATGATTAAAACACAGATACCAGCATCAATGAAGATGAGAGGTCGCCTAGTTAGTGACGAAGCAACAACATTGAGTTGCCCAACGTCGAAAAAGAGAAATGAAAGATAATTATATGGTAAAGTATCGTATTAAATATCGTATTAAAAAAGATAGTAGCTAAGAGGGATAATCAAGAATTTTCTCGTGCCATATAAAGAAACTCAGAGAAAGGAAGGTCCATTCAAATTCACCTTTCACGAAGGCACTCCCTGTCTGCACAGGATTCACGATAGATTCGCCCTGTTTGCCACGGAGGTTCGAGTTCCAGGGAGGGGCTGGCCTGCTCCCGTTGGGTACACCCATCTGCGCTCCTACTCAAATATCAATCGATCCACTGTTAGATTTAGATACCGTATGATCCATTGTAGGAATGCATGCAATCTAATCAATCAGCAGGAGCATCAAGCAAAAACGACATTGTTCCTCTGCTCCTGCTCGCCAAGAAGGACAAGCGGCCAAGTGGCCCTTGATGTTACATCGAAGAACACCGTAATGCAGAGATCGTGCACATAAGTATCACTGATTTGACTATCCATAGCATAATACTTGAAATGACGCCTTACTACATGATCCAGAGTTTCAGATACAAAACGGTTACTCTCATCATCTGCCATACTAAACATTATTTTTGAGAAAAAATTCTTCCAAGTTCTATTTTTGTTCTTTGAGCTTCAAACCTGCCATTGGGTTGTCCTCCACCTTGCCATCTTCGTGCCCGCCTTCTCCACACAAAGGTAGGCGACGCCATGTCCAGACCTCCAGAACACCTCATGCGCCGATCCTTCTGCGGCCTCGCTGTACAGGCGACTAATTGCACCCGGCAGCAGCAATTCGTCCAGTTCGTGCAATCCAACGTTTGTATGCACGACCTGCCCTTCCTTCCCATCGACGGCCTCAACTGCAAAGCTCTCAATTCCAGAGGGCATCTCTTCCGGCGACGCGTGTGGCGCGAAGACGGCTGTAAGCTGCAGGGGTCTCAAATCTTCAGACCTATTTCTACCGCCACGGACGGATGATGATGGCGTCTGCCTGCTCTGCTCACTCACCGAGACATAGCGCTGCACGAACAATTTGATCACTGGTTCTGGAAGTGCACCCGACGGTTTCAGCATGTCAGTGCTTCTCCTGCAATCTTTGTGCTCGTGTCCTATGCAGCACAGTGGGTTTGGGCGAGCCCGGTGAGTCTCTGAAGAGTGAATCTCCCAGTACTCTGGATCGGTAGAATCAACAAACGGGAAGCAATATAAACACCGAGTGTTTATTCGAGTCAGCTCCTGCTTCGCGCTTTCAACGATGGGCTTGAAATGAGGAGTAAACGATTCCAAGCACTTGGCCACAATCCCAGTTAAGTCCATGCATTCTGAAACACGTAGCAGAGTTCCAAAAGTGAAATTCTTCTCGGGCATCTCGTGCTCTTGGTAGCGAAGCAACACCCCGGCCTCCAATCCTCGCTCTGCGAAACGCATAGGCCGTGCCGCCAGGTAGTAATGGCTTCCTTGAGGCATCTCATACTGAAGAGCTTTGCCTGCAAGAAGGTGCCCAACAAGAGGATCAAGGAACATGTAATTCATCCGACGTATGCTACCGAACTCCATAAACTTCAGAAACTCGCCCGCGCCATCTGCGAACCGTTCGAACCTCTGAACTGTCGAGCTGCTGATCAACTCATCGTTCCTGTGACCGGCAAAAGAGGAGAAGAACGATTTGGTGGCATGAGCAATCCTCTTGGGGAAGGAGCACTGCCTTACCTTCTGCTCCATCTCTTGGTCTTCCATGGCACGGCGTTTGCATCTGTGCAGAACAGCGTTGCACTCATCGGCAGCACGCTTCAGCTTGTTCTTCCAACGCAGCAGCGAGATGTCTGCGACAGGCGTCCAATGGCTGGACGTCTCGAGCACGGCCTCCATTCTGATGTGTGCCATCTCCAGCCTCTCCATGTCGTCTCTCTCACTTGATTTCTGGTCATGCTTGTCGACGAGGAAGGTGGACATCCTGCTAAGCGTCTCACCCACGACCGCAGAGGCAACCATCTCAGCCATCAGGACTCGCCGATACACCCGTCAAATTCCCCTGCTCGTGAAAAAGGGAAGAAAAGATCTAGTTTACTGCCCATAACAGATCAAGAGATGCAGAGGTTAAGGTTAGTAAAATAGATACTCACCTTGCCCAACGCCAACAGGTTGAAACTAGTACCCTAGTTACCCTACTTGGAACTGATGCTGTGGCGAGGAGAAGAAACCTTCGTCCTGCTGAAAATGGTGAACAGAGGAAGAGGGGAGATAGGTTGCGTGACAAATCAATTGGAGAACGATGTGATAAGTAGCTAGGCATCAGAACACCATAGAATAAAGGGATAGACTATTGCACAAACGACTGAAATTTTTTTATCTTTCAGTCACCTAAAGTTGCACTTGAATCACCTGAAATTGCGCATGTTTTTTTTTGCAGGGGGGCTGCAATTTTAGTTGATTGAGAGTGCAATTTCAGGTCACCTGAAGTTGCACTCTGAATCACCTAAAGTTGCAGCTGTTTTTTTAGGGGGGCTACAATTTTAGTTCATTGAAAGTCTAATTTCAGGTGACTGAAACATAAAAAAAATTTAGTCGCCTATGCAATAGCAAAACTGTAGAATAAATGCGATAGCGAGAACAAGACGACTTGAGAGGCTTTCATCTTCGTGTCAGTACATATATGGAACTAAGCAAGTCTTCGTCCGTGGAAGAGTCCATCAAATGAACCATATGCACTTGGTGAAACTCTTGGAGAATGGAGACTAGTCAATTGGACCAAGTAAAACATAGGATTTTCTTTGCAATAACTTTCATGCCATGCCTGTCTGCTTAGTTGTTGCTTTCTGTGTCCAGTATGGGCTTGGCACGTCAGCACTACTTTTTTATGTTCTTTAGCTCTTTTAGTGCAGGATACCGTTGTAGTGTGCCACAATAACGCTAGCAGTATTAGCGGTGTTGTGGTAACATTGGGTACTAGGTATCCTTTCTTCATGAGGTGTAGAACTAAGAGAGTTAGACAGAGCTAACCATGGTTGAGAGAGTTTGTGAGTAAAATAAGTGGATCTGCTTATCTCCTACTCTCTTTAGGGGGTTTATATATATGAATGGGGCAACATATGAAATTCCTATTCTGCTTCCAAGTGTAGTGCTCGACTCTCCCTATTGCTGAGGAATTGGTGCTCCAAGCCCCGCCAAACGAGATGAGTCGTGGTTCCTGTCGTCATGACAAGTTCCAGGAGCTCGGCGGAGATGCTCCCGTAGAGCCAGGAGAGGACGACGCGGTCCGTGCGTGCCCAGTCCGGTCGATTGAGTGGCACGTCGGAGAGAACGTGGTCGGCGAGAGCATATTTGCTGAGGGCGACGAGAAGAAGTCCTCGCCACTTGGAGTAGTTCACGGCAGAGAGGTCCAACGTGACAGGCACGATGGATTTCACGTTGAGTACGGCGATGGCTTGGGCGTGAAGTGCGGCAAGGTCGCCGTCCGCCGGCGATGGTGCCGAAGTGGTCGCCGAGCCGACCGGCTGGAGCTGGATGCCGGTTCTGCTGTCGGTGGTAGTAGCCGAGCTGGAGATTGGCGCAGATGAGGAAGCGCCGGAGAGGGCGGCCTGGAGAGCGGCAGTAGCAGCAGCGGTCTTGGCAGCCTCGCGTGTAGCGATAAGGGCCTGCCCTGCGGCCTCATCGGCTGGGTCAGCAGGGGGTAGGGCGCCAAGGACGGCGGCAACGGCAGCTTCAACTGTAGCCGAGATGGCCGCCGACACTGTGGTGGCCGCGGCGTTCATGGGCGCTGAGAGACGGCGGTGATCGCTGGAGAGAATTAGGGTTTGCGGAAGCGGTGCGCAGGAAAGCCTGCAACTGATACCATGATGGAGCAAGTAATCATATCACCCGGATGTTTTCTTCCCAACAATCATCCAAATTTCGGACCGTTGGATTAGAGATCCAAGGATCTCTTTTTTTGGAGGGGGGATAATTTTTTTTGGAGGGGGGTGAATTTTTTTTGGAGGGGGTGGGGAGAATTTGTGGCCCTTGGATCTCTAATTCAACGATCACAAATCTGGATGATAGTTAGAAAGAAAACATCCGGATGATGTTTATCAATACCCATTACATATATAGCCATAACCGAGTACGTGTGTACGTGCATGCAAGGCAGGCGCTGATGTGAGGGCTGCGTGCACGCGTGAGGCCGAACGGCAGGAGCGCCATTAGCGCATGCCCATGCACGGCAAGTACGGATGCGTGATTGGCGCATAGAAGGCCGGCGGAGGGATCTGTCTAACAAGAACCTCTTAAACCCTGGTAAACTCATCTCCCAAAATACACATGAAAACACCAGCAAATCCGAAAGAGGACCGAACTAACTAGTAACTAGAAGTTTTTTTTTCTTCACACAGTCCATCCATACCGGGAATAGCTTGAATCAAGCAGAGTGGGAGTAGGAACGGCGGGTGGAAGGGAGGAACCCTAACCAGATCTCGAGGGCGCGGCTGAGGCAGTCGACGGCGTCGACGAAGTCCCCCTCCTCGATGGCCTTGGACCCCTTGTCGAACAGATCCTGCGCGCGCGCTCTAGTGTTTTCTCCCCCGCCTCCCCCTCCCCTGCCTCCTCGCTAGGATTCGGCGGCGGAGGATTGTGGTGCTCGTATCTGGGCGCTTCGACGTTCTCCGACGAGGAAGCCATGGGGGCGGCGGCGACGGCTCTCAGCGCCGGAAGCGGCAGGTGGAGCGCGAACTCTCGGGGGTATGTCGGAATTCTTGCCGCCAAGGGGTTTCGTGTCTGTGATATTTGGGCGGATTTGGGCTTGTCTAGCGTACACGTGGGCTTTCTTGGCCCAACTCTACCATTTGGGCTTTCATTTTTTTTTATTATGGAAGCTTTACTCCACAGTCTCTACTTGAGCTTTGTCGTTGTGGTTCAGGTTCCCTATTTTCTTGGGAAATGCTACTGGTCATATACCTACGGAGCAACTGTAAAATCGAACAGTCGCAATATTTTTTGGTTATATATATAATATTTCTTAGCTATATATACAATAAAAAATAAAAAATGATGAGAGTACTCCCATCGTACGTTTCGATGCAATATTTTTCGGGTACGAATACAATATTTTTTTGGCTAATGCATACAACAAAAGAAAGAATGATGAGAGTATTTTCATCATTCATTTTGATGCAACATTCTAAAATAATGTATGCAATAATTTTAATCAATGTATACAACAAAAATATTTAATGAAAAATCTCAATATTGCATTGCTGTTGCTGATTGCTGCATGCATGTAATAAAAAATATTTTAACAAAACAATAATTTTTTTGTTGCATAGGTGACCGACAAATATTGTATATATGGTAACAAATATTGCAGTGCACCAATGTGTATCTTTTTTGAGGAAAATTTTTCGAGCTGCGAGCAAGTTGCCAAAATCAAGCTATGGAAATTAATTGCTGGTGATGGATTGGACAGAGACCAATGTGTATCTCTGTATCGAAGTCAACGCAACTAGGGTTCAACATAGGAGTAGTGGAGGAGGAGCCAAAGCATGTCAATCACTCGATTAGAGAAGGAGCCTGTTAAATCGTACTCGTGTCCCAAGTATCTCATGCATGCTTGTGTACATCTCGTTCGCTGTATAGTAGCGACGCATACATAAAACATGTGTAAATATATACTGTACTTGAAGAAAATTCGATGGTGAAGATGATCAAGCTAGTGCCCGAATCAGTCGACGAGGATGGACACAGCCGTCTGGGCGTTTGGATCCGGGGAGCCGGAGCCACCACCGGCCTATGTAGCAACGGAAACTTGATTTCGGCTTGGTAACGACGTCGGGCGCGACAGATTCACGACAAAATCTCTGGCCGCGCCTGTGCGCGACGTCGAGGATCTTGAGGCCCTCGGTCACCGCCCGCGCAATCGGTTCAGCGCCTGACTTCTTCTCCCACGCGAAGTAGAGGCTCACAATCCCAAACTCACGCACGCAAGGAAAATGGAGTTTTGCTGCACTGAATCATCACCTTTTCCATTTGCCTTTGAGCTTTTATACAAACCAATACACGACAGTTACTCCCGGCAGTTCTACTGCGAAACATCGCGTTGTCTGCTTTGCGCGGAAACGCTGCGACATTCCGGCAACCGGCGCGTACGTACGTATACATGAACAGTAACCGTACATATGAACATGCACGTGAACAGTACCATGCTGGACACTGCATAGGAATTATCCTATCATTTCACTCCCTAATCCCGTGCCACTGCTACCACACCCAGTAGCTGTCGTAACTCGCTCGAAATTTAGCCCGGCACCCCGAAACCACCGCTGCACCGGCCATCCCGCATGGTGCCGCCGCACGCACCGACCGCCTCGGCTTCTGGCCGCATGCGCATGCCGCCCGGCCGTCGTGCGCCACTGGCCCAATGCCGTTGCGCGCTGCCTCACCGTCCCACAGCGGGCCTTGCCCTCGGCCGCACGCCGGCCTGCAGCGCACGCGCGTGCTGCCTAGGACTCTCCGCTCGCCGCCCGTATGCGGCCACCTCCACTCGATCCCCACTTGGCCACCGCCCAGGGTAGCTACGCCCGAAGTGCCGCGCCGCCGCCGCACTTGAACCAGCCTGCAGCCGCTCGGCCCTGGCGCCGGCCCCAACCGCTCGGAGCCGAACCGCTCATGCCAGCGCTACGCATCGTCGTTTGCATGCGCCAGGAGCGAAATCGGTCGAGCGAGCGTGAGGGAGATCTCGTACAGTCGATTCGCCGATCGCCATACCTTGGCGAGAAGCCTCCTCCTCAGATCGCGCACCCGCAGTACGCCGTCCTCGATCAACACTTGGCACCCGACCTCGTCGAGTTGTCCCAAGCTAATGATGTTGCTGCGCAGACATGGGATGAAGTACACGTCCGACAGCAGATGATGGTGTTCACCCCCTGCAACAAATATGATCGTGCCGCGCCTGAGGATGTCCACCATTGATCCATCGCCGAACTTTACCGTGCCCGTGATGTCGCGGTTCAGCTCGGAGAAAACCGCGCCGTTTCCTGTCATATGGTTTGACGCGCTCGTGTCGAGGTACCACATGCCGTCGTCCTGGCCGTTGGTGTGGTTGTCGGTGTCACCCAACTGCACCATCACGCATTCTTCGTTGAGGAAGAACCGTCCGCCGACGTGCGTAGGTGCAGCATACTCTGGAAGCCGCACGGGCTCCGGTGAAAAAGAGACCACCTGGGCCATCAAGAGGGACGACTCAAGGTCATCGTCCACCTTGGCTAGCAGAGCTGCGGCCGCCGCCTCGTCTCTCTTCTTCTTCCGGCACTCCCGGGCCCACTGCCCAGTTTTCCTGCAGTATTTGCACGTATCCTTGTCAATGACCTTGCTGCCATCGTCCTTGCGCGCGTCGTCGGTATCGCGCTTGGGTGGCTGCGTACCGCGCTGTGGCAGGACCGAGCCGCCGCTCGTACCACTTCTGCTGGCGCCAGCGTTGCCGACGCGCGCACCCTCCTCGTCGCGCTTGCGTAGGCGACAGATGAGATCCTCCTCCTTTGATGAGAGAAGCAGCCGAGAACCCAACTCTGCGGCCACTACTCGCGCGTCGAGCCGCTGCTCCACAGACCGGAGATGGCCCGTGACCTCCTCGATGGACAACTCCTCGATGTCCAGCAGCGTCTCGATTGAGATCGCGACCTGCATGAACCGATTAGGGACCACCTGGAGAAACTTGCGAACAACCTCGGCTTCGTCGATCTCGTCGCCGAGAAGACGTAGATTGTTGGCGAGGCCCGCAATTCGCATTGAGAAGTCATCAACGTTCTCGCCTTCCTTGAAAGCGATGTTGTTGAAATCGCGCCGAAGCTTCTGCGCGTTCGCCACGCGCACTCGCTTGACGCCCATCCGCATGACCATGACCGCCTTCCACGCCTCTTGCGCGGCATCCTTGCTGCCGATCAAACTCAGCATCTCCGTCGGGACCGAGCGAGCGATCGCTGCTAGTGCCAGCCGATACTTGCTGTACTCGATGTCGCCGGGTTCAATTGCGCCCCACAGGCCTTGTGCCTGCAAGTTGATGCGCATCATCACCACCCACTCCGGGTAGTTTGTCTTCGTCAGTATCGGGTATTGGACAGACGCCGCTGACTCCTTGATGACGCGCTTGATGACGACTTTGCCGCCGTGGTGGCACCCTAGGCATGTCGCAGGCGAGTGTGATACCCGTTGTCGGGGAGGGGGTGATGGCGAACGATCACCACCACCAACGGGAGTCAATTGGACGGATATGACGGCTGTGATACCAGTGTAGCAACCAAAACTTGATTTCGGCTTGGTAACGACGTCTGGCGCGACAGATTCACGACGCAATCTCTGGCCGCGCCTGTGCGCGACGTCGAGGATCTTGAGGCCCTCGGTCACTGCCCGCGCAATCGGTTCTGCTCCTGACTTCTTCTCCCACGCGAAGTAGAGGCTCACAATCCCAAACTCACGCATGCAAGGAAAATGGAGTTTTGCTGCACTGAATCATCACCTTTTCTATTTGCCTTTGAGCTTTTATACAAACCAATACACGACAGTTACTCCCGGCAGTTCTACTGCGAAACATCGCGTTGTCTGCTTTGCGCGGAAACGCTGCGACATTCCGGCAACCGGCGTGTACGTACGTATACATGAACAGTAACCGTACACGTGAACAGTGCCATGCACGTGAAAAGTGCCATGCTTGACTCTGCACGGGATTTATTCTATCATTCGAGTCCGATGGCCACCCCTCTGCGGCCGGCCACATGATGCGACTGGCACCGTCGCTGTTTGATGGCCCATGATGGGGTGGCAGCGCTCGGCTGCCTTGGAAGACCGAGTCGAAGGCTTGAAGGAACTTGCTGTTCCGCCGGATCCTCTCGGCCAGCTCCGACGACCAGACGCCGCCGATCAGGCTCGACATCGCGCGCGCTCGGCGACGGAGGGAGGAGCGGAGGAGGAAGGTGGGTGCGGGACAGGGGCGTAGCCAGCAGGGGGGCTTGGTGAGGCTTGAGCCTCACCTCCCCCCGATGGCAACCAACAAGCAAAGTAGAAATGATTTTATATATTTACTTGTTGCCCTTATATTATTTGCTGCTTTGCTGCTTGCCATTTTGCTTGAGCAAAGTAAAGCAAAACAAGCAATCAAAAGCCTTCTGCCATTGGTAACAACCAACAACCTACTTTTAGTAATGCTTGCCATTTTGCTTACTACTTGCTTACTTCTTGCCTTTCTCTGCGCTCTAAACATTTTCGTTGCTCGAGAGCAAAAGTTACTGCTGATTTCCACGGCACGATTCCTTCCCAGTTTATCATAACCAAATTAAAATCATAATAAACTTGTTTCAAAAATTGTACTGCCCAGCCGTATCAATAGGCATCACCCACAAAAACAGCACCAATGAACATTGTCTCCTTCATCTTGTTCTATACTGTCTCCTCGGGCAAACCTTCCAATGACCTATTTTCTGCCATCAAAACTCTAAATCAAGTGGTTCAAAATTTTAAATTCATCTACATTTATATTATACTTCCAAGTACCTATTTTTATACATTTTTATTTCATTTGATTTTATTTTGTTTGGGCCGCTTTTCACGTTTAGACTACGATATTTCCGAGTATGACTTCGCTAATCTTTCTCACCACCAGTATGCTTTGAGCCTACCCTCTATTTTCTTTCTGGCTTCGCCACTGGTGCGGGAGGCAAAGGAATTAAAGGGATGACCTTGCACTTGGTCTCCGAGGGGACACCAAGATGCATTTATGGTGTGGTGTGGTCAGCGTTCCACGGCATGGCACGATGGTCAGAGCTCGGAAATGCATCTCGTGGGTGGGAATCAGGGGACATGTTTGCGGGTTTTAGCCCATCCAATCGGAGTTCTAGAGACGACGGCTTCTGCCTCGCTGCGTCGCGTCACGTTTTCTTCCCTTGGGGTTTTTTAGCTTCTTTACAATACCTTAAAATAGGATTGGACCGTTCAATCTTTACGATCAAATAATTCAGATTAGTTAGAATTTAGTTATACTAACACCTACACTACTAGCTATAGCATCCCACATACAGCCAAACTAGGATACTACTATAGAACGTCATCGCCAATAATAAAGAGAAATAATAAAAGACAATAGTAGAATTCGTACACAAATTAAAATCCTTTAAGTACTTTATTAAAGTAATTAACGGAAAGTGAAATAGTGTTTGAAATATGGGACCGGTCCACTTATAACCAAATGACAGAAGTTGTGGCAAGCCACAGTGCTGAAACTCGAGTGCTCCCACCCATGCATGCTGTTATCAACCCACTCGCCTTTTACCTGAGAAGGGAAAGATCAAGCGTGAGATTTGGAAATCTCAGCAAGTACCCAACAACAGTCGTAACACAAGAGTAAAGACAAGTAATGCAACCACGTGAAATAAGGGACAAGCATCTCAAGTAAGTAATGGATACAAGATGAAAGCAACTAACAACTGATATCGAAATATTGTTGTAGATGGGAGACATATATCATAGAGACCGTGTAATTAAAGATAGTTGTTATGTGACAAGTTATAGCAAGTTATAGCAAAGGCGCCGACGACCTCATCCCACATACCCGGTTATAAGAGAATAGTCAGGCATATCCTTGTCCTCGATTGTATAACCACCGACCGAGTGTAGTACCTGTGTAACGAGAATGTACGGCCCTTGTACGTTTCAAGGTTGGGTGGAAATCTCCCTTATATGTGGGTAGTCCCGTCTTGATAACCTTTAGTTCTTTATTTAGTGAATTATCCATGATATAATTAGAAAGTCGTAAATGAATCACGGTAAAGTTATGAGAGTAAAGGTTTAGTATGATGAGACCGGAGAGACAGGATTGGTGATACGAGGTGATGAGAACAAGATCTGTCGATAGAGAGGATACTAACCGGAGTCACACAAGGGTTGTCAATCATACAATTTTATTAGGTGACAAGTGATTATTAGTCAAGTTAATGCACAGCAACTAAATCAACTATAACTCACAATTAATAATCGACAGTTAAGATTCACAGAAGCAAGACATATCAAGAACCGCTGGTGTGAAAGATTACTAGTGGTTAACCTTAAATTTGAGCATGCTTATTCGCAACCCTAATTACCATTTAGACGTTTACTTACATCTCTAACCACACATGAATTCTATGGTTAACATTATACTAATTATAAACATTTAATACAAACTAACTCATCATATTAAGAATCTACTATGACTACAACAACCTACGATAGGCAATCAATATAGTGCAATGATCGGAACCCACGCTAAAGGCAACCGGTAATCATGTGACTAAACGTACGAAAGAAACAGGTTACGACCGCAAGGTACATGCCTTGAACACGCTCGACGGACATGCTGCACAATGGGTCTGAGATGCGCAACTGTCCAGCTACTCCCTCAACAGCTGTGTGAGAACCTACAGGGTGATATGGAAGACAACCGATCAAATATGATGAATTTGGTAAAGGAATGACAGGTGATAAATTTGACGGAAAAGGAAATAGCTGTTCGGTTGCGCAAACGGTCGTTGGGTTGCGTGAACAGTCGTTCGGCTGCACAAAACACATTCGGTCATTCAACTGAGCGAAACGCTGTTCGGCCACGTGAACGGTCGTTCGGTCGCATCTGCCCCCGGCCACCAGCCGCTGCCAGCGGCGGCGAAGACATGGGCACGGCGAAATCACACATGCGGGTGTGTACATGCGCGTGTGGGCGTGCGTGCGCCACTGCCGCACACCGTCCGGCAACCAGCTGCCGCCGCCGCCTCAGCGCCCCTCGCCGTTGCCGCCATGGCCGTGCGAGCGCGCGGTTGTGTGTGGGCGAGCGCGTGCAGGCGTGTGAGTGTGCGGACACCACCACCGCCAGGGGCGGAGCTCAATTGGGTAGAGGGGGTTCCCAGGAACCCGGTTCCAAAAAAATTTTTAGTTATTACTAGTAAACATTCACCCTTTGTGCACCCCCCTTGGTCCAATATAGTGTACCCCTAACCCAACAAACACCCTCACTCGCTCTGTCCAAGCCCATTCTCCCACCGTCCTATGCTCCTACGCACGGCCCGTTGCACCCCCTCCGTTTTGCTCTAGCTCTGCCACTGTCCACCGCCGCTCGCCGGTCGCCGCCGCCGCCGCTGTCCCAAGCAGCCGCACAGCAACCAAACACACATACACACATCTAGAGAGAGATAAATAGATTGAAACTTGGATCTAGAAAAAAACCACGCATGGAAAGAGAGAAGAGGTCCCCTTTTTAAGGCCATGTTTAGATTAGAGTTTATTTTTATTTATTTATTTATTATAATTATCCTTATTATTATTATTATTATTATTATTATTTTTGAGTGCTACACTAGCAGTAGAATCTCTAAAGGAGTAAAATTGTAAAAGGGCAGGGCACAACTAATGTTTGGCCATAAGCTCCTGGAACGCCTCACCAGCGTTGCTATCTGCGCACTGTTGAGGTCGGAAGGCCTCGACAGGGAGGCTTGTCGAGGACGCGCTGCGGTGCACCATGCTTGTCCTCAGCGCTGTGCCTGTCGGAGCCGCCACCGGGGTTGAGATCGGGAACGAGCATCTGGTGGTGCAGATCACCCAGGGCAAGCGAGGTGGCGAAGCATGCGCATGGAGCTGACGTAGGCACTGAGGTGGACCTACATCACGGTCACCTCGTAGATGGGCGGCATGAGGCTCAAGCAGGCGTCGCGAAGGTGGCCGCCGAGCACGTCACCCTAGATGTAGTGCGGGATGAGCGGCTCCGACAACAACGGGCCCTAGGCGCCGTGGAAGATGAGCTCAAGTGTGGCCTTCACCTTCACCCACGCGCCGTTGAGCCCCATAGTAACATCGAGGAGTGCGTTGGCGAGCTAGCCTAGCTAGTTCTGGCCGTCCATGTGGTGGTGTAGGAGCTGCTGTAGTTGGTGGTGCTGCGAGCGGAAGCTGACGCTCACCGACGCCGCGCTCTCCACAAACTTGGCCATTGCCACTGCCTGGATCACCGAAAAGTAGTCACTGCCTATGACATCGTCGCTCATAGTAGCTAGTTAGGCTGACCTTGGTGCGTGGATGGATCGCACGACCTTTTTCCTAACAAGAGCTGGGATATTCATACTACGATGATTTCAAGAAACAAAAGCTGGGGTATGCATGATGCTGTTCTTTTTTTGGACACCCTCTAAAAAAACCAGGTTGAAATATAAAAGTCTATGATACATTTACAAATCAACCGTCAAATTTTATTTTTACTACCATATTTCTACTATCAGTATAATATACTATAAAAAAAATCCTTTTTTAAGACTTAACCAAAGTTCAGCAAGCTTTCACTGTCTCCGGCCTATTACAACCAGAGTCTGAAATAGAAGCAGAACAAGGAGCAAAACAGATCAACAGATCAACCCTGCTGCGCTTGACCAGCCGCGCGTCCTGACGAAGACTTCAGCCGCCACTTTCGCCATCTTTTCCGCCCCAAGCGTCTGGAGGTCCTTGCCGCCCTGTTTCTGCAAAACACAGCACATCAGCACGTGTATGACTTCCTCCTCCTCCACCCGACCCCGGTCAGGCTCGCCCTCGTCGGCTCGGCCAGTCGCCGATGGCTGGGCGCGCTCCGGCACCGCATCCTCCTCGTCGCAATGGCAGCATGGCCTGATCACCTGCGACGGCTTTGCCCGATCCAAAGGCGGCTTGCCACCGCCGTCAACTCCGCTCTTCCTCAGCTCCTCACAAAGCTGCTCCACCACCTCTTCTTTCTCTCCATGCCCGTCCTAGTGTCGTCATTGCAGACGTCGCCGCTTTTGACGACATGCTTCTCGTTGAGACCTTGGTGGTCTAGTTCCTCCTTGTTGCTCCTCGGTGGCAGCAGGGCGAACCATGTCACAAGCAACATCATCGTGGTGCGCCCCGTACGTACGTACACAACGAAAATGGTGAAGCCAGCGTACGTGGAATTAATCAAGAAGAAGAAATTAAGATGGCTGGCGCAACGAAGAGAGATTGATGTGAAAGTAGGCGACGTCGAGAAAGCATTTCAATTAGGAACGGTGACGTGTAGGTGCAATTAATGAAGAATAAAATTACGTGGAACCTTTTTTTTTGAAAAAACGAAGATGAAGGGAAATCTATCTATTATACTATCAAAGAAGAAGCATAAGAAGTCATCATATTTACTCTCAAGAATAGAAATTACCACATTAATATAAAAAAGAGAAAGATCTATACCATTAATTGTGATAGGTCTAGATTATAACGGTATTAGCTTAAAATTAAAAAAGAGTCAATCTCAAGTACAATTCAGAAATAACTGAAATTTGGAATAAAAAATAAAATAAAATTTGATTTGATTTCCATACAAATTTCTTAGTAAAATCTCTAAATAAATATAATTCGGAATAAAACTTTTAAAATATAGCAATTGCATTTGTATATGAATTTCAACAAAAAAATATCTAGAATTTAGAATAAAAAAAATAAAATACTAATTTGATTTCAACACAAATTTGAAAGTAAAATCCCTAAATAACTCTGATTCATAATAAAAATTAAAGAAAAATTAGCGATTGAATTTGTATAAAAATTCCAACAAAAAATAAATGAAATTTGGAGTAAAAATAGAAGAAAATTTATAATTTAATTTTCATATGAATTCCAATGTAAAATCTCCAAATAACTAAAATTGTAAATAAATTAAATAGATTAGCAATTTGATTTGCATACGAACTCCAAAAACTAAATTTTGGAATAAAAATAAAATTTATAACTAGAATAACATGAATAGTGTCAAGGAAGATCACAAAAAATGTAATAGTGTCAAATGTCTTACAAGAAGACATTGACCCATGACTCCATGAGAAGCGAAGAGTCGAGGTGGTAGCAGTGGAGATGAGAACAATATCGTGCTGCTCACCTTAGGCATTCGATAAGGATAATATTGTGTTGCTCGCAGGAGCCATTGAAGAGAAAAGCTAGAGCAGATGGAGCTAAGGGCCACAATGACGAGTGTTGGTGTTGTTGAAGAAATCAGTATTCAAAGAAGCTTGATAATGAAGAAGCCTCGACAGAGAGAAGATAAGCTTCACAACGAAGACAGACTATGGATGATATGTAACCATCAGATCCATTTTATGTATCTTCTAGGACACCATTTCATAAATTCTCCTCTTCTTGTCTCAGAGAGAGAGAGAGAGAGAGAGAGAGAGAGAGAGAGAGTGAGTGAGGGGGGACCATGAGCTGGGCAGAGAACCTAAGAAAACCGTTGTAATATCCATCTGTCGACATTTCATCGGAGAAGCGACCCTCTCACAGAAAATTATGAATATGATACTATGTACAGAAAAATTTGTATTTCATGTATACTACCTCTAGTCCAAAATACATGGTGTTTGGGAAGCAACACAACTGGAAGTAGAATCATGAATTTTAGAGTTTATTTGGATTTTTATTTGAATTTATTTGTATGTTTGTGTATTTATTTATTTATTCGTCGCGATTGCTCGATTAGAGTACGAAGACCCGGAAGAGCCGTAGTTCAAGCCTAACAAGAACCTTCAAGACCAATAAGCTTGTGAGCCAGACAAGTCAATATTTTGATCTTTCTGCACCTACATTTTGAATACAAATTATGTTAATTTAAATAACCAAATTGCATGCTTTATTTTATTATACAAATTATATTCAAGATTAAGCTTATAGTTAAGTCCCAATTATTAATTATGCTATTACACCCTACTACTTGACTTTGGACATAAGGCCCTGTTCTTTTCAGCTTCTAAAAGCTATTTTTCGGTTTTTCTACAGTAACTAGCTTTTAAACAAAATATCTTTTCAAGATAGTGTCTACTAGTTAATTATAGTATATACTGTACTGACGTTATTTATATCAGCAAAAACCACACGTGAGTTTCTGTTATTTTGTAATCTCTTGCACAAACAGTCCAAAAGCCAAAAGCCGCAGCCAAAAGCCATAAGCTTCAGCCAAAAAGAACAGACCCTAAATCTTGTCACCCTAGAAACAATAGTAAATATCCTAATGATAAATTCGTACGTAAAGTATTATACTCAGTTTTGCTTAGATATTTGGAGAGCAGAGAAGTGTACAACACTATCAATGTTGGCCTGTTAATGACTCTTAGACTGCTACTTTCTGCATTGGTTAAATAATTTCACATTTGTCCGTTGCAGGAAGCAACGTAGCCTCTGCCACACCACACACTCCTCAGCCGGCCGAAAGCTGACGAGTTTCATGGTAGATAAATGGAGTAATTGGTAAGGGTGAGCTCACGAAAGTTGATGAGGACGACGGGAAGGACAAATAGCTAAGCTCAGCGACGAGCTTACAGGTTGCAAGTCATTGCATTGAAAATAAAAAATGCCCTCGTTGTGGATAAGTTAGCCCCATTTGCAGTGTATATTATTGTACAGCTGAGTGTGACATCTTAGGAAGCCCACTCACACTACCGGGTTCAGCAGCTTTGCCGAGTGCCGGTGGCACTCGGCAAAGCACGAGAAACACTCGGCAAAGTCTTTGCCAAGTGCCACCCACGGCATATCTCACACGCCATAGTTTCTGACGGCAAAAAACTCTTTGCCGAGAGCTTTTTTTCGAGCACTCGGCAAAGTCTTTGCCGAGTGCCGAAACGACTCTCGGCAAACAAAGGACAGTGGACGGCGAGAACACGGTGACAGCGTCGTTTGCCGAGTGCCAGGACGGAATGGCACTCGGCAAAGCTTTAACCTTTGCCGAGTGTCATGGTGAAGACACTCGGCAAAGATTTACACTTTGCCGAGTGTCATGGTAAAGACACTCGGCAAAGCCTTACAGTTTGCCGAGTGTCTTTACCATGACACTCGGCAAACACACATACACTCGGCATAGTACGTTCCCAGAATGCCCTGGAACGTTACTTTGCCGAGTGTTTTTACCATGGCACTCGGCAAAGCCTCCCTTTGCCGAGTGTAACACACGACAAATTGACCAAAAACTGCCTATTTTAATTGTTTATTGCACCCCACTCAACAAATCACAATAATATCACAGATATATCAACAAGTAATCACCACAAGACACAATATATCACATATCAAGTCACAATATCACATATAGTCACAACATATCACCACAAGTCACATATATATCACCACAAGTCACATATATCACCACAAGTCACAATATATCACCACAAGTCACATATATCACCACAAGTCACAATATATCACCCCGACTGATGTGGTGGGTCATGAGGCAAGTTATTCGAAGCCGCCGATTGATTCTGCACAAAGGAGAAGAGATTGCATGTGTGAGACAAGATTTAAGGTATGAACATACAAACTTAAACATTCATACTCCACTAGAAACTCACAGGAGTAGTTGCAGGAGGAGGTGGAGGGAATAGCTCCGATGGCAGAGGTTGACCCATCCTCTCGCCAAGACTTTGCATCCACTGAAACATCTGCGTCATCCTCTGCCGCTCGGCCTCATTCCTCTGCCGATCGGCCTCCATCCTCGCCGCCATCTCCTCCCGTAGCCTCTTCTCTTCTTCCAGCTGGGCCTACAATATTTCACCCCAATGTTACAATGCAAAGCAAAGGTATGTAAAAATTAATGAACGACGAATAAAACAGAAATAACCTGGAGTGCCTCCATCCGGGACTGTGCAGTGTCCGGCCGTGGGCGTATGGCCGGGCTTGAGCTCGTGCTCCTTGCTCGAATCTGGGTGAGAGTGGGAGTAGTGGCTGTGTCGAGTGTGCTGTCGCCAATCCAGTACCGCCCATGCTTCTTGCCTCCTCCCACCCTCATGACGACTTTTCCATCAAGGTCCTGGGTGCTCGGATCGTACTCTGGCCCATGGACCGCCCTTGCCATCGATGTGTACTCACTGAGGTGGCTGTGGACGGTCGCATTGCTGTACACCGAGGGCGGGTCCTCTGGGTTGTAGTCGACGTCGGACGTCGCCTTGCCCTTGTGGGCCAAAGCCCATGCCTTGAACTGGGAGCAAGGCTGGCCACCATGTGACGACGACTGCGAAAAAAACAGCAAGATGATTAGAAATTATGCAGAATTGAGCGTTATAATAAAGAAATGAATTCGCGTACCCATGTAGCCGCGAATTCGTCGAGGCTACGGTTGCCTTGATGGTGTGGTGCACCTGGCATCATCAAACGCCGCTCCCGGCAAGCGTTGTGCATCTCCTCCCACTCGGCGGCGCACCACTTGTCCACCATCTGTGCCCAGCACTGGAGATGCTGGGCGCACCACCACGGAGGCACCTACACGTCATCAAGTATATAACATATAAGAAGATCAAATTAAGCGTACTTAATCTCAGAAAAAATCTATATTTACCTGCATGTAGTCTTCCCGGGTCAGCCTCATGTTTCTTGCTTCAGTTTTGTTGATCTTCACTCCAAGGTAGGTAGCGTTGTATGTTACGATGGCCTGGACGCGCGCCTCGTAATGCATGTCCTTCACGAGTTTATAACATGCTTTGTGAGCCACACTAGCCGCCTTGGCCTCATATCCCTCCTGGCATCTGAAGAAATCCTGCATATAGACGCGATGTATCCAGTCATTATTTCAAGAATGTCCAATGAATGTGATGTATTGAGCAATGTAGTGCGAGGAAGACTTACCCACAGCTCGGTCGTCACCCGCGCCGCCTTGTTGGCGAATACCCTGCCATCCCGATCTGGTAAATCGGGGAAGGCGACGTAGTGGTCCCACGTGTAGGCCGGCTCCTGCCCTCCGCCAAACGCAACCAGGCCAGGGAAGTGTAGCCTGCACAAAAGACCCAGGATGCCATTGACATGGCGTTTGTGATCACCTGTAGCCACAAGCGTCCAACCCCTGCCCAAGTGATTAAGATAAATTATTAGTTTCTATTGTGATTTTCAACATATCAAATGAAAAAGTAGTGATAACATCTAAAGTTACTTACCTAGCCCCAGTGGGTTGAATCAGCGGGCGTCTCTCACGAGGTATCGGTCGCCTCGGGAGGGTCGAGGGACCTCGCAACCAGACACCCGACGAACCAGAGGAAGCGGAACCCCCTGCCGCCTCCTCCTCCTCCTGCTCCTCCTCCTGCTCCTCCTCCCGCTCCTCCTCCTCCCGCTCCTCCTCCCGCTCCCGCTCCCGCTCCTCCTCCCGCTCCCTCTCAAGAGTGCTCCTGCTCCTCCTGTTGCTCCTCCCGCTCCTCCTACTCCTGCTCCCCGACTGCTCAGCTGCATCGTGCCGTCTTTGGTAAAGCGACCTTACGTTCCTCATACCGTCCACCATCTTTGTTCAATCACCTGCAATTAAAAAGAGTAAACCAATAAGCACAGATAAACAAGACGTACTTTAGAAAGAGATGCAAAATAAACAAAACATAATTAGAAAATAACAAAGTATTACATGTATTAGAAATAATCATCATGATCGGGATTAGCTGGATCATAAGTCTCATCATCACTATCAGCCATGTCCATATAATCAACACTATTCGAAGGAGCAATGTTGTCATCACTGTCATTGCCTAAATGTAATCGCTGAAGTAATTCTAAGTCCTTCACATTTTGAACCTCATCTCCAGCGTCCTCGTCAACAACCCTTTCATTGTCTACTTCCATTCCGATCGCTTCGGTTAAGTCTATCTCAAAACTCCCTTCTAGCCCCTCTTCTTGAAAGAACGCTCCGTCATATGTGTTTGGGTCAAAATTGTAATCTTCATTGTTTGGGACAGGTAGTTTACCGTGTGGCGATACCTTGTACACAACATCCCAACCCTTAAGACGGTCGTCTTTTTGGCACGGGTATGAGAGATAATAAACTTGCGTGGCCTGTTGAGCCACAATATACACATCGTCTCCTGGTAAGACGGATGACTGTCGAATTTCGACTAGCCCAAGATTAGGGGTCCGTCTCGTTACTTCAGGATCAAACCAATGGCATTTGAATATCACAGGATTAAGAGGTTTGCAACCATGAAACGTGAGTTCGTATATTTCTTCAATTCTTCCATAATACTCGACCCCATCAAGGCCAGGCGTAAAAACTCCAGTATTTGTGGTTCTTCGATTGGGCCGACTCTGCTCATGTCTTGTTGTGTGAAAGCGATATCCATTCACGTCATAACAGGTAAATGAGCTTACCCTATAGGCACAGCCATCGGCAACCTGTCTCAACTCGGCACTCATAGACGCATCGGTTTGGCCCTTCTGTTTGAACCAAGAAATGAAATCGGGCATTCCATTTCCCGCACCGTGGCTACGAAGGGTTTCAGCTTCCTGCGGGGTAGGTTCCCTTGATTCACGCCAGAATTGATGATGAAAATCTCTGCACCAACGAGAAACAAAGGGGTTGGATGCAGAATAGTGACTACTCGAGAACAAGTTTGTTGACAACTTACCGCATGTACGGCTCCACTTCGGAAAGGTTGTTCAACACATATAGCATGATAGTGCGCCACTCTTCATGTTTCAAGGTCTTGGGGGTTGCATCACTTGCACTTCCGAGTTGCCCTCGGAAAATGCTGAGGTTCGATTCATTTTCGCCAGCATTGTAACGACGGGGTGGATTGTGCACGCTAGGAAGGTTGTCACCATAGTACGTTGTTGTGAAGTTTGACACCTCCTCCAAAATGTATGCCTCTGCAACGGAAGCCTCAATTTTGCATTTATTTTTCGGCAAAGTTCTAACGGCGGCGGCTGACCTCCAATGGACGACGGTTGGTGACGAGTGTTTTATTTTTGCCGAGTGTTTTCCTGTCAGCACTCGGCAAAGAGCTTACTTTGCCGAGTGTCTAATATACAACACTCGGCAAAGAGCTTACGTTGCCGAGTGCTTTATTTTGCCGAGTGCAATCTATCGGGCACTCGGCAAAGGTATTGTTTACCGAGTGCCCGATAGATTGCACTCGGCAAAATTTCAGGCACTCGGCATAAAGTAGCTTTCCGGTAGTGTCAAAAGATTTTAAAAAAGTCCATACAAAAGAGTGACATCTTAGGAACAATCCTCTGCATCTCTCACCACTTTCCAGGTCTTTTCCATCTGTTGCTCTACTATTTATACAGCTCGTTGATTTTGTAGCCTATTATCTCCACCCTTCATAGTTCAGATTTAGCTTCGTGCGTGCGCTTTGCCACGCGGTTCAATTCGATAAACATCAATACAAGCACCTGGGCTGCTCTCTGATCGTGATTACAATCCCCTGGTAAGCCCACCACACTCAGGTTCTCTGATGCCATCTTCCAAATAGCTCTTGTTCTCAGTCTCAGGAGGTAAACTCCCCACAATGACTAGATAAATAGTCCTCATGGCGGAAATGGTGGATTCAGCTGTTGTTCAGGAGACTGTGAGCAGTCTACTCTTTAATGTTCTCTCTGTCTCTGCTATGCGTCAAAGTAATTCGATCTTGTTTAATTTTTGCGCAGAGAAACTCGATCAACGATCGAGTAGTCGTTGTCCTCATGGCGGAAGTGGTGGGATCGGCTGTTGTTCAGGAGACCGTGAGCAGAGCGATCTCTTTCATGCTATGCAACAGCGAGGCAGCGGCGTCCAAGAGGCACAACATCGAGAGGCTGGAGATGGCGCACACCGAATTGGAGTTTGCGCTTGAGAGATCTAGAAAGCTGCCCATCACAGACGTGTCGTTGCTGCGGCAAAGGAGGATGGTCAAGCGCACCTACGAGGAGTGCGGAGATGTTCTGCACAGATGCAAGCTAAGGGTACAGGAAGACGAAAAGGTTGAGCAAGGGGTAACACAGTCCTCTTTACCTAAAAGGATTATCCATACTGTCAAATCATTCATTTCGTCTTCGGTTAGCTTGAATAACGATGAGTTGACCTGCTCCGATCTCAGAAGATTCGAATGGTTCGCTGGTAAGGCCCGCAAGTTCATAAGAGACGTGGAGACCGGCTGTTCACTTGCGCACTACAGGTTTTTCAGCCCTTTCATCAGGCATCTTCTTGAAGGCAAAGATCTCTGGTATAAACAGGTGCGAGGAAGCCGAACAAATGATCTTTTGATAGCGCCCGTATGGTCTGAAGAGCGTGGCGTGGAGGCATGCATAGTGTTTAATAGCAAAGATCGCATGACGCCAAATAAATCTATTTCCCTAGGGTTGATGCTACGAGTCTCAGAAAGCACGGACGTCGTAGGGAGTACCGTCAAATGCTTGCAGTTATTCGGACCTGTATTCAAGCCCTCTGCCGAGGTTGCAATGGGAGAACTCGCGCAGCTACCTACACAACGCATTAGGACACGTTCGGGTGTTAGGACACGTTTGTTGGACACCGTTGCAGTTACATGTTTGCGTCCAGATCCATTATGTTGCCGAGCATATGGGCACAGGCCTTGTGCTAACAACCCCATCACATCCAAATTTCCAGCACAAGTTTCTTTTTTGCTTTTCAGTTGCTATATTCCAGCGTTTGGATACAACTTGCAAAGCTCAGCTGACGTGGTGAGAGATTTGCCACCTCTAGAGTTGCAGGCTTGCGTTGCGCCTCATTGCCCGTGGCTGCAGGAGAGTTTTGCGGTCGAGACAATTGGAGGACGAGAGGAATTTATAAATGGAAGCCCTCCCCAAACGGAGGAGGTGCTACTCACAAACGCAATCCATCGTTTCATCCGTCAACCCGACCTGACGCAGTATGGAATGGTTTGGCCGGCTGCACATGGCCTGGCAGGCTTTATTCTGCAGAAGCCAATCACCGAAACCAAGGGCAGGTCAGAGATCCAGCGAGTACCAAAGAGGAAGTGCAGGTTAAAGAGTAGATGTCTCCTCTCCAAAAAAAAAAAGAGTAGGATGAGTAGGTTATTTTAGATAAGTCTTGTGTGTAGTCGTGTGCTTGGTTGTAGTCGTAGTCGTGTGCGTGGTCGTAGTCGTGTGTGTGGTTGTAATCATAGTCGTGTGGGTCAGTTATGTTTAGTGCATGACCACATCTTCCGATCGTGCGCAGTTCAGATCATAGTGGCGCCACGTACATAAGACAAATTTTATGTGAAAACCTTCTATGAGAAAAACCACAGACACACAAAAGCAGAATTCGCTGTATGAAAAATTATTTACAATAAAACTCTTGCGTCCATATGATGTACATGGATATATTTATAGTGTTTACAAAAGAGACTTCATGTATAAATAGAACTTTGTGTTGAAAACAGAAATAAACTAAATAGAATTCGGATCACACTTTAACGATTTTCACCTTGAGCTGAATTTACTCATGTACCTGAAATATCAAAACTCCTATAGCTGCAACATCGAGAGGCTGGAGATGGCGCACACCGAATTGGAGTTTGCGCTTGAGAGATCTAGAAAGCTGCCCATCACAGACGTGTCGTTGCTGCGGCAAAGGAGGATGGTCAAGCGCACCTACGAGGAGTGCGGAGATGTTCTGCACAGATGCAAGCTAAGGGTACAGGAAGACGAAAAGGTTGAGCAAGGGGTAACACACTCCTCCCCTTTACGTAAAAGTATCCATTATATCAAATCGTTTATTCCATCTTGGATTAGCTTAAAGAAAGATGAGTTGAGCTGCTCCGATGTTCGAAGATTCAAATGGTTCGCTGATAAGGCCGGCCAGTTTATAAGAGACGTGGAGACTGGCTGTTCACTTGCGCACTTCAGGTTTTTCAGCCCTCTCATCAGGCCTCTTCTTAAAGGCAAAGAGCTCTGGTATAAACAGGTGCGAGGAGGCCGAACCAATGATCTTTTGATAGTGCCTGCATGGTCTGAAGAGCGTGGTGTAGAGGCATTGATATGGTTTAGTAGCGAAGATCGCATGACGCCAAAGAAAAATATTTGGCTAGGGTTGCAGCTACGACTCTCAGAAAGCACGGACGTAGTAGGGATTACAATTAAATGCTTGCAGTTACTCGGACCTGTATTCAAGCCTTTTGCCGAGGTTGCAATGGGAGAACTCGCGCTGCTACCTACACAACGCACACGTTCGGGTGTTGGGATACGTTCGGGTGTTAGGACACGTTTGCTGGACATGTTTGTATATGTTTGTCCAGATCCATTATGTTGCAGAGCAGATGGGCACGGGCCTTGTGCTGACAACACCGTTACATCCAAATTTCCAGCACAAGTTTCTTTTATGTGTTTTGATTGCTATATTCTAGCGTTTGAGTACAACTTGCGAAGCTCAGCTCACGGGACCGGTGGGAATGTTCTAGAGTTGCACGCTGCCATCGCGCCTCATCGCCCGTGTCATAGTCTGCAGGAGAGTTTTGCGATCGAGAGAATTGTAGGGCAAGAGGAACGTATAAATGGTAGCCTGCGCCAAATTGAGGAGATGCAACTCATAAACGCAATCGATCTTTTCATCCGTCAACCCCGAGCAGACGGAGTATGAAATGTTTTGGGCGTCTGCACATGGCCGTGCACTCTTTGCTCTGCGGAAGCCAACCAAGGGCAGGCCAGTGACCCGAAATTTTTTTATGAATAATCTATTTTTATACGAAATAACAAAAATATATCTTTTCTAGTGTAAAACAGTGCAATCACAAGTTTATAATAGGTACAATCTGGCTAAATAATTTTATTAACTCAACACATTTGTGCCAGCAGATGAACACAGGTCGTGTCGCTGTATGTAAGCCGTTGTGCGGTGCAAAAGGGGGTTCTGAGGCAAATGAGCGTAGGTTCTCCATAACACCCTGTAGGTTCTCACGCAACTGTTGAGGGAGCAGTTGGGCAGTTGCGTTTTTTGGATCCATCGTGCAGCGTGTCCGTCGAGCGTGCTCAAGGCAAGTACCTCGCGGCCATAAACTATTTCTTTCGCATGTTTATGTCACATGATTACCTGTTGACTTAGTGTGATTTCCGATCATTGCACTATATTGATTGCCTGTTGTAGCTTGTTGTAGCTTTAGTAAATTCGGAATATGATGAGTTAGTGTTGAATGTTTGTAATTAGTATAATGTTAACCATAGAGTTCATATACGGATAGGAATGAAAATAAACGTCTAAATGGTAATTAGGGTTGCGAATAAGCATGCTCAAATTTAAGAATAACCACTAGTAATCTTTAACACTGGACGATCATTGTTATGCCTTGCTTTTGTAAATCTTAACTGTTGTGAATAAGCAGTAGTGATTTGGTTGCTGTAGCAGTTCCAGCATGTAAATAGAAGCCTGAATAGATTGACAAAATATTCATAGGAGTCTCAGCGATGCATCTACCATATGGGCCAGTTTGTTCACTGCCATTGTACTATGCCGAAGTTACGCAAATCAGTGACAAGGACGTGCTCCTGATGCTTATAAAGGATGTCCAGTAAAGATTAATTAATTGAAACAATTCACAAAATGACTAATAGCTATATCAGTGAGGAGCACTAATCTTGAGTGCTACACAAATTCAATTACGTAAGTCTGACAGCATGGTAAAACTTGATTGAGCACTATAGTAAAAAGCAAATTTCATATTGAAACAACATTCAGGATCTGAACTCTGGACCTACTAATGGCTTTTGGCTTTTGGTATGGTAACTAGCTTTCAAACCGTCTGTGTCAATGTGAGGTCTATAAGTCTATTGTAGTAGAAACTGTACCGGCTTCAGTTATATCGGTTAGAATTGCATGCGATTGTCTCTCTCTTCGTACTTTCTCCTGCGAACAGACAGAATTCAAAAGCCAAAAACTACAACCCAAAAAACCCAACAATTAGCAAGAAAGCTAATAAAGTACAGAACTAAATACAGAGAACAAAATTCAGGATATGAGTACTCTTAAGGAAAGACGGCTAGAATTAGGAAGGGCCTAATTCACTGGATTGTTCAACAAAAAAATGAGCACAGTACACCCTTAGATTACAAAAACAACCCTGAAGGATAAACAATTACAAAGATCCCTAGGTAAGACAAATTCCACACCTCGCCGATGGGATGAGGATTGAGCCCTTAGAGCAACTCCAGCAGGGCCCCTACTTGGCCTCTCAAACTCAAATTTGAGAGCCAGAGCAAAAAACTCAGCTCCAACAGGGCCCCTACTTGGCTCTCAAAAATAGGAGGCCTCTCAAATGAGGTCTCCAAGCCCTCATTCCTAGGGGCCCTCTCCTGGCTCTCATCCTTCGATTTTTTTCCCGCTCGGTGAAATTTCCCCCGCGCCCCCCCCAAAATCCCCCGCGCCTGCTCGCCCCCCGTCTCGCCCGACTCCTCCGCTTCCGCTCGCCCCCCGCCTCGCCCGACTCCTCCGCCGCCGCCCGTGTCCCCCGCGCGCCGCCAAAATACCCCGACTCCGCCGCTTCCGCTCACCCCCGCCTCGCCCGACTCCTCCGCCGCCGCCCGTGTCCCCCTTGCGACGCCAAAATCCCCCGCCTCTGCCGCTTCCGCTTGCCCCCGCCTCGCCCGACTCCTCCGTTCGCCCGGCTCCTCGGCTCGCCCGCCGCCTCCGCTCGCCCGCTGCCTCGCCCGACGCCTCTGCCTGTCGACTCGCCCGACGCCTCCACCCATCGCCACGCCCGTCGCCTCGCCCGACGCCTCCGCCCGTCGCCGTCGCCGCCAAAATCCCCCGCTCGCCCGGGGCCTCCGCTCGCCTCCGACCGGATTTGAGGAGTGGGTCCCATGTGTCAGTGTGTAGTGGAATGGATTTGAGGGCTTAGATTTGAGGGGTGTTGTTGGAGTAGATGCAAAAAAACTGGGCCCTCAAAAATAGGAGGAGCCCTCAAATCAAAAGTAGGGGCCGTGATTTGAGGGCTACTGCTGGAGTTGCTCTTAGCTTCGGACAAGCTATGTCTCCACCCGTTGAAATTCGGATCTGGCGACTACAGTGTTACCGGTGGTGGTCGACGATTTTTGAGCGGCTTGGGATGGTCTCCTTAGCTTAAAAGGCTCTAGGAGATTGAAGGTGAAATCTGTCGATAGAGATCTACATCAATAACATGAAAGTTACTAGCGATCGAGCCAAATAAGGCACCTTCTACAAGTGGAGATTGAGAGGCCTCAACCACGGTAACCTATTCCGGTGGGTGTAGAAGATGTGGATCCGGACCACAAATCACTGTATGTTGGTTTCAAGCCAAGGATCGTTGCACACTCCCAAATGATGGAAAGAATGAACACACACGTGAGAAGATATACACTGGAACCTCACAAGCACTCAAAACGCACCAAAGAACACTAGGCTATATGGACTCACAGACTCACGAATGAAAAATGAAATGGAGAGAGAGCACGCATAGCGGATGCGACGTGAAAACTGCTCACATCTATTCAGCTTCCTGTTTCCTCTTATTTAAAGCTCAAAACTTACATGCAGCTACTGTTGGTTACATGCAGCATTAAAAGCGGCACGTCCCTTTAGACTTGCACACACTGGCTACATATACACACCCACACTCTACATGCAAGATAGAGAAAGTGACTAACAACTACACAACGCCATGCATGCATGCATTAACTCCATGAGCTATTCCTGCGCGTATACATGCACACACTGAGCCATTCTCGCCCATGCAGAACTCCAGAAGCGCACGTTCGCAGGCCTCGACTAACTGCGCCCGTTTCTTTCTCCATGTCTTTCACAAGACTCGGGCTCCCTCTGCATGCTAACACACGCACCCACGGTGCCGTACATGCATAGCACCATGCAGACACAATACTTACATGACTAAACGTGCCATGCAAACACAAACAAAACATTAGACAACAAGATTAAACCCAACACTATAGCGAATATCGTCCATTACTGTGGCAGAAAACATTGTAGTTAGTTCGTTGGTTTGCACTGCATTGATGGCGGTGTATCGTTGGATCTACACGTTCTTTTTCCAATCCAACGGCCAAGAATCATCCAAAGGCAAAATGTGTAGCACTAGATCCAGAACAAATGAACCCTAGAGGATTTGGATCTAGATCCAAACCAAAGAACAGATGGGTGGAGCTTGTGATCCGATGGGGGAAAATACTTCCTTCTGGACAAAACTTCTCGAATCTGGACAAAACTTCTGACGTACGGCTGCCAAATGCAGTGCTTTAGAACAGTGTGCATCTACATCACCCTTCACTAAAATCAAATTACTACTAGTCCTCGAATGGAGCTTCCCTATTCCCGCGGCTGTGTTTCCATCCGTGTCCCCTCAATTAAATGACTGGAAAACGACCACGTGGTAAAAATAACAGCTCACATGATTTTTCTTCTCACTCTTGTGATCTTGTTTTGATGTTTTTTTATTACTGTTGTTACACGCGATGGCAGCGGAAAGACGAAGTAAACAAGATCAATCGCAGAGAGACACGAGATTTTAACGTGGAAAACCCTCCCAATGCGAGAGGGAAAAAACCACGGGCGCCAGCCAGCAAGCAATCTTCACTATTTCGGGTGAGGTTACAAACGCCGGGGATTACAACTCTAATCTCATATCCCAAACGGCGGCTTACAGGGAATATATATAACAGGGAAACCCTAATTCGACTAGAATCCATACCGCGGGGGGGCTTCGCCCCCCCGCACCCCCCCAGGCGTCCCTGGGTGCACGGGCCTCCGCTACGCTCCGTCCAGAAGCTGGCCTAATGTATAGAATTTGGATCACAAATCAACAACTGTTAATATATATTTTTGTCACGTGATCGTTTCTCAGTCGTTTGATTGAGGGGACAAGGATACAGCCGTGGGACAGGGAAGCCTCATTCCTAGTCCTCGACTTGCTAACTACGACCACTTCTCAGTCTTTTCTTTTTTCGAGAACGACCTCTCAAGGTCTCGACGTTCCTTGGTGTAGGCTCCTCTCCAAAATATCTATACATGATAACTGTTTCGCCACTTGTCCACTTTGATAATTTCAAAGGGTGACGCCACCAGGTTTCGAAGGGTGAAATTGAAGGAACGTTCTCACCACCTTTCGGAGCTGCTTATCCTGCGCCTTCTTCGCTGTTTCCCACCTCCCTCTCTATTATTGTCCTCCTTTTCACGGCCTACTACTCTTATATCTTCACAAACCCAGCCAGAGTTTCAGCCGCACGGCTCGTAACTAGATCAGTTTATTCCTACAAGCTAGCGTTGCATTGCAGTGTATACACACTCTGATCTTGATCCATACTCTTGTCCATTTCGTTTCACCAGCTTTTGCTTGCGACACACTTAAGAGTGCTTGGCACCAGAAGCTAGCGATTAGAGGAAGGTGAGATATGATAATAGTACTATCTACCATGAGCTGATAACAGCTAGCAGTAACCTTACTCAGATTAATTTGTCTCGGTCTCGATGTGGCATGCGTCAAACTAAATCGATCTTGTTTAATTTCACTACCAGAGTCGGAGCGATTGTTGTCCTCATGGCGGACGCGGTGGGATCGGCTGTTGCTTAGGAGACTGTAAGCAGAGCCGTCTCTTTCGTGCTCAGCAACCGCGAGGCGGCGGCGTCCAAGAGGCACAACATCGAGAGGCTGGAGATGGCGCACACCGAATTGGAGTTTGCGCTTGAGAGATCCAGAAAGCTACCCATCACGGATGTGTCGTTGCTGCGGCAAAGGAGGACGGTCAAGCGCGCATATGAGGAGTGCGGAGATGCTCTGCACAGATGCAAGCTGCGGGTACTGGAAGACGAAAAGGTTGAGCAAGGGGTAACACACTCCTCCTCTTTACCTAAAAGAATTATCCATGCTGTCAAATTGTTCATTTCATCTTCGGTTAGCTTGAAGAAAGATGAGCTGAGCTGCTCCGATGTTGGAAGGTTCGAATGGTTCGCTGATAAGGCCGGCAAGTTTGTAAGAGACGTGGAGACTGGCTGTTCACTTGCGCACTACAGGTTTTTCAGCCCTCTCATCAGGCGTCTTCTTGAAAGGAAACCTCTCTGGTGTAAACAGGTGCGAGGAAGCCAAACCAATCGTCTTTTCATAGCGTCCGTATGGTCTGAAGAGCGTGGTGTAGAGGCATGGATATGGTTTATTAGCTATGATCGCATGACGCCAAAGAAAAAAATTTCCCTAGGGTTGATGCTACGACTCTCAGAAAGCACGGATGTAGTAGAGATTACTACTAAATGCTTGCAGTCACTTGGACCTGTATTCAAGCCTTTTGCCGAGGTTGCAATTGGAGAACTCGCTCAGCTACCTACACAATGCGTTAGGACACGTTCGGGTGTTAGGGCACGTTTTTTGGACACCGTTACAGCTACATACTTGCGTCCAGATCCATTATGTTGCAGAGCAGATGGGCACGAGCCTTGTGTTTCGGTTGCTTTTATGTGTTTCGGTTGCTATATTCCAGCGTTTGAGTACAACTTGGAATGCTTGGAGCGTTGTGAGAGATTTGCTACCTCTAGAGTTGCGGGCTTCCATTGCGCCTCATCGCTCGCGCCAAGGTCTGCGGGAGAGTTTTGCGATCGAGAGAATTGGAGGACGACAGGAACGTATAAATGGCAGCCTTCGCCAAATGGAGGAGATACTACTAACAAAGGCCATCGATCATTTCATCCGTCAACCCGAGCTGACAGAGTATGAAATGGCTTGGCTGTCTGCACATGGCGATGCATGCTTTAGGCTGCGGAAGCCAAGCACCGAAATGGCAAGTGCGCCCGAAACAAAAAAGAAGAAGTTAAGATTAGATTTCTACTCTAAAAAAAAGTTACTAAGGAATTGTAACTAGAACTGTCTGTAATACTGGTAAATTTGGAATTAACTCGTCATTTCGAACACCCAAGACGTCCAGTGTGATTGCTTCTCTTTTGAAGGAAGGTGTGATTGCTTGTTATGTACTTGTTCATTGTGGTGTGTTTGGAGCTGTCAAATCTGAACATCGTGCATTTAGCATAGGAGTTGCACTTCAATGTCTCCATTCTCTATGCGGAAACGGGTGAGATACATTTTTTTAGACCAAAGAACCATTTCTGGCCCTGCCTTATTGAAAGCAAACGAGTTATTACAGACTGGGGATTCCAATTTACAATAGTGCCAACATTGGACTCCCAAAGTTAAAAACAGTATAAATTTGCAAACTACACCACCCAAAACAAACTAAATCCAAGTGATTAGTCGGGTAGCGTTTAGGGCTTGTATGCAGCTCTTCACTTCTGGCTTCGTACTCAGCCTCTCTCTGACGTATGTTAGAATTAATTTTGATGAGTGGTCGAAGCCACACTCAAACTGTGGTCGAAGCCCCAGATGAAGCAGTAGTCGAAGTCGAAGGCATCAAGCACGAAAGCAGTCGAAGATTCCGAGTACGCGAGAAGTCGTGGTCGTAAGACACCATGGTTGTAAGCAGCCATGGTCGTAAGGCAACCATGATCATAAGACACCATGGTCATAAGGCAGCCATGGTCGTAAGGCATGCGTGGTTGTAAGACACTATGGTTGTAAGCAACCATGGTCGTAAGGCAGCCGTGGTCATAAGACACCATGGTCGTAAGTCGGAAGAACGCTGCAGTGGTCGTAGAAGCTATAGTGGTCATAGAAGCTAAAGTGGTCCACCAAGCGAATTGGTCGTAACCGTGAAAAGTGGACTCGTGCGATCGTGGAGAGATTCCAGAGGCATGAGAATAGGCCAAGTTAGTGGGTGGTCTTGTGTGTATGCATGAGGCTTATTTAAGCCGTGTTATTGTTGTTAAGTGATGAGTGAAAAAGAAATAGAAAAAAGATTGAGTGATTCAATCCCAAAACTTCTATTAGTATCCCTCTATGTGTCTATCAGAGTAACAAGAGAGAGG
Source organism: Dendrocalamus latiflorus (assembly GCA_017311315.1). Taxonomy (NCBI): domain Eukaryota; kingdom Viridiplantae; phylum Streptophyta; class Magnoliopsida; order Poales; family Poaceae; genus Dendrocalamus; species Dendrocalamus latiflorus. The sequence goes on from CM029643.1 coordinate 31,393,275, forward strand.
ATTGAGTGCATGATTCAGTCACAACAATTGGTATCAGAACCTGAGTTCTTGATCCAGTGTATGCCCAAGTATCTTCGCTTGAAAGAGATGTCCACCACCGAGCGATTAAGGGGTGCTCTATAATCGGAGTACTTAAGGGGTTCTCATGCGATGCATATCGCAGAAACAAGGATTAAAACTCCTTAACGACATACACAGGGGCATCTGCGGAGCATACGCTTCTTACAGAATGTTAGTTGGAAAAGTCTTTCGGTAAAGTTTTTACTGACCAACAGCCCTAAATTATACCAAAGATCGAGTTAAGAAGTGTGTACAATGCTAGGTGACTCCTACCACGGTTGGTGTAGTTCTTTAGGCAGCGGGAACGGCTCTAACTGAAGCTAGGGGACTGGGAGAAAGAGCGAGAGTGGGAGCGAGTCAGGCTGTAGCTGGGCGACTGAGAGCAGGAGCGGGAGTGAGAGAGATTGTATCTTCTACTGGATACTCTGATGTCGATGTCTGGACTATGGCGGCCCACGCTCTTGCACGGAATTTCCTTACCTGCTCAGGAAAAACGAAAGAAAGACAGCTTGCAAACTAGCTATATATGATTCAGCGAGCGAGCGTGCGAGAGAAAGATTATATAAGAAATCGAGGCTAATTAAGAGGACCTTACCTTAAGCTACTATGCTAGTATGACGAGCAAAGTGAACTATCGATGGAGACTAAATTCATCGCACACGTACCTAGCTCTACATGCAATTTTAAGAAAATGTTTCAAAAGTTTTATATTTTACTGAGTTTTACGTATTCTTAGATGTGCCTCATAGCCTGCCACCGCTGGATGCGAGTTCGCTGGAGTTGCTGCCACTAGACACCATTGGATATGAGTTCGTTGCAGTTGCCATCGCCAGATACGAGCTCGTCAAACTCGCCACCGCCCAAGTGCTCGCGCCGGCTCGCCCGGGCCTCGCTCACATGAAGAGAGCCTATGCATTCATCGTTGTTGTCACCAGAGATCCATGTCTGTCGCCTTCATTGAACTCCCTCATCCATAGACACTGAGCTTCTCCACGCCCTAGTCTCCAACAGACAGAGCACCGCCATGCCCTCGGCACTGAAATATGGAGCACTCAGCTAAACACCATGGTCTTGTTGCCATGGGCCTTGTCTCCCAGCTCACCATGGCCTCGCCACTGCACGCACATGCTACTGTGACATTACTGAGCTTAGATTGAAGAGAGTAAGAGGGCTCCTGAAAAACCCCAAAATTTCAAACCAAAATTTTCCTTGATTTTTGCTGCATTTTTGGGTGTTTTTCTGAAAACTTTCCCTTTCGGGAAAGTTTTCCCCGCCGCCGCTTTCCTTTTCTGGCTGGACGCCACCCCCTCTCGCTTGCGCCCTCCCCTTTACCGCTTTCTTTCTCCTTCGGCGCCTCCCTCCTTTTCTTTCCCCATTGGCGCCGCTCCTCTCCCTGTCTCCCTCCTTCCCTGGCGCCTTCCCCGCTCCCTTCTCCCACTGGCGCCCCGCTCTCTTCCCGCCTCCTCCCTCGCGCACGCGTGCGTGCTGCGCCCACGCTCGAGCTACGCCGCTCCCGCACTGCATCTGCTCGCCTCCGCGCCCGCGTTTTCCTCCGCGCCCGCGCGCCCCGACAAACCCCGGTCTGAAGCGGGCAGCTCCTCCGCGCCACGTGTCGCCCCGCGTCTGCCCCCGACCCCACCTGTCAGCCTCCGCCAGTCCCCTCCGCCGCGCGGGAGCTCGAGCTCGCCCGTGCCGAAGCTCACCTGCTCCCCTCTCCCGTCACCTCGCCTTTACGCCTGTGCAGTTTTCCTTCCGCACCAAGGCGTCGCCCCGTCACTCCTGTTGACTCCCGGTGCCATCGTCCATCCCCTCCCCCTCGGATCCTTCCCCCTTTGTGATTTGTTGAGCTGTTTGACTCACGGCTTTCTAAACCCTTCAGAATTTCAAAAAGCCGGTGAAGGTCAGCCAGTCAAGGATGCTCCTGAAGAGCCGTTCTTTGACAAGTATTCATGGTTCTAGGTCTCAGTCGTGCTCGAGTTTCCTGGTGTTTGGTGTATTGTAATATATTTCAGGCTTGCATACCCGCTGCAGTAAAATCTGGTTGTTAAACCTTATATTGTCATCTAAGTTGGCTCTTTTATTGTAAGTATGTTCTGTGATGACATTCTCTTGCTCGACGCTCCGTAACTGATCAAGGTTGGGTAATTATGGAATACCGGGTCCAGGCGCCTCTAGAAACGGGGGTGTTACAAAACCGTTTGGAGCAGGCCAAATCGGTCGCACTCGCAAAAATCTGGATAAAACTTCTGACGTACGGCTGCCAAATGCAGTGCTTTAGAACAGTGTGCATCTACATCACCCTTCACTAAAATCAAATTACTACTAGTCCTCGACTTGCTAACTACGACCACTTCTCAGTCCTTTCTTTTTTCGAGAACGACCTCTCAAGGTGTCGACGTTCCTTGGAGTAGGCTCTTCTCCAAAATATACATGATAATTGTGTCACCACTTTGTCCACTTTGATGTGAATAATTTCAAAGGGTGATGCTGCCAGGTTTCACAGGGTGAAATTGAAGGAACGCTCTCACCACCTTCGGAGCTGCTTGTCCTGCGCCTTCTTCGCTGTTTCCCACCTCCCTCTATTATTGTCCTCCTTTTCACGGCCTTCTACTCTTATATCTTCACAAACCCAGCCAGAGTTTCAGATGCACTGCTCGTAACTAGATCAGTTTATTCCTACAAGCTAGCGTTGCATTGCAGTGTATATACTCATCCATTTCGTTTCACCAGCTTTTGCTTGCGACACACTTTGAGTGATTGGCACCAGAAGCAAGCGATTAGAGGAAGGTGAGATATAATAGTAGTACTATCTACCATGAGCTGATACCAGCTAGCAGTAACCTTACTCAGATTAATTTGTCTCGGTTTCGATCTAGTATGCGTCAAACTAAATCAATCTTGTTTAATTTCACTACCAGAGTCCGAGCTGTTGTCCTCATGGTGGAAGCAGTGGGATCGGCTGTTGTTCAGGAGACCGTGAGCAGAGCGGTCTCTTTTGTGCTCAGCAACCGCGAGGAGGCGGCGTCCAAGAGGCACAACATCGAGAGGCTGGAGATGGCGCACACCGAATTGGAGTTTGCGCTTGAGAGATCCAGAAATCTGCCCATCACTGACATGTCGTTGCTACAGCAAAGGAGGATGTTCAAGCGCGCCTACGAGGATTGCGGAGATGTGCTACACAGATGTAAGCTGCGGGTACTGGAAGACGAAAAGGTTGAGCAAGGGGTAAAACACTCCTCCTCTTTACCTAAAAGGATTATCCATGCTGTCAAATTGTTCATTTCATCTTCGGTTAGCTTGAAGAAAGATGAGTTGACCTGCTCCGATGTTGGAAGGTTCGAATGGTTCGCTGATAAGGCCGGCAAGTTTGTAAGAGACGCGGAGACTGGCTCTTCACTTGCGCACTACAGGTTTTTCAGCCCTCTCATCCGGCGACTTCTTGAAAGGAAACCTCTCTGGTGTATACAGGTGCGAGGAAGCCGAATCAATCGTCTTTCGATAGCGCCCGTATGGTCTGAAGAGCGTGGTGTAGATGCATGGATATGGTTTATTAGCAATGATATCATGACGCCAAATAAATCCATTTCCCTAGGGTTGCTGCTACGACTCTCAGAAAGCACGGACGTAGTTGGGATTACCAGTAAATGCTTGCAGTTACTTGGACCTATATTCAAGCCTTTTGCCGAGGTTGCAATGGGAGAACTCGCTAAGCTACCTACACAAAGTCTTTCTGGCTCGATTGTTAGGACACGTTTGTTGGGGACCGTTACAGCTACATATTTGCGTCCAGATCCATTATGTTGTAGAGCAGATGGGCACGGACCTTGTGCTAACAACACCATCACGTCCAAATTTCCTGCACAAGTTACTTTTATGTGTTTCAAAAGCTATATTCCAGCGTTTGAGTACAACTTGCAAAGCTCAGCTGAACCTCTAGAGTTGTGCGCTGCCATCGCGCCTCATCACCCGTGCCACGGTGTGCAGGAGAGTATGGCGATCGAGAGAATTGGAGGACGAGAGGAACGTATAAATGGTAGCCTACGCCAAATGGAGGAGATGCTACTCACAAAAGCAATCGATCTTTTCATCCGTCAACCTGAGCAGACGGAGTATGAAATGCTTTGGCGGTCTGCACATGGCCTAGCACTCTTTACTCTGCGGAAGCCAACCAAGGGCACGTCAGAGATCCAGAGAGTAGCAAAAACGAGGTGCAAGTTAAGGCTAGATGTATCCTCTCCAGAAGAAGAGTTACTAAGAGTAGTGTTACAGATCAGCGGCCCATAAGAGCGTGCTCGATTTATGATGTTTTATTTTCCTCTATCCTCTATCGGTGAACCTGTTTGGTGGTTTGGATCATGTAACGCTAACGCGGCACACTTTTTTTTTAACCAATGTACGATTTCTCTGTCCCTCTTTGTTCAAATATATATAACCGTATCTTCTTTGGATAATTATCCGAATGTTTTGTTTGCAAAAATTATCCAAACCAAATTTTGGAGTGTTGGATCCCTTTAAAAAATATCTAATTGGATCCTAGCAGGTTGCTGTAGACTAACGGGTCTACGACACAGATCTGTTTTGTGTATCTTCTTGGGCACTATCCCATCAGTTCTCCTCTTCTGGTCGGAGAGAGAGAGGAGTTGCTCTCATTGGGTGGGTTTTTTTTAGCTGTAACTTTAGTTTATATTTTTAAATTCTGACTGTCCGTGAAAGATAATACAGAGAGAGAAACAGTCGTATAAGATTTTTGCTGGTATAGCTGAACTTAGTATAGTGTGTGCTATAATCTACCTATAGATCCCACATTAAAAGACGACTGTTTAAAAGCTACTTAATATAGTAAAAAGTGATAAGTCAAACCCAAAACTAGAAATTACCTAGCCAATAATTTGTTGCTCTAGCGAAGCTTTCCAGCAAATCTAGTATATCCCGTAGAGCGTTGTATAACTCACAAGGTATCATGCATTTGCACACATTAGATGTGGTCGAGAACAAGAATCAATTCTCGAACTTCACAAGGACAGGAAAATAACGTGGAGAGAGGGGGATGTGCTAGCTACTGTAGGAAAAAAACAAATCTTAACACTAGTGTGATGTGGTGAATTTGGCATCGCCTACACTGTAGATCGCTTAAGAAAACCTCTAGACGCCAGCGTGCAAGAGCGAATGTAGCGATCTTTTTGCCTTTATTTTAGTAAGATAATAAATAAGGTATGTTTTTTGGTTTTGGCTCAGAGGCGAAGCCACTGCTCGGCGAGCCTAGCCGGATGCCCGAGCTCACCGGCGGCGAGCAGTGAGGGGACCCAGGTCCTCCTCCTCTGGCCGGCATAGCTGCAGACAGTGGCGGAGCTAGAGCAAAACGGAGGGTGTGCACCACTTCACCATATCTATATAGGTATATATAATTTTCAAGCAAAATAATACTAAATAATAACATTTGTAGATAGCTTTTTATACCAATACTTCATTGATAGAACGATACTATATGACAACTTAGCATTAATGATTAAAAGTGCTTACCAAATTTAAAAAAGAAGTGAAACGGAACATCATGATCATAAAAGATAGTCGAGATTTGCCAAATCCTGAAATACATCATCAAAGATAGTAACCAAAGATAGTAATGATTTATCCCTTCAAAAGCCTACAAAAAAAATATAAGCATCTTAGTTTTCAATTAAAAAGTACATAATAACTATGTACACCCAGGCATGAATTCCCTACTGCCGTGTTGTTGACATCATCCGGTGTTTTTCTTTTAAGATACTTTTCCATAACCTACAATTTTTAGTTTTGTTACATATAGCTCAAGTTAAAAAATAAAAAGACAAAACATATTTACTTCAATGCTCCAAAATTTCAATTCTAAACATCAATCCTAAAGCTACAATCAAGAAAAGAACACCAACAATAAGATTATAAATTATAATCAAATAATATATAAGTTATAATCCTAAAGCTACAATCAAGAAAAGAACACCAACAATAAGATTATACTCGTGCTTGGTCGATTCACGTAAAAAAAAGGCCAACTGAATGGTTAATGCATCAATGGATCATGCATCTTCCACGGTTTAGACGATGCTTTCTTTCTTCCTTTGTCGAAGAGAGTATTGAACCTCTAAATACTCGATTCACTGACTAGAACTGAGAAACTGGCAATCGAGTGCACTCATTCATGGTAGTACAGCTAGAACAGAAGTACAGAAGCGTTACTTCAGAGTTTAGGAATTACCACCTCTTGTTGTAAACTTCCAGTGCCACGGAATCTCCGATCGATAGCCTGCTTGGCTGCTTCTGCTGTCCTTTACGCGGATCAAGTCAGCTGCCAGCACGCAGACCGGCAGACGCAGATCACGCGATTCCGCAGTCTCCAGGCTCACGCGGGCGGAATCGCGGAAAGGACAGGCAACGCCGAGACGCCAACGCCGTGAAACTGCGGAAGCCGGAAAGGACGCCAACGCCGAGACGCGGAAGAAGTTGGATCGTCGCCAAGACGGCAACGCCGTGAAACTGCTCGAGTGCTCGACCCTTCGGTTACATGGCCACGCGTGACGGTGGGAGATGGGCTGGACAGAGCTGAACAAATTTTTTTGGGTTAGAGGTACACCATATTGGATCAAAAGGGTGCACAAAAGGTAAATGCTTACTAATAGTAACTAAAATTTTTTTAGACCCGGGTCCCTGAGAGACCCATTCCCCTGAGGAGGGGCACCGACTTCCCAGGCATCGGGAGAGTGCAGGCGATAGCTCACGGCGCGACGGCTGTCGTGGGCAAGGCACTGAGGCGGCAACGTAAGGATGCGACATGGGCCAGCGGCCAGCGCCAGCCAAGCCAGGCTGGGCCGACAGACGTGGGCAGGTGGTCCATTAGTCTAACTCTCGAGAAGACCATGAGGTGAGGTATGTCGCCTTGTTTGTTCTAGATATGGAGTGGAAGACCCTGAATGTTTTCGTCGGCACTATTTTGTCATGAACCTGAAAGTTCGAACAATTTTTGGTTTTTGCTGCAAATCTTGCATTCATAAAGATATAAGGTCGAACAATTTTTGCAAATGCACCACGCATGCTGCTTCAAAAGTAGAACCTGACTGACCAAGTCTAAGGATTAATTGCTGCTGGTTTTATGTATGTTCTTCTTCTGTGTAGTATGCTCCCCGAAGCGTGCATGAGTGTCGTGGCAATCGCGACCTGGTCTAATCTAGGCTTAAGGGTTTCTTAAGAAAAAAGGGATAAACCTTTCCCTATTGAGCCGCCACCCTCTGTCCCTCTTCCTTGTTTCCCAGGTTCCTCTCTCTCTCTCTCCCAAACTCTCTCTCTCTCTCTCTCTCTCTCTCTCTCTGCATGTAGACGGCTCCATGCGGGGAGGCGACGGTGGCGCCGGCGGTGGTGGCATCGCGCCTCATCCTCCGTGCCACGGTCTGTTCGAGAGTTTTGCGACGGAGACAATTGGAGGACGAGAGGAACGTATAAATGGTAGCCTGCGCCAAATGGAGGAGATGCTACTCACAAACGCAATCGATCTTCTCATCCGTCAACCCGAGCTGATGGAGTATGAAATGTTTTGGGGATCTGCGCATGGCAGTGCACTCTTTGCTCTGCGGAAGCCAACCAAGGGCAAGCCAGTGATCCAGAGAGTAGTAAAAACGAGGTGCAAGTTACAGATCAGGGGCCGATAAGAGAGTGTTCGATTTATGATGTTTTATTTTCCTCTATCCTCCATCGGTGAACTTGTTCGGTGGTTTGGATCATGTAACGCTAACGTGGTACACTTTTTTTAACCAATATACAATTTCTCTGTCCCTCTTTGTTCAAATGTAGTGATGTATCTTCTTTTGATAATTATCTGGATGTTCTGTTTGCAAAAAATATCCAAACCAAATTCCGGAGCGTTGGATCTCTTTGAATAAATATCTGATTGGATCCTAGCATGCAGGCGATTGTAGACTAACGCAGTGGCGGATGTAGCATGGGTCATAGGTGTTCAGCTGAACACCCAAAAATTGTTATAAAGTATCAGGTATATAATAAGTATATTATATATATATATTAGTTATATTAAAACTACATTTTATACCTACAAATAAATTCAGCCCGCACTTCTCGTATCTTGCGCGTAGCCCATGTAATACATTAGACCCATTTTTCTTTCCACCTCAGCTCTTCTCACGTCAAAAGAGGTAAAGATATAAACAAAATCCTAACATTTGTTCTATTTCTCATCTTGTGGCTGTCTGTGTGGGAGCGGTTTCGGCCTTCGAGTGACGAGCGGGCGGAGGTGCAGGCTAGAGACGAGTGACGACCGGTGGACGCGAACGTGGTGCCATGATGTGACAACAATCATACGTGAGGCGACCCGTGGTGTAAGGTGAGCGTGTGGCAGCACGGGCGAGCAAAGAGGTGTCACGGGTAAGCGGGCAGTGGCACAACGAACACAGAGGTAGGGAGCAGCGCGGTAGCCGGGAGGAAGTGTGGCATTGGGAAGTGAGTAGCACATCCAACTTATTGTCATCGTCATCTCTTCAGATCTAGATGTACTCCACCCCACTCCACTTATTTCCTTTCTTGGTCTTTTTTTCTCCGTGGAAGGAACATACAATTTCCTTTTAGATGGACAGCTCTTGCTGATGAAGAAATAGCAAAAAAGGCAAGATCAACAAGATATACAACTCTCATTTATCTCTATAATTTGTTGCTTAATTTATATAATTATGCTCGCCTTATATCGCTCATTTCCTCGTAAGAAATCATTAATTTCTATAATTTATGTATTTTTATTATATCTACATACACGTATCGTTGTATCGGTGTTTTTTTGGGGCGATGCGCTACGGTATCGACGTATTCGAGCAACTTAACTCCGAGATCCGAACACCCATTCTAAAAATCCTGGATCCACCCCTGGACTAACGGGTCTAGGATCTAGATATAAGTCGCATGTAATTTTAGTCGGTATAGTTGAACTCGGTACAGTGTCTACTATAATCAATCCGTAAACATCACTTTAAAAAGATGTACTATCTAAAAGCTAATTAATATAATAGAAAGTGATAAATCAAAGCTAAAACAGAAAGAACCCGGCCAGTAATGTGTTGCTCCAGTAAGGCTTTCCAGCAAATCTAGCGTACCCCGTAGAGCGTTGTATAACCCACAAGGTCTTATGCATTCACACGTTTGTCATGAACAAGAAACAATTCTTTAACCTCAAAAGGACAGGAAAATAACGCGGAGAGAGAAGGATGTGCTAGATGTTGTAGGAGAAAAACAAGTGCGCTACATTGTCTTAAATTTATCGTATATGAATGTGATATAAATATTATTGAATATGTGTGTTAGCCAATGATTATATGACCAGTATAATAAATACATAGGGATCGAAATGCAGGTTTCGGATCCTGACAATTGGTTCGCTTATATTGGGCACAACCTATTTTTCCCCATCTCCTGTGCCTTCGCACTCCCCCTTTCCTATGGACCATTTCTGCTTGTGCTCTCCTTCTCTTCTAGAGGAGTAAGATGCGTCCTATCCTCTCTTTTGCTCTCATCCAATAGCAAATGGGTCCCACTCCCAAGATTTTTTTAGATCCAAGGGCTAGGATTTTGTGTGGCTAGATCTAGGGTTGAGGTGATTTTTAATAGTGTTTTGGTGGATTTTATGAGGCTATATATTCGAGAGATCTGACTCTAGACGAGGGAGGCGGAAGAACACGGGGATAGTATTGGTATTTGTTAAATTTTCCCTCTTCAAGAAAGGCTATAATGGCTATTTTGGACAGAAAATGTGACAGTAATAGCATGTTTCATTGTTTTTCGTGTTTGTGATGGTATTTTCTAGTTGACGTTATTTGCGATGGTATTTTGTAAGTCACAAAAATTTGCGATGGTATTAAACAAATTTGCTCAAAATTTTTCCGCTTCAGACTCGCCGAGGGCTCAGACACCGAAACAACTCTAATTTTTTTCTCTCGAACCATTCTCTCCTGTGCTCTTGCGGATGCCGCCCTTGTCCGTACAATGGCCGCCCCGAGATTCTCCTCCATTTGGGGCAACAGTTTTAATCTCGAACTTAGAACTCTGATACCACTTGTTATAAAATGCATGGCAAAAAAATGCTCAAAAGAATAAGAGACAAATTTAATGTGAAAAACCATTGCCGAAAAACCACAGACGTACAAAAGCGGAATTCACTGTATAAGAAGATATTTACCATGAGGCTCTTGCCTTCTCTATAGTCTATAGGGGTATATATATAGTGTTTACAAAAAACTTCAGGTTGAAGTAGAACTCCGTATTAAAAATAAAAAAATCGAATAGAATTCAGATCACATTTTAACACTTCTGAATCCTGATATAGTTCAGCTCATTTCAGCAGCAGGTTAGCTCTCTACGCATGCTGTTGTCTCTGAACTTTATTGATCTCCCTTTACTCCGTTCTGCACGCATGCAAGTTTATATTTTGGTCCCCTTTGTTAGGTTTGATCTGACACAAACCAAACTCGAGCTAGTGCTGATGTGTCTTTCTATGCTGAATCAGAAAACAAGTGAGAGAGACCATACCGTTGGCTTGCTTCTCAAAGTCATCATGAGAGACCATACCGTTGGCTTGCTTCTCAAAGTCATCATGAGAGACCATACCGTTGGCTTGCTTCTCAAAGTCATCATGTGAGAGAGACCATATCGTTGGCTTGCTTCTCAAAGTCCTGGACGTCACTATCCATCCTCTTCTTTAAGTTCTCATCACACCTTGCAGTATGTTCTCCTCTGAAATATCTCTGCATACAGGGTAACTGTTCACCACTTCCATAGTTCCATGTTATTCAATTAGGTGTAGAATCTTGCAAATACTAAGCTAAATCTTTGCTTGTGGTCCCAAGTTCCTTCCTATTACTAATTCAGCTCTCAAAGTCAGGACTTGACCAATAATTCATTCATCTATTTTCTTGTCTCATGCACACTGATATATTATTGCATTTCCTGAGCAGGGAGGGGATGCTACAAATGCTTGAATGCGAATGGCGGAGATTGTCAGTTCCGCAGTTGTCCAGGAGACAGTTAGCCAAATCCTATCTGGTCTGGTTGACAGGCATGAAGGGAAATTGAATGCAAATGAAAACTTGGAGAGGCTGGAGATGGCGCACATCAAGTTGGAGGCCACACTTGAGATATCCGATAAGTGGCAGATCAATGATGCATCACTGATGCGCTGGCGGAAGAAGCTGAAGCGTGCTGCTCAAGAGTGTGATGCCACACTGCGCAAATGCAAGCAGCGAATCCTAGAAGAAGAAGAAGACATGGATCAGGAGGTAAGGAACTCCTCCTTTCCCAAACGGATTGGACGTGCTACCAAGTCATTTATTTCCTCCATCTTTAGCCGCAACAACAGCGAGTCGAGCAGATCCATCGTTCGAAGATTTGAGTGGTTTGCAGATGGTGCTAGCGAGTTTCTAAGATTCGTAGAGCTTGGTGGCACACCACGCCGTCACATGCCCTTCAACCCTCCTATCAGGCACCTTCTTGCCGGCAAAAAGCTTCAGCACGAAATCGTTCGGGAAAACCAATGCCCTCTGCTTTTACTATTGGCGCCCTTCCGTACTGCAGGGCATGGAATAGAGGCTAGGCTGATCTTTATTCAAACAGATGGTAATGCAACGGAGGATAATTTTTTACTTAGTGTGATCCTACAGATTTCGGAGAGTACAGACATAGTTGGGATTGCAATCAAGTGCTTGCAGTTGTTTGCCCCTCATTTCAAGTCTATAGCTGACACTATTACGAAAGAACTTACTCAATTACCAACGCAAGACTTCTCCTGGGTGCCAGATATTGATTCGTTCCATACAGAACATTGGAACAATATTCACAACATTTGTACTCAATGGTTTCGCCCGAACCCATTATGTTGCAAGGAGCATGATCCGCATGAGCTTTGTGGTACTAGCAACATATACACGCCAGAATTACCAGATGTTTCTCTAGAGCCAATTATTGAAGTGAATTTGCAGTGCCAAGTCTCACTGTCTGACAGCGAAGGCAAAAGTTCTCTGAAAGTCGGACTCCTCTTTTCGCCCCATGCCCCTTCAGAAGACATGTTGCCTGCAGTCGAGGGTTCTGCGATAGAGATAATTAACGGTGAGGAGCAACGTTGCTTGCATATAAACACTGCCTTCGAACAACTGGACAACATCATGCTTCCAAGGGCGATAGATTGCCTTCGCAGGAATGCTGAAGCAACAGTGTATCAGATGATTTGGAAGTCCAGACATGGTAGTGCATACCTTTGGGTTGAGACCATAGGCACCATTCAGGAAGGTGGGAGAGAAGCATTGGTACAGGAATGTCGGACAAATGTGGCCACTGACTTCGTCAACTTATGGGTTGCACATGCGCCCGTCCGGCTGCAGGGCTCAATCATGGACTGGATTCAGAAAGAAAAGGAAACGCAGACAGCGCGCGCCACCACCATTAAGCCTGAAATTCTAGATCATGGGGAACAGGGTATGATGGGGGAACAGGGTGAAATAAAAGAGTGGGAAAGAATATTGTATGAGAGTTACTAGTCATAAATGAGGATAAAATCTATGAAAACACAGAAGTATATAGGCTCAAGAGGAGCAAAGCTACAGCATGAAGGGTGGAGAGCTACATTTGAACAATTAAGAACTGTGCTCTACATTAGGAGTTTAGGTAACATATAGCCTTCTTATATTGTGTTTCATATACGGTTATGTTTGTTTCTCACCTATTTATCATATATGCTGGGAATTACATGGTTTTTGTTAAGAAACTTGGGCCTAGGCCAGCCTAGGCCCATGATGGCCACCTCATCAGTAGGATATAAATAGGGAGCCGTACCGGCAAAATTTGTACTCATACAATCAAAAGCAATAAAGAAAGACCAGGGGTTCTCTCTACTTCTCTCTGTGTTTTCAATCTATTATTCTATCCTCTGTGATTGATTCATTTCTATTAAGCAGAGGAATCGATTGGACTGGTCGCCAGCGACGGTTCCTCAACACGTTATCAGCACGAGTTCGCTCCGGTGAACTGAAGATAATCATCGAAGTTCTAATAGATTGAATTATCTAGTTCGCTTTAAATTCGTAGTTTTGTGTGCTAGATTAATTTTCTACAGTGCAAATCCGCCCTAATATACCGCGAGCAGACTTGAAGTCGCCGGCACAATGTCGATCGGTAGATTGTATCACATGGTAGATATTGATTACACTGTAGATTAGAAAAAAAGAAGAAAAAACCGCACATGGTCGGCTCTGCATGGTCGCCGTGCGCAGGAAGAACGCCGGCCGCCGGCCTGAAGCCGAGGTCAGCCCAAAGCATGAAGCGCCGGCTAGCAGCCGCCCAAAGCCGCTCGACCGCCGAGCTTGGTGGCACACCACGCCGTCACATGCCCTTCGACCCTCTTATCAGGCACCTTCTTGCCGGCAAAAAGCTTCAGCACAAAATCGTTCGGGAAAAACCAACGCAGATCTTTACTATTGGCGCCCTTTAGTACTGCAGGGCATGGAATAGAGGCTAGGCTTTCGGAGAGTACAGACATAGTTGGGATTGCAATCAAGTGCTTGCAGTTGTTTGCCCCTCATTTCAAGTCTATAGCTGACACTATTAGGCAAGAACTTACTCAACTACCAACGCAAGACTTCTCCTGGGTGCCAGATATTGATTCGTTCCATACAGAACATTGGAACAATATTCACAACATTTGTACTCAATAGTTTCGCTCGAACCCATTATGTTGCAAGGAGCATGATCCACATGAGCTTTGTGGTAGTAGCAACCTATACAGGCCAGAATTACCAGATGTTTCTCTAGAGCCAATTATTGAAGTGAATTTGCAGTGCCAAGTGTTGGATTGAAATCGGCGACAGAGGGGAGGTGAATGTCGTTCTTTAAAAAGAAAATTTCCCCCAAAAGTATCCACTGAAGAATTTCTGCTCCGGTAATTACTCTAGCTAAGAAAAAGATGATTAATGCTCTCTTGAAATCCAGATAGCCAACTGACAAAAGCTTTAGAGGAATAGAGGAAAGAAAGGCCTAAGTAAACTAGACAAATAAAAAATACTCAAAAGCCTTATCTGAAACAGCTAAGAAAACGAGAGGATTAAACTTGCCAAAAACTGAAAAAACACATAAACAGGAAGCTTGCCTGACCGAAAAGGCAAAATAAATAGAGAAAAAGAGGCAGAACGGCAGTACAGAGAATCAGGACATGATGCCGGCAAAAGCTCTGGTGGCCGAACAAACAAAAGCAACGGATGGCAAAACTGAAAAATAAAAAGAATAGGAAGTACAGAAGCTTCTGCCGAGATCCCTTTTTTTACTTAGTACATGCGGCAGCAAATTGCAGTAGCTTGACCATAAGTTTCCAACCGAAAATTAACTTCTGGAGATAGCTTGGCCAAACCAAAAACTACAGCAAGGACTGACAAGTACAGAGTTTCATTTGGTCTTCTCAAATCAATGTACAGTGCTTGGCCAAACCAAAAGGAACAAAGAAGACTAAACACTTGCCTACTGACATCAAAAACTATTAGAGAATGGTTTTGCCGAGTGAACATAGTAGCCAATAGTTGAATCTTTGATGGTACAGGAAGAGTCCAAACCGAAATGAAACTGAGAAAGACATGCAGTTGAGATTGACCGAATAGACATAAGGAATCACTTGATGCTGCAGCCGAAGTCAACAAATTTTTTTTTTTTTTTTTGCTACCGAATAGAGCTCACTGTAAAGAAGCAAAAAGAGGCAAAATACTAGAAATGCTCTTACTAGAAATGCTCGACAGACAAAGCTAAAAAGAGGCAAATTTGTGCTCTTACTAGATATGCATGAAAAAGCACGGAATGAAGGAGCCTTCCCAAAAGCAAACAGAGAGGACAAACAAGGAGAAAGGCTGGTTACAAACAAAACAAAGATTTAGCTCAAAAACACAAGATTTCACAAAAGATGAAGAGACATGAATACTTAAATATGTGTTCTTACAACTCTCTCAATCTCACACTAACTAATTCCCCATACATGCTTGAGAATCAAGAAATCATAGCACACATGCATAGGAGACAAACTCACACCCACTCTCTCAAGTCATCTCACTAAAAATCTGCACATAGCACTAGAGAGCACCTATCTATTTATAGCCTCCACTAATTGGTTCACAAGCCACTTTACCCATTAAGCCTTCACCAACTCATGGCGCTTTATTCACAATCCACTTCCTTTAGTGCAGCTTTGCGTATTCACCAAAACGCCCCTCGCGCACCTTCCAGGAAACTTCCTCATTCCTTGCCCTCCAAGCCACGCAGCCACCTCGAGTCCTCGCCGTCTTCGGCACACCTCGACCGTTCTGACCTCGGTCATCCCATGCCTCGCCACGACTCCACCTCGACGTCCTGCAGCCATCACAGACAAGAAACAAATCACATAGCACCGCTCGAAATATTGTAACCATACATTAGCAGCATAAGAAATACTCAGAGCCCAAACCGATCGAACCGAAAAATAAACGACTTAAGCACGTTCGACCTAGTTCGACAAGGTCCGACCGAAACCGATTGCACCGCACAACGATATGGTCCAAATCACACAAACCAAACTCGACTTTTCTAAAAGCAGACGTCAATTACTAATCACACAACCGGGGTCACCTCCACATGGTCTATCACCAAGTCTCACTGTCTGACACCGAAGGCAAAAGTTCTCTGAAAGTCGGACTCCTCTTTTCGCCCCATGCCCCTTCAGAAGACATGTTGCCTGCAGTCGAGAGTTCTGCGATAGAGATAATTAACGGTGAGGAGCAACGTTGCTTGCTTATAAACACTGCCTTCGAACAACTGGACAATATCATGCTTCCAAGGGCGATAGATTGCCTTCGCAGGAATGCTGAAGCAACAGTGTATCAGATGATTTGGAAGTTTTCACCTATTATTTGTTTCCCACCTCCCTCTCTATTATTGTCCTTTTCACGGCCTATACTACTATTACATCTTCACAAACTCATCCAGAGTTTCAGCTGCACTGCTCGTTGTAAGCATAATTTAAGTCTAAGTGTCAACCATAAGCATTAACCCTAGATCATGTCATGTACACCTAACTAAAACATAAGAGCGGAAGCGTTAATCACATACCCGAAATAGATGACGCCATGAGAGGTGCTCGGTTGGTGTAGCTGATGAGGGTGGCTGAAAAGCAGTGAAGCTGTGGTCGGCCGGAGTTGCGGTAGTCGTCGGGGACGGAGATGGAGGAGGGTTCCGGCCTTCGTTCACCGTAGCATCCGTGATAGATCGGGTCTGTATGGGTTTCTTTTTGGGATTGAACCACTTGTCTGAAGCCTTACCGAAACCCCTTTTATTTGACGCTAGGTGACCGGGACCGCAACCACAAGCTGTTGGTAACTGCCTCCGATCAAGGCGTGAGGTGGAGGCACTCCTCCCTGAAATCTCGGGGTGGTTAGCCGAGATCAACCCAACATTCTCCCCTTTGATCGTAAGGCTAACATCATAAGCCCATTCTCGATAAAATAGCATACCAAGGCAATGTGTTGCATAGCCAATGAAGTGCCATACAACCCCAGTACCTATAGTGTACTATCTTATCTCGAAATGGATATTCATTATGCTTAATGGGAGTTGGTTTGCTTTGAGGTCCTTTTATCCAGAATCAGAGGCTTTCCAATAAACCCATGCCGGCAACATGATCACGAAAGATATTGGGTGGTAAGCCTTTAGTAAGCGGATCCGCAAGCATTAACTTAATACTAATATGCTTGATACTTATGGTTTGATCCTGGATTCTATCTTTCACAACATGATACTTAATGTCAATGTGTTTGGCAGCACCACTTGACTTGTTGTTATTTGCATAAAAGACTGCGGGTTCGTTATCGCAGTATAAGGTGAGTGGTTTAGAAATGCTGTCTACCACTCTAAGTCCCGGGATAAAGTTCTTAAGCCATACAGCCTGCCCGGTAGCCTCATAACATGCCACAAACTCAGCTTGCATCGTTGAAGATACCGTAAGGGTTTGTTTGGAGCTTTTCCACGAGAAAGCTCCTCCTGCGAGTGTGAAGATATAACCTGACGTGGATTCCTTAGTATCAACACATCCCGCAAAATCTGAATCTGAATAACCAATACCTTCAAGGTTATCAGAAAACTTATATGTGAGCATGAAATACTTAGTAGCTTGCATATAGCGCAAAGCTTTCTTAATGGCCTTCCAGTGGTCCGGTCCTGGATTTGACTGATATTTGCCAAGCATCCCGGTTACAAAAGCTAAATCAGGGCGCGTATATACATGAGTATACATAATGCTTCCGACAGCTGAAGCATAAGGAACCGACTTTATCTGATCAGTTTCATATTGGTTCCTTGGACATTGAAATGTCCCAAACTTATCGCCCTTAACAATAGGAGCAGGCGAGCCAGAGCACTTATGCATATCGTATCTCTTCAGTACTCTGTCAATATATGCCTTCTGAGATAAACTTAATATTCCTTTGGACCTATCTCGGTGAATTTCAATGCCAAGAACATAAGAGGCATCACCGAGATCCTTCATATCAAAATTAGACGAAAGAAATCTCTTGATCTCAAACAACATATCCTTATCGCTGCTGGCCAATAAGATATCATCCACATAAAGTACTAAGAGGGTGAATTTACTCCCCTTGAACTTAACATATATGCAGTTATCAACTTCATTTTCTTTAAGACAAAACTTCTTATAATCTTATCGAATTTGAGGTACCACTGCCTCGACGCTTGCTTTAAGCCATAAATGGATTTCTTAAGTCGACACCCCATATGCTCCTTGCCTTCCACGACAAAACCTTCCGGTTGAGCCATGTAAACATTCTCTCGCAAGTCGCCATTAAGGAATGCCGTTTTAACATCCATCTGATGCAGCTCTAAATCATAATGAGCTACAAGTGCCATAACAATTCTGAATGAATCTTTAGTTGAGACAGGAGAAAATGTGTCATTATAATCAATCCCCTCTCTTTGTGAGAAGTCTTTTGCTACGAGCCTTGCTTTGAACCTTTCGATATTTCCCTTAGAGTCATGCTTGGTTTTGTAGACCCATTTACAGCCTACTGTTTTGACTCCGTCAGGAATTTCTACTAAGTCCCATACATCGTTAGTGCTCATAGACTTTAGTTCATCCTCCATGGCTTCAAGCCATTTAGAAGAATGTTCACTCATCATGGTCTCCTTATAAGAGGTGGGATCATCTACCTTCCCTATTTCATTAATATCCTCATTCATATAAACAATATAATCATTCGGGATGGCATATCTTCTCTCCCGCTGTGATCTTCTAATAGGTTCATTAGTTATTTCAGGAGACTGCTGAGGCTCTTCATTAGGTATAACATTAGGAATTTCAGAGACCTCAACAGTGGGTGCAACAAACAGTATTCTCTACTGGAGGTGCAACCGCCTGAGGCGCAGGAATAAAGGTCTCTGGGATGAGCGATGAAGGAACATAAACCCGCTTCTCCTCAAGATCTATTTTCCTGGGCTCCAGGTCCTCGTTATTTTCTAAGAACACAGCGTGCCTTGTTTCTACAAACTTAGTTATCCTATCAGGACAATAAAACTGATACCCTTTGGATCTGTCAGGGTACCCAATAAAATGGCAACTTACTGTTTTAGGATCTAATTTCCCAATGTGTGGATTAAATAACTTAGCTTCAGCACGACAACCCCACACTCGTAAGTATTTCATACTCGGTTTTCTCCCAGTCCATAATTCACAAGGTGTTTTAGGTACTGATTTACTGGGAACCCGATTAAGAATATGTGCGGCTGTCTTAAGTGCTTCCATCCACAAGCCAATTGGCAAACTAGAATGGCTAAGCATGCTCCGTACCATATCCATAAGTGTACGGTTGCGCCTTTCAGCTACACCATTCTGCTGAGGTTCGCCCGGCATAGAATACTGGGCAACGATGCAATTTTTTTTTGAAGGAACTTAGCGAAAGGGCCAGGAATTTGCCCATAAGAGGCATGTCTTCCATAATATTCTCCCCCACGATCCGATCTTACCACTTTAATTCTTAGGTTGTGCTGATTTTCAACTTCAGCCTTAAATATCTTAAATTTATCAAGTGATTCAGATCGGTCTTTAATGGGAAAAATATAACCATAACGGGAGAAATCATCAGTGAATGTGATGAATGTATCAAAACCATCCACTGATGTCACAGGAAAAAGGACCACAAATATCAGTATGAATTAATTCTAAGAGTCCTGTGCTGCGAGTAGCTCCCTTCTTTATTTGCTTAACATATTTTCCTTTAATACAATCAATGAAGTGGTCTGAGTCAGAGAAATCTAATGGGTGAAGAATTTCTTCTTTAATGAGACGCTTCATTCCCCCCTCGAAATGTGGCCTAAACGACAGTGCCACAGTTTCGAAGAAGTCTCATCATTTTTTTACGCTTAGCATCACACACAATCTTTCTGAAATGCCCTGGCTGCTTGCAGAAAAGACATTGCCCCCCTTTAGATGCTCCGACGGGAGCAACATGAGGCTTAGGTGCATTGTGCACTTTAGGCCCCTACTTGTCTTAATTTGGGGAAAATTACAGCTTTTTCTTAGATTTGAAGTCCCCTTGGAACTTCCCTTTTGTTTGAGCCACCAATTTGAAGAGCATAATCTTTCTTTTCTGTCCTTATTCTCTCTTCCTCCTGGACACACATGGCGATCAAATCGCTCATGCTCCATTTTTCTTTTTGAGTATTGTAATTAATCTTAAAAGTCGTGTACTCAGAAAGAAAAGAGGTCATAATAAAATGGACAAGGAAACCATCAGATATTACCATGTCCATGCCCTTGAGTTTTTTTTTTGCCATATCGGTCATCATCATGATATGCTCTCTTTATGCTGTCGGACCCATCATACTTATTAGTTAAGAGCCTCTGAATCAAAATACTGGCATAAACTTTAGTGGAGCTTTTAGATTTCTTCTCAATTGAAGCCAAGTACTCCTTAGCATTTTCGGAATCGGGGATTGCTTCCCTAATCCCGACTAAAATAGAGGTCTTCATAGTCATTAGTAATAAGCGGTTAGACCGCTCCTATTTTTCAGCATTAGCCTCGTAAATTTTCTTTTAGGAATGGGAACGGCTACCCTTAAGGCATAATCAAGGCCCAAAACATAAGGTACAACATGAATTCATTCTTTCCACGTGGGAAAAATGCTCCCCGTGAGCTGCTCAATGTTATCAATTATGGTGGCAACGTTTGATGCATTAAGTGCTAAATTTCAAAATACAGGGCAAAATTAGAAATATCATAAATATATATTGCATGTAATTAACCCTATGTTGGTCTGATTAATAACATGCAAATTACAGTTCTAATTCATATCACCGTTGGGCAGAAAATGAAAAAGAACTCAATAAGTTTATATGGCGACACATGATTACAAACAACGTTGGTCAGAATGTAATCATATGCATACATAATGCCAAAAACATAAGAAATCTCCAATTAAAATATCTCGTTGGTTCAATTTTAATTAGAGACAAAACATAATAATATGGCGACATATGATTATAAACAACGTTGGTCAGAATATAACCATATGTATTCATAATGCCAAAATTAATCATAAAATCTCAAAATTAAAATATCCCGTTGGTTCAATTTTAATCAGAGATTATACATAATATGGTAAAGATACATTAAATTTTGGGCCACTGAAAATAATTTAAATTAGTGCACAAAATAAAGACATAAAACATAAACAAATACACTGGAAAAAGAATAGGAATAAAATCATTATTCAGTCGGCCCAAAGAAAACCGGCCTAAGCATCACATTCATGGACCAAAAAAAATTGCGCACGGTTAAACAATAAATTTCATGCGCAGCCCAAAACCTCAGTCGGCCGAAAAAATAGCTCCCGCGCGCAGCCCTGAAGAAAATGTCGCACGCGGGGCCCATAATACTGTGCGGCCGAAAATCCCACGCGCACGGGCTGAAAATCACGCGCGGGCGAGCGGCGGCCCAAAACACCGGCGCGGCCCATTCACGCGCGTGGGGCAACCGGCCGAAAACGGCCCAAACTTCCCGCGTGGCTCAAATCCCGCACGCCCGTGACTCATGGGCGCCGTCGGATGAGATCTAACGGCCGTGCGCGCGGGCGGCGGGAATTAAGTCCCCAAAACCCTAACCCTAGCCCCATTTCCACCGATTCCTCCGAAAAACACGGGCACGGGCGGCGTTATCGGCGGCGGCGCGCTCCCCCGGAGCGGCGGCGCCCGCATGGAGCGACGACGCGCGGCGGCGCCCGTAAGGAGAGTGACGGCGCTCGGGCGAGGAGCGGCACCGGCGACGGCCCCGCGCGCGGCGGCAGCGCGGCGGCACTCGGTGGCTCTCGCCGGCAGCATAAGGCGGCGGCCCCCGCAGCCCTCCTCGCCAGCGCGCGCGTGCGACCGAGGTTGCGCGCGCGGCCGTCGAGTGGGGCCACGGCGGCGCCCTTCACCGGAGGATGGCCGGAGATCCGAAAAACCGTAAGTCTTTTCCGCCCCGATCTTAATTCTATTCCGGTTGATTTGGGGATTTTCATTAGAGCTTTTGCAAAGGAAATTCTTAATTCCCCTCCTTCTAAATGCTAATCCGACCGATTAAACTTAGATCCAAGCCCCCAAAACATAAATCCGAGCCTCTAAAACCAGATCCAAAATACGGGTGGTGCTTAATTAGGGTTCATGATGAGCTAGGGGTAGCTCTGATACCAAATGTAAGCATAATTTAAGTCTAAGTGTCAACCATAAGCATTAACCCTAGATCATGTCATGTACACCTAACTAAAACATAAGAGCGGAAGCGTTAATCACATACCCGAAATAGATGACGCCATGAGAGGTGCTCGGTTGGTGTAGCTGATGAGGGTGGCTGAAAAGCAGTGAAGCTGTGGTCGGCCGGAGTTGCGGTAGTCGTCGGGGACGGAGATGGAGGAGGGTTCCGGCCTTCGTTCACCGTAGCATCCGTGATAGATCGGGTCTGTATGGGTTTCTTTTTGGGATTGAACCACTTGTCTGAAGTCTTACCGAAACCCCTTTTATTTGACGCTAGGTGACCGGGACCGCAACCACAAGCTGTTGGTAACTGCCTCCGATCAAGGCGTGAGGTGGAGGCACTCCTCCCTGAAATCTCGGGGTGGTTAGCCGAGATCAACCCAACACTCGTAACTAGATCAGTTTATTCCTACAAGCTAGCGTTGCATTGTAGTGTATATACTCCTTGATCTTGATCCATAATCGTCCATTTCGTTTCACCAGCTTTTGCTTGCGACACACTTCGAGTGCTTGGCACCAGAAGCAAGCGATTAGAGGAAGGTGAGATATAATAATAGTACTATCTACCATGAGCTGATACCAGCTAGCAGTAACCTTACTCAGATTAATGTCTCGGTTTCGATCTAGTAACCCTACTCAGATTAATTTGTCTCGGTCTCGATGTGGCATGCGTCAAACTAAATCGAGCTTGTTTAATTTGTAGGATTGTCGATGGCATTCAGAGGGGTGAATGATTGCAATGTCTAGCGGAAGCTTTTCAAAATTTATTAATATTTTTAAACCTGCAAATCACAAAAGCACACACAAAAATATCCAACCACAATGCATGCAAAACAATATATATATATATTTTTTCGATACATGCATAAATCACAAGCTTAAAAAACTTAATGAAAAAAAAACAGAAGAGAAATAAAATCTAATCAACCTTACCGAATTACCTATCTAATCACCTCACGGCTAATGAACCTGAGTGAAGCTAGCAGCCAGCCTTATATTTCAATCTGCTCATATGCATGCAGACCATGCGATCATCCTTGCACTCATCAAGCCAACAACTTTTTCAATGCGATCAAGAAAATCATGCAAAGTCCCGGCCCCGCACGCTCGTTTCCATCAATGAAATTTTCCATCAACTATGCATGCAAACACCCCATCCATCAGATCTCGAAAACTGTGCACTACACGTTGTTTTTTTTCAATACAAGTCGACACTCTGATGGGTAGAAAAGAAAGAAGACAAATACTTTAATTATTCTTCTCTCTCTTCTATGCTTGCTTTTTTACCAGCACATGCATGCATCCTTGACTTCTGATTGTTGCATGGGAACCAAGGCAAAAAAGGTAGCTTTGTCCGAACGATGCACACCCGTGGTGATCACGCCACGTAGATAGACAAGGTGAAATCGACGCTCTTGTGACGCGCTGGTGATGGGCAGATCGAGGATACCTCAAAGCTCGCTGAGACACGCCGTCGCCTTACTGTTGAATTAATTGGGCTTGGTCCATTTAATTTAGCAATTAATCAAATGAAATTATTAGGCCCACATGAAAAAACTGTTTAGTCTCATATGGAGAGTTGAATGGGAGTTACACCACTTTAAAAGGTGGAACGTGGTAACCCCCTTGTGAAATTGGAGAGAGCCATTACACGCGCGCGCTCGCTCGCTCGCCTCGCCACGCCGAGCCGTGCGGTGCGGTGCGTGCGCGCGCAGGCGTGTCGGGTGCGGGCGCGTTTTTCTTTATCTATTCGATCTATTCGAAAAACGGCTGGCAGTAACGGTGAGGGATTATGGCTGCAGTTACTGTTGCTGTTACTAGTGACTAATGGCACGGGTAGGCGGGCGATCAAGTTTTTGGGGAGCGCACCGCGAACATCTTCCTGCATCACGCTTTGATCGACTAAATCGATTAGGCCATCATGTCGACTGATGGTAACGGCGCCTCCAGTGTCACCGACACTGGCCCCGCCCGAGGGTATAATCTTAACACTTCTTTGATGTATTTGTTTCAGTGCGCTATGAATATGTTAATAGGTGTTGCTGTTAGCTTGTTCGTTAGCGAATACGAATACATCATCGTTGAATCACTCATGCTTTTGTATGTCATGTTTTATATGCTGAATTTCTGGATTAAAATATGCCGAAAATTGACTAGATTTCCAACACTTACAACCAAAAGGAAGATGCGCCGCCACCCAAATTTTGCTCGAAAGCGATCTGTGTATTTTTTTATTTCTGAATCACGGTGGCTACAAAGTGCCCTCCTGGCACCCCTAAACCCTAGCACGAAAATAACCTCTCTAAAAGCCACGGGTTAGTCTCCAACCCCACCTCTCTATTTATAATCTAGGGCCCAAAACCTGGGCTTATCCCAAGCCCACGAGTTCTAATCCAATTCCAACAAATAAGGGACCCGAAACCCTTCCTAACACGGGTTTTCCAAAATTCCAACTACAACTTCTCCAACTCATCACGTGTCGAAGCCTCCAGGACCGCACCTCCTGTATCTTCTTCACGCATCATCCACCTTTGATCTTCATGTGCTCCAGCGTGAGCCCGATCACCTCATGACATCCTCGTCACTGACCATGACCGTCTCCACGCCCAACCTGCACATGCAAAGACCAAAGAATATTTTTTCCGGCACAAGTTCTAGCCAACTTGACCGATATTAGTTCATGCACACACGCTCACACCTCGAATAACAATACTAAGCTATGTTGTCAATTATTCATCATCATAAAAATCCTAAACCTAGCCACATGGTCTTACATAATTTCACTACCAGAGTCGGAGCGATTGTTGTCCTCATGGCGGACGCGGTGGGATCGGCTGTTGCTCAGGAGACCGTGAGTAGAGCCGTCTCTTTCGTGCTCAGCAACCGCGAAGCGGCGGCGTCCAAGAGGCACAACATCGAGAGGCTGGAGATGGCGCGCACCGAATTGGAGCTTGCGCTTGAGAGATCCAGCAAGCTGCCCATAACCGATGTGTCGTTGCTGCAGCAAAGGAGGATGTTCAAGCGCGCCTACGAGGATTGCGGAGACGTGCTGCACAGATGCAAGCTGCGGGTACTGGAAGACGAAAAGGTTGAGCAAGGGGTAACACACTCCTCCTCTTTACCTAAAAGGATTATCCATGCTGTCAAATCGTTCATTCCATCTTGGATTAGCTTGAAGAAAGATGAGTTGAGCTGCTCCGATGTTGGAAGATTCGAATGGTTCGCTGATAAGGCCAGCAAGTTTGTAAGAGACGTGGAGACTGGCTGTTCACTTGCGCACTACAGGTTTTTTAGCCCTCTCATCAGGCATCTTCTTGAAGGCAAAGATCTCTGGTATAAACAGGTGCGAGGAAGCCGAACCAATGATCTTTTCATAGCGCCCGTACGGTCTGAAGAGCGTGGTGTAGAGGCAGGGATATTGTTTTTTAGCGATGATTGCATGATGCCAAATAAATCTATTTGTCTTGAGTTGGTGCTACGACTCTCAGAAAGCACGGACGTTGTTGGGATTACCACTAAATGCTTGCAGTCACTTGGACCTGTATGCAAGCCTTTTGCCGAGGTTGCAGTTGGAGAACTCGCTGAGCTACCTACACAACGCGTTTCCCGTTCGGCTGTTAGGACACGATTGTTGGACAACTTTACAGCTGCATCTTTGCGTCCAGATCCATTATGTTGCGGAGCAGATGGGCACGGGCCTTGTGCTAACAACACCATGACATCCAAATTTCCAACAGAAGTTACTTTTATGTGTTTCAATTGCCATATTCCAGCGTTTGAGTACAACATGCAAAGCTCAGCTGAACCTCTAGAGTTGTGCGCTGCCATCGCGCCTCATTATTACTCGTGCAACTGTCCGCAGAAAAGTTGTGCGATCGAGACAATTGGAGGAAGAGAGGAACGTATAACTGGTAGCCTGCGCCAAATTGAGGAGATGCAACTCACAAACGCCATCGACCGTTTCATCTGTCAACCCGAGCTGACGGCGTATACAATGATTTGGCGGTCTGCACCTGGCCTGGCAGTCCTTGTTCTGCGGAAGCTGCTCACCGAAAGAGTAACTTACACATGTAATCATCACGTACATTGAACTGCTGAGCGTAAAAGTAATTAAATTCTATGATATAGTTAAAACTTCTCCACCCAACAAAAAATTATAGAGCTGGCGGCAAAGCTCAGCTGAGTTTTGCGCTGCCATCGCGCCTCATTATTACTCGTGCAACTGCCCGCAGCGAAGTTGTGCGACGGAGACGATTGGAGTACGAGACGAACGTATAAATGGTAGCCTGCGCCAAATGGAGGAGATGCAACCCAAGCTGACGGCGTATACAATGATTTGGCGGGCTGCACCTGGCCTGGCAGTCCTTGTTCTGCGGAAGCTGCTCACCGAAATGCCAGAAACCAAGGACAGGTTTACAGTACATTTCTGCGCTCCAAAACAAAAGTTACTACAAGCAGTGTTCCATTTATGATGTTTTATTTTCCTTATCCTCTGTAGTCCAACTTGTTCGGTGGTATGGATCATGTAACGCGTTAGGTGCACTTTTTTTAACCGATGGACAATTTCTATGTCCCTCTGTGTTCAAATGCATTACTGTATCTTCTTTTCATAATTATCCGAATGTTTTGTTTGCAAAAAAAAAAAAATCCAAACCGAATTCTGGAGCGTTGGATCCCCTTGAATAAATATCTGATTGGATCCTAACATGTTGTTGTAGACTGACGGGTCTACGACCTAGATCCATTTTGTGTACCTTCTAGGGCATCATTTCATCAGTTCTCCTCTTCTTGTTGGGGGGGGGGGGGGGGAATTGATCCAGCAACACTTTCCAGCGAATGTAGGAGCCGTTTCTATTGATTTTTTGCTGATAACTTTTAGCCGACGGATGAAAGAAGTGACTTTTAGTAGGAGATTGTGAGCAGTAAAAAAGTATGAGAGATACGTGTAGTGAGAGGAGTGGGGGTGCGTGATGCACCTATGATCTTCTGCCTTATCTCTGAAGTAAGACGGTAGCGAGAGAAGTAAAAAAAGCCGCTTCAAGAAGCCGGATATTCATATTAACTTCTAACTTTTTAAGCAGAAACTAGAGACTGAAGTCAATATGAATAGAACCATAGTATATCCGTAGAACGCTCTGTATATCTCACAAGATCCATGCATTTGCACACATTAGATGTCGTGAACAAGAATCACTTATTGAACTTCACAAAGATAGGGAAATAATGTGAAGAGAAAAGGATAGGCTAAATAATGTAGGTGAAAAATAAATCTAACATTAGTGTGATGTGATGAATTGGTGTCGTCTACACCGTGGATCGCCGAAGAAAACCTCTGGACTCCAATGCGCAAGAGCAAATGTAGTGATGTGGGTAGCAGTTTAGTGGAGTTGGGTGGAAGGTGCGGACAGGGTTCTGGGATCGTGGAATCTCCAAGCGCTGAAGTCCTTTCATCTATTGATTTTTCTGCATCAAGTGTGGGTTCGGTGGAGGGTGAAGCGTGTCGAGGTCGTCGTCCCAGGTCGGCGGCTTTGCCCTCCGGTGGTTTGGTAGCGCAGAAGAAGGTGTCGATGGGTTCTGGCCAGTGGAAGGGACCCCTTCCTGCGAGAAGGGAGTCGTCGGTCGTGCTGTTGGGAGATATTTGGGTGAAGGACTCAAGGCGGAAGGGAAGTTCTCAGAGCTTATCCCGGTTGAAGGACCTTGGAGGGTTGAGGCAGGATGGTGGGTCAGCGGTGGTGCCGTCGCCGGAGCCGGTGGTGGCGGGGCCCGGTGGTGGGAAGAAACCGAATGTTTTTCAAATTGTGAAGTCGGATCGTCAGGTGGGGCCGCTGAGGCCGGATGGCGTGTTGGGCCTGTTGGGTCGGGGAGGGGTCCGTTTGGCGGTGCGTTCCCCCAAAGCCTAGGCGAGCTATTGGCCAGAAAGGGGCGGCCGAGGATTCTGTCAGGGAAGCATATCTCCCTTGCCTCTTCCCCAGTTTCTCTGCTCGGCACGGTTCCCCGGAGTCGCTCTTTCGCAGAGGTGGTCAGGAGGGAGGAGTGTTCGGCGTAGGCGTCAGGGGGGCGGCAAGGAAGCAAAATGCAGCGAGGTGGTAGAGGGGGTTTGGGGGCCGGTTTGGCTTCGCAAATCAGGCCTTCGGTGCTGGTTGCCGTGGGCGCGGAGGGGCTTTTGGCCATGGTCGTGGGCAGGGACTGGAGGCCGAGGCGGAGGGTCCCAGTGGTGGCGATTTCAGGGCGGAGGGGCTGGGTGCGCAGGGCGGAGGGCGGGGTTTGAGGCACCCGATTGGGGCGGTGGTATGCGTGAAGGGGATGGTCGAGGCAGGGCTTTTGGCGGAGGTGGTGGGTGGAGCTACGGGGGGCCGCGGGGTGGCTTTGGTGGCAGGCAAGGTCGAGGTCTGTTGTGGCACTCTGGGCAGCCGGCTGATCGTAGGAACGCTAAATTGTGTACTTCTTCCGAAGGGATTGCCGAGTCAAGGAAATTGGCTGGGCTCGATTCTGTTAAGACCAGTGATGAGAACTTGCTGGCAAGTGCGGGGACAGTGCAAGAGGAGGTGGTTCAGGGAGGGGCGGTTGAGGAGGGAGAAGCTGGGTTAGCAGGAATCAGGTGCTCAAGGTGTACAAAGAAGGGGCATTTGGCGACTAGCTGTTCGGTGGTTGTTTATTGCGTCATTTGTGATAGTCATGGTCACGTGAATCACAGATGCCCGATCCTGAAAATACCGAGGCCAGTGGCTCATGCCGTTGGTTATGCTGTGCATGGTTTGGAATTTTTTTCACATTCAGAATCCTCCTCTGCCAAGGGGGAAGAAAGACTCAAAGCGAGCGCTGATTACCATTTCTGGAGGGGTGCTATCTGAGGAGCAAGTGTGTCTTCAATTGCAGAGAATTGTTCTAGGAAAGTGGAAGTGGTCTTTGGAGAAGTTTGGAGATAATGCTTTTGTTACTCAGTTCCCGTCGAAGTCGGAGTTGCAGCGATCGATTGCTTTTGGAGGGGCTGATGTGAAGGAGGACGGAGTGCCGACAGGCGTGAGGTTGAGCTTTGAGGAGTGGCATGAGAAGGAGGAGGGTTTCTTGCTCCCGGAGGTGTGGGTCAGGGTGTTTGGGATAAGAAAATCTTTGAGAGAATTTTTGAACTTGTGGGCGGTCGAGTCAATGCTTGGTTCAACTCAGACGGTGGATATGGAGGCGACTAGGAAGAATGAGTTTGGAAGAATTTTTGTAGCTGTCCTCAATCCAAAGTTGATTCCTGCACATTTAGATGTGGTCATTGGGGATCACTATTTCGAGTTGGAATTTGAGGTGGAAAAAAAGGTTTTGACGAAAACGGCGAAGAAGTTGAGGTGGATTGGAGTGGAAAGGACAATGATGGGTTCGGCAATGAGGAGGGGGGTATGGAGGAGGATGATCTGCTGGGGGAGGAATTGGATGGACTAGAGAGCATAAGCGGTTGAAGGGGGTTGGCGGAGAGTCTAAAAGGGCACCGGCTAAAGAGGGAAGGTCGGATAGTGGGTCGCTCAAAGAGAAAATTCAGCTTATGAGCGAGGTTGAATTTAGAACTTTTCTTAAGGAAAAGGCGGAGGAAATCCTGGGTGAATCTGTCAATAAAACGCTAGGGGAGGTGGCCGACAAGGTTATAGCTGAGAAGGAGGCTTGGGCGGGAGAGGTAAAAGATTTTAAAGGTGAGGTGGAGCAGCACAGTCCGTGGTGTGGGCAGGATGGAGCGGGAGGGGGTTTACTTGGGCATCTTGAGGGGACAAGTTTTGAACCTTCTGGAGGGTTAGTAGAAGAGGGTGTGGAGGGGATGTGCTGTGAGTTCAGTGCGCCGGGGTGCTTTCAGGAGGAGGTGGTGGCCGGAGTGGAAGCTCCGGTCCAGGACAGCAGGCTGAAGGGGGTGGAGTCGGATGCTCTGGAGGTGTCTTCGGTTGGGGAGGCGGCAGCCGGCTCGGTGGAGTTGCTGGGCGAGATTGTCAAGCCGGGAGCAGTGCGTGGTAAAGAGCAGGAGGGAAGTGGGATCGGGCCTGAAGGTAAGGTGGAGGCGGTCGGTCTGATTCAGGAAGTGGTGACCTCTCCTTCAAGGGCTAGCTCGCGCCTGGCCGGTGTGACTGAAGAGCACATCTTGAGGAGGGTGGAAAGGCGAGCGGTGGTGCGCAATTTGGAGCAAGTGGAAGGTAATGTTTTGGCTAACTCTTTTTGCTCTATGCCTTCTCTTCTGCTGTTAGGAGGGTTAGTGAGCTGGGGGTGGTGGCTAGTAGTGGTAGTGAAGGTTTGGGTTCAGTAGTTTATCGCTTGTTGTGTTCGGAGCGGTCGAGGGTTTCGGGTGGGTTAGAGGAGTGCAGTGTAGGCTCGCAATGTGGTTCTAGCGATTCGGAGGGTTTGGAGGACATGGGGCTAGAGACAGAGAAGCACCTGTATGGGGAATTGGGGGATGTTGTTTTAGATGATGATAGCTATCACCTAAGTTGTGAGGCTAGGGCTGTTGTTAAAAAGCACAAGTCCAACGCTAAGTCGTTCGGGAAAAGGACTTTGGTAAAAAGAAGAGTTAGAGTTTCAAATAGTGGTTCCTTATGAAAGGAATGTTCTGGAATAGCAGAGGTCTTAAGGACATGGCTAAATTAATGTTTTTATTCGATATATCCAGAGAGCAAAGCTTAGACTTTATCGCTCTTTTGGAAACCGGGAAGAAGGATTTCTCACCAACGAAACTTCAAAAGTTATGTGGGGGGAGGAATTTTCTTTGGCATTGGACCATGCCGCATGGGAGGTCGGGGGGTATTTTGTTGGGAGTAAATTTGGATATTTTTGATATTGGCAGTATTGCGGAAGGGGAGTTCTTTGTGAAGTTCCATCTGAGAAATAAAAAGGACGGCTTTCAATGGATTTTGGTGGCTGTCTATGGGGCGGCGCAACCGGAATACAAGGAAAGCTTTCTTACCGAGCTAGTCCGAGCCTGTAATAAGGAAACGTTGCCTATGATGATCGGTGGGGATTTCAACATTATCCGTAGTTCGAGTGAGAAGAATAATAACAAGTTTGATGGAAAATGGCCTTTTCTTTTAAATGCGATTATAGATAGCTTAAACCTAAGGGAAATTGAAATGTCTGGAAGACGCTTTACTTGGGCTAACTCTCAAAGGATTCCAACTTATGAAAAGCTGGACAGAATCTTGGTGAGTACGGAATGGGAACTAAAGTTCCCACTCTCCGCGGTAAAGGCTCTGGGTAGAGATCTTTCGGATCATACTCCTCTATTGCTTAATACGGGTGAAGGAACTCAGGGTAAGGGTAGACCGATGTTCAAATTTGAACTAGGATGGCTTTTACGTGAGGACTTCTTTGACTTAGTGTCTAAAGTTTGGAAAGCGGAAAGAAAGGGTTCTTCCTCTCTCCAAAGGTGGCAGAATAAGATCAGAAGGTTGAGACAGTTCTTAAGGGGTTGGGCAATGAACGAGAAGGGGGCTCAAAAGAAGGAAAAACAGGAGTTGGTCAGGGTAGCGGATAAGCTTGATAAAAAAGCGGAATCGCATCCTCTTTCTCAACAAGAAATGGACCTGAAGCAAGTAGTGAAAGAAAGACTAGTTCAACTGCTTCAGGAGGAAGAGATTAAATGGTTCCAAAGGGCTAAGACCACTGAACTCCTACAGGGGGATGACAACACAAAATATTTCCATATGGTTGCAAATGGTAAAAGAAGAAAAACTAGAATTCTGCGGCTAGGCCAAGAAGAAGGGGTGATTGAGGGTGATGATAAGCTGGAGAAATATATTACAAATTATTATAAAAATCTCTTTGGTTCGCCTCGGGAAAGTAGTCTGGCCCTTGATGAAACGATTAAAGACGATATCCCGCAGGTTTCCGAAACAGAGAATAGGGTCCTCACGGACGCTTTTTCTGATAAGGAAGTTAGAGAGGCCATATTTCAAATGAAACACAACAAAGCCCCGGGTCCTGATGGATTTCCGGTCGAATTCTACCAGGTGTTTTGGTGTCTAATAAAAGATGACCTGATGGCCATGTTTAAAGATTTCCACAATGGCAGACTTCCTCTGTTTAGTCTAAATTTCGGGATAATAACTCTTCTTCCAAAACAAAAAGAGGTGAAGCAAATTCAGCAGTATAGGCCGATTTGTGTGCTTAATGTCAGCTTTAAGATCTTTTCAAAAGTATTGGCTAATAGGATCGTGGGGGTTGCGAACAAGGTAATTAGACCTTCCCAGACGGCCTTTATTCCAGGAAGGAATATTTTGGAAGGTGCAGTTGTTTTGCACGAAACTTTACATGAGTTAAACAAAGAAAAATTGGGCGGGGTTATTCTCAAGCTAGATTTTGAGAAGGCCTATGATAAGGTAAGTTGGTCCTTTTTGCAGCAAGCTCTGAGGATGAAAGGGTTTTCATCAACTTGGTGTAAGTGGATCGAAACAATAGTAAAGGGAGGCAGCGTAGGGGTCAAGGTGAATGAGAGCTTGGGCCATTTTTTTCAGACTCGTAAAGGTCTGAGGCAAGGGGATCCTCTCTCGCCGGTGCTTTTCAATCTAGTGGCTGATATGTTGGCAATCCTTCTAGAAAGGGCCAAGGGCAATGGGCAGATCAGGGGTTTGGTGCCTCACCTGGTGGATGAAGGTTTGTCAATTCTCCAGTATGCGGATGATACCATTCTGTTTATGGAGGATGATTTCGAGGAGGCAAAGTGCCTAAAGTTAGTATTAAGTACTTTCGAGGAGTTGTCGGGTCTAAAAATAAACTTCCATAAAAGTGAAGTTGTTTGTTTTGGGAGCGCTAAGGTTAAAAGTGCAGATTTTGTTGAGCTTTTTGGGTGTAAGGCGGGATCTCTACCTTTTAGGTACCTAGGTCTTCCTATGCATTACCGAAAAATTTTAAATAAGGATTGGAGAGAAGTAGAGGAAAGGTTTCAGAAAAAGCTTAGCAGTTGGAAAAGCAAATTGTTGTCGGTGGGTGGCAGACTAGTCTTAATCAACTCGGTTTTGTCGAGTCTTCTGATGTTTATGATGTCCTTTTTCAAGATTCCTAAAGGAATCCTTAAGAAATTGGATTATTATCGGTCCAGATGTTTCTGGCAAAATGATGGGCATACAAAGAAATACAGATTGGCTAGATGGGGTATCCTCAGTCAGCCGAAGTGTGTGGGGGGTCTGGGTATTTTAAACCTGGAAATGCAGAATTGTTGTTTGTTAAGTAAGTGGCTATTTAAGTTATTGAATGAAGACGGCCTTTGGCAAAACATGCTTAAGAGAAAATACTTGAAAGGCAAGTCTTTATCGCAAACGATTAAGCAACCAAGGGATTCTCATTTTTGGAGAGGTCTTTTAGAGGTCAAGGACCTTGTGCTAACAAGGAGTAGTTTCAAGGTTAATAATGGCCAGCAATCGAGATTTTGGGAGGATAAGTGGATTGGGAAGGAAGCGCTAATGAGGAGTTTCCCCAATTTGTATAGGATTGTGAGGAAGAAGAATGTGACGGTTGCTCAGGTGCTTAGTACATCACCACTAAATGTCTCTTTTAGACGAGCATTGGTCGGTGACAAGCGGGCGGCGTGGTTTACGTTGGTGAGGTTGGTAGTACAAGCTTCTCTGAATGAGCAAGAAGATGTTCTAATGTGGAACTTGCATAAGAGTGGCTCTTATTCGGTTCGTTCCTTGTATAGAGATCTCATGATCAGAGATAGCAGGCTAGAAGAGAATTTTTCTGGAAAACAAAATTACCGCTCAAAATCAAAGTTTTTCTTTGGTTTTTGAAAAAAGGAGTCATTTTAACAAAGGATAATCTTGCAAAAAAGCAGTGGCAAGGTTGTATCAAATGTTGTTTTTGCCCCTCTAATGAAAGCATTCAACATCTCTTTTTTGATTGCCATGTGGCTCAGGCTTTTTGGAATGTGGTAGTCATTAGTCTTGGGTTTCAACCGCCTTCTAACATTGGAATGTTGTTGGGTTCTTGGCTTAGAAGATTTCCTTTGAAGCTTAGAAATCATATTCTTGTGGGAATAGCGGCTTTGTGTTGGGCCCTGTGGTTGAATAGAAATGACGCCATTTTCAAAAGTACCACTACTCACTCCTTTGTGCAGGTTATTTTCAGGGGGATTTACTGGATCAGAAGCTGGTCGCATCTATCTAAAGAGGAAACGCGAAGGGCACTCATAAATGGATGCAAAAGAATTGAGTGGGTGGTGATGGAGTTCTTTAGCAAGTTTGGGTGGAGTACTGGTTTTAGATTAAAAGATTAAGTCCTTTTCACTTTGGTTTGTCGCCTAGTTGGTGTTGTGTCACCGGTTTGTTAGTGTGTGGACTGAGTTTTTGTTGTGGTGCTTTTTCGGTTGAACAGTTGTAGTCATTCGAATGGAATGATCAAGGTCGGAATATTGATATTCCGTTTTCTAAAAAAAATGTAGTGATTTTTTTTTGCTTTTGTTTTAACAAGATAATAGATGGATAGAGAGATGACAGACAGCCCCGTAAGGCTAAAACGGCACATGTATGTCTCAATTTCGTGATAACTGTGGGACTGGACGAGGACTTGACCAAGAATAGTAAAGTAATGAAGATCATTATAACCAAACGCCAACTCCTCTGTTGCTTCACCACCACTGTCCTCATTTTATCCGTTTGCTCTCCATATGTGCATATTGTCTTCACAGTTCTCACGACACTGTGTTTCGCAACTGATCATAAACGAGGGGCTACGGGATGATCACTAGGAGCTATATATACATATACATATACATACACATACACACACATATATATATAACCTTAGGGTCAGATTATAAAAATGCCCTTGTTATGGCTCATAATGTTAACAGTATAAATGCCTTTTTATATGCTTAATGGGCATGATGGCCCAACGAGCTGAATGGACAAAGGTGAAGACCACTTCCCAACAGTAGCCTCTTATGTTAAAGGGCTCTGTCGCCTATAGGTCGAAACCATGCTGCGTTGTCTTTTGGCCCCCTCCGTCCTTTCGGCTCGTAGGTTGACAGCCCTGTGGGCTTTGCTCATTGTGGTACCTATCGCTTCCTGTTCTAGAGGCATGGGACACACTTGGCTCGACCATGACCACAGAGGAGTTGGTTCGACCACTAGAGCGACAGGAAAATCTCGAGCTACGAAGTCGCCTAGCTCCTTGGTGACTGCTAGGTCGTACCATAGCTGACAGAGTCAGAGATGGTGGTGTTCGGCATGTACTTTGTTGCTAACCTCTGGATCCCCCTGTGTCCTTTGTCGATGAAGTTCTTCAGTCGTACGGGTTGAAACTCCCACAGCTAACGCCGAATGTCGTCACGCGACTTGCCGTCTTTAGCTGGGCCTCTTGCCTGGAGGCTGTCCTCCCGAGCCAAACGCTCTTCTTCTCTATGCACGACGTGCACTGGTAGCCGAAGCGACTCAGTGACGAGCAGTATTTGAATTTTGATAGCGTGATACCGGTTCGCATCTTTCTGGCTCCCCCCGCGCGTCCCCCATCCTCTCCGCTCCGCCCCCCGCCCCCATCTTCTCCGGCTCCCCCCACCCGCGCCCCCCATCGTCTCCGCCTCCGCCCCCGCCCCCCATCTTCTCCGGCTCCCCCGACCCGCGCGTCCCCCATCCTCTCCGCCTCCGCCCCCCGCCCCCACCAGCGCCGCTCCTCCCCTCCCGCGCCGCCCCTTCCTCTCCGCCCCCCGCCCGCGCCGCTCCTCCCCTCCGCCCCCCGCCAGCGCCGCTCCTCCCCTCCGCCCCCTCCCGCGCCGCTCCTCCTTCTCCGCCCCCCACCAGCGCCGCTCCTCCCCTCCGCCCCCACCAGCGCCGCTCCTCCTCCTCTGCCCCCCACCAGCGCGCCGCCTCTTCTTCGCCCCCACCAGCGCGCCGCCTCTTCTCCGCCCCCACCCGCGCCGCCCCTCTTCTCCGTCCCCCACCCGCGCCGCCCCTCTTCTCCGCCCCCTACCCGCGCCGCTCCTCTTCTCCGCCCCCACCCGCGCCTGGGATGGACAGATCGGAAGATGCTGGGGCGGGCGGCCAGTGGCCAGGGGCGGGCGGCCAGCGGCCAGGCCCCGCAGGCCAAGCTGTGGCCGCTGCTGGCCAGCCTGCAGCCGCCCAGGACACTGCCAGCCATGCCACGGCCGGCGAAGAAGCTGCAGGTAGGAAGCGTGCAGCGCCGGCGAAGAAGAAAAAGGATGATCTGGTATGCTTGCATGCAAATTTGTATTGCCAATGTGCTGACAAGTTTAAAGGTTTGCTGTGAATGCTTGTGGGCATATGTGTTTGCTCTGTGATGATCATAGTCCATAACTGAGTGTGATCTTGTTAGAGGAATCGAATTTGAGCCCTATTGTTGATGTTACTGTCATCTTGTTGGGAATGTTCTGTGATGATCATAGTCCATAACTGAGTGTGATCTTGTTAGAGGAATTTCAGCTTTACTGATGCTCTGTGATAAGCATGCAGCCCTATTGCTGCAGCCCTATTGCTCTACCGCTGCAGCCCTATTGCTGTCTTCGGTCTGGGCACTGGCATCATACTGATCTGTTTTATATATGTGCATGTGTCTGATACCTTTGTTCGGTTCAGTTTAGCTGTTGTTTTTTAGAGCTCAAATTCTGATTTACTAACAAGATTATACATATGAACAGATTGGACATATGCATGAGAAGGCCAAAATTTTTGATTTTGTGCAACTCTGTTCTGAGAGCAATAATAAAACAATTAATTTGTGAACCTTTTGTCATATTTTGTCCTATGCTGTTGTACTACAAAGGAAAGATATCAATCCTACCTAAAAACTTCAACAGAAGAGCTAAATTGTTGTGTAATATCATGGTCAGGGTGATCAAATGGATTGGACCGATGCACATGTCACACTTGCTTGTGAGTTAATGGCCGAACAAGTTAGGAAAGGCAATCGCCCAAACACCCATTTGAACTCTGTAGGTTATACCGAGGTGTCGGATAGATTTTTCCAGATGACCGGAATCATGTTATCGAAGACACAAATAAAAAACAAGTGGGACAAGTTAAAGGTTGATTGGACTACTTGGCAAAAATTGAAGAGGAGGCAAACTGGTACAGGTTGGAACAATACGAAGGGGGTCATTAGCATGGAGAATGAGTGGTGGAAGAAGATAAGAGCTGTGAGTGTATATGTCTCTAAATTTGATAATTTCTACCATTACTCGATGCACTGATGTTTGTGGTTCTTATATTTACAGGAAATTCCTGGGAGTGGCAAGTTTAGGAAAAAGGCTATCCAAAATGAAGATTTGCTTAGGGATATGTTTAGAAACATTACAAATGAGGAAGCAGATCATTGGAATCCTATGAGTGATAATCGCATCATTCCTAATTCTCAAGACCAACCTTTTGATGTAGACAATGAAAATGGAGGTGGAGATGATGAAGTACCTTTTGATGCACACAACACTAGAGAGGAGGAGGTCCAGGAGGTGAATCCTTCCAATGTGCATGGAAATAAAAGACCTTGTTTTGCAGTAGACAAGAAAAAGAAGTCAAGCACTGCACTTATTATTCAAGAAGCAATCACAAAGATATCTGAATCGGCCACCTCTTTTACATCAAAGAAGCAAGAGGGGGTGACAATCAAGGAAGTGATGGATCTCGTTTTGGATTGTGGTGCGGACTATGGTTCAGATGAGCATGACATTGCCACTCAGTTGTTTGTGAAGAAGGAATTTAGGGAAATGTTGATGACTTTTCCTACTAGAGAGATTAGGTTCAATTGGCTTAGGAAGAGGCACAATGACAAGTATGGAAACTAGGAACAATTGTCTTCGGGCTAGTTGTGTGGCTCTATGTGTGCCATTTAAACTTTTTATTATTTGCCTCTATGTATGCCTTTGAAACTATTTGTTTTGCTCTATGTATGCCATTGAAACTCAATTATTTGGCTATATGTATGTTTAAATGTTGCACTATTTGTTGTCTTTATTTATTTGGCTCTTTGTATGTCCTTTGTCTCTATTTGCAGATGTTTGGAACTGATAATGATAGTGATAGTGATGACTCCGACAATGAGAGCATGGAATATTGGAATCTTATTATGTCTGGTGCTAAAGTTGTTGAAATGTATGTTGAGTTATACCTAGACAAAAATCCACCGAGGACATCAAACCTCAGTGGTATGGGGTGGTTGCAAGAGACTTTGACGACACCGGGTGAGTGCCATTCGCAGCTTCGAATGAGCACGGAAATGTTCTACGACCTTCATGATTTGTTGGTGGGAAGGTACGGTCTAAAATCATCGTTGCATATAAACACTTATGAGATGTTGGGAATTTTCTTGTTCATTTG
Source organism: Dendrocalamus latiflorus (assembly GCA_017311315.1). NCBI lineage: Eukaryota > Viridiplantae > Streptophyta > Magnoliopsida > Poales > Poaceae > Dendrocalamus > Dendrocalamus latiflorus. The sequence goes on from CM029643.1 coordinate 31,431,438, forward strand.
TGCTGGAAATGAATCCAATAGAAAGGGACAAAACCGATTCAAGCACTCGGGTGAAACCATTCATAGAAAATTTGATGAGGTCCTAAATTCTTTGATGGCCATGGCTAAAGATTTTATTAGACCAAAGAACCCCAACTTTGCAACTGTTCATAGGAGGATAAGAGATGACTGTAGAGCATATCCACACTTCAAAGATTGTATTGGTGCACTTGATGGCACGCATATTAGAGTTTCTTTGTCACCGGACGATCAAGTGAGATATATTGGGAAGTCAGGGATACCTACTCAAAATGTTCTAGCAATTTGTGACTTTGACATGAGGTTCACATATGTGTCGACGGGGCAACCGGGAGCTATGCATGACACTAGTGTGTTATACACTGCGATAAGATTGGATGAAAAATTCTTTCCACATCCTCCACAAGGTAACATGGTTATCTACATATGGTCATTTAGTTTATTGTTTGTTTAATTGTTGACAAACTCTAACTTATATCATTTTTCACATTTATAGGCAAATACTACGTTGTTGATGCGGGATATCCTAATCGTCCTGGATACCTTTGCCCTTATAAGGGTGAGAGGTATCATATGCCGGAGTGGCATAGAGGTATGGAACCGAAGACTCCTAAGGAAAGGTTCAATCGCATTCACTCTTCTATCCGCAATGTTATTGAGAGATCGTTTGGACTGCTTAAAATGAAGTGGCAAATTCTCTACAAGATGCCATCCTACCCTATGTTCAAGCAAAAGATAATTGTGGTCGCTACTATGGTTCTTCATAACTTCATTCGTGAGCATGGGGGTGAAGACTTGGACTTTGCTCGCTTCGATCGTGATCCAAACTTTGTCCCGACAATACCCGAAAGGTATAACAAATATTTAGCTCTATCAAATGGGTCTACTATGGAACCCAATGCTCCTACTATGGATGCATTACGTGATGAGTTGGCAACCGCTATTTCTCTAGCTTGGAGCTAGAATTATGTATCGGAACACTGGCATTTGTAGTCATTTTGGTTTAAACTACTCTCTAGTTATCTATGGACAATTATTTGTATTCGAATGATGGACTTTGTTAATTATATATCATGCACGTTGCAATTTATGGGACAAAAGGATGGAATTATTTGACCAAAATATTTGTTTTTTTGGTTTTCTCGAATAAATTAATTGCGATTATAATATTTTACATCATATTTCAATTGGCAAAAAAAAATATTCAGTTACATATGCTCCGCACACATCAAAACATACACCAAACATCATTCAGGGGCATATTGAACCTTTCTCAGGCAAACCTCACATTCCTGGAGCTGGAGTTAGACTGCGTGCCAAACAGGACCACCTGCTCCAGGAACTAGGGCTGTAAACGAGCCGAGCTCGAGCGAGCTTGGCCTTCCAAGCTCGAGCTCGGTAGAAGCTCGAGCCGAGCTCGAGCCGAGCTCGAGTTGGGGTCCGAGCTTGGAACTGGGCTCGAGCTCGGCTCGGCCTAAGCTCGAGTAGACTCGAGCTCGGCTCGTTGAAGCTCGATAACAATTAAAATGATTTATTATGCACTATTTTTCAATAATAAGAAAATTTTAAGTTCGAGCTCGGCTCTAATAAGCTCGATAACAGTCAAAATAATTCAAATACACACTAATTTTCAATAATAAGACAAGCTCGAGCTCGAGTTCGGCTCGAGTAAGCTCGGTAAGAACTAATATGTATTACTATTTAAGCTCGAATCGGGGCTCGCGAACTATTCGAGTTCGGCTCGGTGAAGCTCGCGAGCTCGAGATCAAGCTCGAGTTCGGCTCGTTTAAAGCTCGAATCGAGCCTAGAGCGAGCCGAACTCGAGTAGCTCGCGAGCTTCGAGCTTTTTTTACAGCCCTACCAGGAACTCCACAGTGGAGCTGCTCCATGGTGGAGTTGGTGGAGCAGAGCTGGAAAATCTGGAGCGGAGCAGTCCCAAACAGACCCTAAGTGGCTTGTGGTTTAAATAAGACAAAAGCCACAAAAGATAAAGCTAAAACTGTTTGGAGCAGACTAAATCGACCGTACTCGTAAAAGTTTGGACAAAACTTCTGACGTACGGCTGCCAAATGCAGTGCTTTAGAACAGTGTGCATCTACATCACCCTTCACTAAAATCAAATTACTTGCTAACTACGACAACTTCTCAGTCCTTTCTTTTTTCGAGAACGACCTCTCAAGGTGTCGACGTTCCTTGGAGTAGGCTCCTCTCCAAAATATCTATATATACATGATTTCAAAGGGTGAATAATTTCAAAAGGTGATGCTGCCAGGTCTCAAAGGGTGAAATTGAAGGAACGCTCTCACCGCCTTCTTCGCTGTTTCCCGCCTCCCTCTATTATTATCCTCCTTTTCACGGCCTACTACTCTTATATCTTCACAAACTCGGCCAGAGTTTCAGCTGCACTGCTCGTAACCAGATCAGTTTATTCCTACAAGCAAGCGTTGCATTGCAGTGTATATACTCCCTGAATCCCTGATCTTGATCCATACTCGTCCATTTCGTTTCACCAGCTTTTGCTTGCGACACACTTTTGTGTGCTTGGCACCAGAAGCAAGCGATTAGAGGAAGGTGAGATATAATAATAGTGCTATATCTACCATGAGCTGATACCAGCTAGCAGTAACCTTACTCAGATTAATTTGTTTTGGGTCTCGATCTGGCATGCGTCAAACTAAATCGATCTTGTTTAATTTCACTACCAGAGTCCGAGCTGTTCACCCCATGGCGGAAATGGTGGGATCGGCTGTTGTTCAGGAGACCGTGAGCAGAGCCGTCTCTTTCGTGCTCAGCAACCGCGAGGTGGCGGCATCCAAGAGGCACAACATCGAGAGGCTGGAGATGGCACACACCGATTTGGAGTTTGCGCTTGAGAGATCCACAAAGCTACCCATCACGGACGTGTCATTGCTGCGGCAAAGGAGGATGGTCAAGCGCGCCTACGAGGAATGCGGAGATGTTCTGCATAGATGCAAGCTGCGGGTACTGGAAGACGAAAAGGTTGAGCAAGGGGTAACACACTCCTCCTCTTTACCTAAAAGGATTATCCATTCTGTCAAATTGTTCATTTCATCTTCGGTTAGCTTGAAGAAAGATGAGTTGACCAGCTCCGATGTTGGAAGGTTCGAATGGTTCGCTGATAAGGCCGGGAAGTTTGTAAGAGACGTGGAGACTGGCTGTTCACTTGCGAACTATAGGTTTTTCAGCCCTCTCATCAGGCGTCTTCTTGAAAGGAAACCTCTCTGGTATAAACAGGTGCGAGGAAGCCAAATCAATGTTCTTTCGATAGCGCCTGTATGGTCTGAAGAGCGTGGTGTAGAGGCATGGATATGGTTTATTAGCAAAGATCTCATGACGCCAAATAAATCCATTTCCCTAGGGTTGCTACTACGACTCTCAGAAAGCACGGACGTAGTTGGGATTACCAGTAACTGCTTGCAGTTACTTGGACCTGTATTCAAGCCTTTTGCCGAGGTTGCAATTGGAGAACTCGCTAAGCTACCTACACAACGTCTTTCCGGCTCGATTGTTAGGACATGCTTGTTGGACACCGTTACAGCTACATATTTGCGTCCAGATCCATTATGTTGTAGAGCAGATGGGCACGGACCTTGTGCTAACAACACCATCACATCAAAATTTCCTGCACAAGTTACTTTTATGTGTTTTGGTTGCTATATTCCAGCGTTTGAGTACAATTTGCGAAGCTCAGCTGACGGGGCCGGCAGGAACGTTCTAGAGTTGTGCGCTGCCATCGCGCCTCATCACCCGTGCCAAGGTATGAAGGAGAGTATTGCGATCGAGAGAATTGGAGGACGAGAGGAACGTATAAATGGTAGCCTGCTCCAAATGGAGGAGATGCTACTCACAAAAGCAATCGATCTTTTCATCCGTCAACCCGAGCAGACGGAGTATGAAATGCTTTGGCGGTCTACGCATGGCCTAGCACTCTTTATCCTGCGGAAGCCAACCAAGGGCAGGCCAAAGATCCGGAGAGTAGCAAAAACAAGGTGCAAGTTAACACTAGATGTATCCTCTCAAAAAAAAAAAAGTTACTAAGAGTAGTGTTACAGATCAACGGCCCATAAGAGTGTGTTCGATTTATGATGTTTTATTTTCCTCTATCCTCCATCGGTGAACTTGTGCTTTGGTTTGGATCATGTAACGCTAACGCGGCACACTTTTTTTAAAACCAATGTACAATTTCTCTGTCCCTCTTTGTTCAAATATATTACTGTATCTTCTTTGGATAATTATCTGAATGTTTTGTTTGCAAAAATTATCCAAACCAAATTTTGGAGTGTTGGACCCCTTTAATAAATATCTAATTGGATCCTAGCAGGTTGCTGTAGACTAACGCGTCTACGACACAGATCCGTTTTGTGTATCTTCTTGGGCACCATCCCATCAGTTCTCTTCTGGTCGGAGAGAGAGGAGTTGCTCTCGTTGGGTGGGTTTTTTTTAGCTGTAACTTTGGCTTATATTTTTAAATTCTGACTGTCCGTGAAATATAATATACAGAGAGAAACAGTCGTATAAGATTTTTACCGGTATAGCTGAACTCAGTATAGTGTGTGCTATAATCTACCTATAGATCCCACATTAAAAAGATGAACTGTTTAAAAGCTACTTAATATAGTACTAATTTACTAAGTGATAAGCTAGTCAAACCCAAAACTAGAAATTACCTAGCCAATAATTTGTTGCTCTAGCAAAGCTTTCCAGCAAATCTAGCATATCCCGTAGAGCGTTGTATAACTCACAAGGTATCATGCATTTGCACACATTAGGGGCCTGTTTGTTTCAGCTTCTGGCAGCTGCAGTTACTCCCAGAATCTGCAGCTCCCCCAAACAGTCCAGATTTTCATCCAGATTCTAAGTAGCCAGAAGCTACAGAATCCAGAAAAGGAACTAGTAGCCAGAAGCTGGGGTTATCCAGCTTCTCCAGATTCTGACTTGCTGGATACTCACCAGCTACTTCTTAGAATCTACAGCTGAAACAAACAGGCCCTAGATATGGTCGAGAACAAGAATCAATTCTCGAACTTCACAAGGACAGGAAAATAACGTGGAGAGAGGGGGATGTGCTAGCTACTGTAGGAAAAAAACAAATCTTAACACTAGTGTGATGTGGTGAATTTGGCATCGCCTACACTGTAGATCGCCTAAGAAAACCTCTAGACGCCAGCGTGCAAGAGGGAACGTAGTGATCTTTTTGCCTTTATTTTGATAAGGTAATATGTTTTTTTTGGTTTTGACTCAGAGGCGAAGGCACTGCTCGGCCAGCCTGGGCGGCTGCCCGTGCTCACCGGCGGCGAGCAGTGAGGGGACCCAGGTCTTCCGCCTTCCCGGGCATCGGGAGAGTGCAGGCAATGGCTCACGGCGCCATGGCGGCCACGGGCAGGGTGCGAAGGTGACAACACAAGGATGCGACATGGGCCAGCGGCCAGCGCCAGCCTAGCCGGGCCGAGCCGACAGACACGGGCAGGCGGCCCATTAGTCGACCTCTCGAGGAGACCATGAGGTGAGGTATGTCGCCTTGTTTGTTCTAGATATGGAGTGGAAGACCCTGAATATTTTCGCCGACACTATTTTGTCATGAACCTGAAAGGTCGAACAATTTTCATTTTTTTGCTGCAAATCATGCATTCATAAAGATATTAGGTCGAACAATTTTTGCAAATGCACCACGCATGCTGCTTCAAAAGTAGAACCCGACTGACCAAGTTTGAGGATTAATTGCTGCTGGTTTTATGTATGTTCTTCTTCTGTGTAGTATGCCCCCCCAAAGCATGCATGATTGTTGTGGCAATCGCGACTTGGTGTGTAGCGCCCAAAAATTTGAAGGAACAACGGTATTTCAAAACTTGGCAAAATCCTAATTAGTTTTGGGTCTAATCTAGGCTTAAGGGCTTCTTAAGAAAAAAAGAGATAAACCTTTCCCTATTGAGCCGCCACCCTCTTCCTTGTTTCCCAGGTTCCTCTCTCTCTCTCCCAAACTCTCTCTCTCTCTCTTCATGTACGGCTCCTTGCGGGGAGGCGACGGTGGCGCCGGCGGTGGTGGCATCGCGCCTCATCTTCCGTGCCACGGTCTGCAGGAGAGTTTTGCGACCGAGACAATTGAAGGACGAGAGGAACGTATAAATGGCTGTGCACTTTTTACTCTGCTGAAGCCAACCAAGGGCAGGCCAGTGATCCGGAGAGTCACAAAAACGAGGTGCAAGTTACAGATTAGGGGCCGACAAGAGAGTGCTCGATATATGATGTTTTATTTTCCTCTATCCTCCATCGGTGAACTTGTTCGGTGGTTTGGATCATGTAACGCTAATGCGGCACACTTTTTTTAACCAATGTACAATTTCTCTTTCCCTCTTTGTTCAAATGTAGTGCTGTATCTTCTTTTGATAATTATCCAGATGTTCTGTTTGCAAAAATTATCCAAACCAAATTCCGGAGCGTTGGATCCCTTTGAATAAATATCTGATTGGATCCTAGCATGCAGGCGGTTGTAGACTAACGGGTCTAGGACCTAGATATAAGTCGCATGCGATTTTAGTCGGTATAGTTGAATTTAGTATAGTGTCTACTATAATATATCTGTAGGTCTCACTTTAAAAAGATATATTATCTAAAAGCTAATTAATATAATAGAAAGTGGTAAATCAAAGCTAAAACAAGAAGAACCCGGCCAGTATTGTGTTGCTCCAGCAAGGCTTTCCAGCAAATCTAGTATACCCCGTAGAGCGTTGTATAACCCACAAGGTCTCATGCATTCACACGTTTGTCATGAACAAGAAACAATTCTTTAACTTCAAAAGGACAGGAAAATAATGCGGAGAGAGAAGGATGTGCTAGATGCTGTAGGAGAAAAACAACTGCGCTACGTTGTCTTAAATTTATCGTATATAAATGTGATATAAATATTATTGAATATGTGTGCTAGTCAATGATAATATGACCAGCACAATAAATAAATAGGGATCAAAATGCAGGTTTCGAATCCTGACAATTAGTTTGCTTATGTTGGGCACAACCTATTTTTCCCATCTCCTGTGCCTTCGCACTCCCCCTTTCCTATGGACCATTTCTGCTTGTGCTCTCCTCTTCTAGAGGAGTAAGATGCGTCCTATCCTCTCTTTTGCTCTCATCCAATAGCAAATGGGTCCCACTCCCAAGATTTTTTTAGATCCAAGGGCTAGGATTTTGTGTGGCTAGATCTAGGGTTGAGGTGATTTTTAATAGTGTTTTGGTGGATTTTATGAGGCTATATATTCGAGAGGTCTGACTCTAGACGAGGGAGGCGGAAGAACACGGGGATAGTATTGGTATTTGTTAAATTTTCCCTCTTCAAGAAAGGCTATAATGGCTATTTTGGACAGAAAATGTGACAGTAATAGCATGTTTCATTGTTTTTCGTGTTTGTGATGGTATTTTCTAGTTGACGTTATTTGCGATGGTATTTTGTAAGTCACAAAAATTTGCGATGGTATTAAACAAATTTGCTCAAAATTTTTCCGCTTCAGACTCGCCGAGGGCTCAGACACCGAAACAACTCTAATTTTTTTCTCGAACCATTCTCTCCTGTGCTCTTGCGGATGCCGCCCTTGTCCGTACAATGGCCGCCCCGAGATTCTCCTCCATTTGGGGCAACAGTTTTAATCTCGAACTTAGAACTCTGATACCACTTGTTATAAAATGCATGGCAAAAAAATGCTCAAAAGAATAAGAGACAGATTTAATGTGAAAAACCATTGCCGAAAAACCACAGACGTACAAAAGCGGAATTCACTGTATAAGAAGATATTTACCATGAGGCTCTTGCCTTCTCTATAGTCTATAGGGGTATATATATAGTGTTTACAAAAAACTTCAGGTTGAAGTAGAACTCCGTATTAAAAATAAAAAAATCGAATAGAATTCAGATCACATTTTAACACTTCTGAATCCTGATATAATTCAGCTCATTTCAGCAGCAGGTTAGTGTTGAATAATTCTTGTCCCTTCAGGTTTCTCTTTTTAGTTGATTAGCTTCCTGTTTTGGATTTTGGTAGACTAGCTGATTTTCCGCTGGATGTTTTGGAAACAAACATTGCGTGCATGTTGGCTGTCAATTTGTAATCGTCTTCTATATAAGTTAATGAAATCAGAGAAAACGCTGCCTTGCTGGTTTTGGGTCGCAGCACAAAACAGTACCGAGTCTCTCTGTTCATCCAAGTTGGGTTCGCGTGAGTTTTTCCTGTGTGTGCAGATTTCTGGGTTCACCGGCGACGTGGGCAACGTCGTTACTCCGGTGATCTCTGACAAGTGGTATCAGAGCTTCGTTGCGGGCTGGGGCTCGATCGCGGCGAAGGACCGCCGTTGGAATTGAGTACGCGCAATTGAATCTGCACTGATGACGGAGCCGGTGTCGCCGCCACCGACGGTCGGTGAGAAAGGCGACGGGACGAGCGGCACCAAGGACGGCGCCGTGATCCAGCGGGTAGTTCGTGAGGTGGCCGGCGGGACTAGCTACCCCGTCCTCACCAAGACCAACTACACCAACTGGGCGCGTCTTATGAAGGTGAAGCTCAAGGCCCGGGGGCTCTGGAGAGCCATCGACAAGGGCGACGTCGATCTCCAGGAGGACATGATGGCGCTCGACGCTCTATGCAGCGCCGTCCCACCGGAGATGGCGATCGCAATCGCCGACAAGGACACATCGAAGGAAGCATGGGATGCTATCGCCACCATGCGCATCGGCGATGACCGTGTGAAGAAGAACACCGCCCAGCAGCTGCGGCGGGAATTCGACCTGGCGACTTTCAAGGATGGAGAGACCGTGGAAGACTATGCGCTTCGTCTGAGCGGCATGGTGGCCACTCTAGCGATGCTCGGCGAGGTTGTGGAGGAGTCCAAGGTGGTAGAGAAAATGCTCCGCAGCGTGCCGCCGCAGTTCAAGCAGATTGTGCTGGCGATCCGGACACTACTCGACACATCCACGCTCACTGTCGCCGACCTGACGGGGCGACTGAAGGCCGCCGAAGAATCCTTCGAGTCGCCGGTGACGATACAACACGACGGCAAGTTGTATCTGACGGAAGAAGAATGGGACGCGCGGCGAAAGCGGAGAGAGGAGGAGAACCAGAGTAGCGGCAGCGCTAGCGGGAACTCTGCACGTCGCGGGAACAGGCGCTGGCGTGGCCAAGCGCGTGGGAGTGACGGCGGATCATCGTCGTTGTCTGGGCAGGCGACCAACTCCGGCAAGCGCAACAAGGATCAGTGCCGGAAATGTGGCAAAATGGGCCATTGGGCCCGCGACTGCCGCTCCAAACCTAAAAAAGAGCAGGCCCACGTTGTAAAAGAGGAGGAGGAGGCACTGATGTTGGTCAGATCAACCTCACTCACACGCCTCACCCCGTCTCCACTGCAGGCGATACTCCCGCCGCCGCCGCCGCCATCCCCGATATGCCTCTCCCCGCCTCCGGCGCAGCCAAGATCCGCCCTGCCGCCGTCACGGGAGTCATCTCCTCTGCGCCCGGGCTCCCCATCACCACGCGCGGCGGCTCCGAGCGCGCATCCTGGCACGCCGTCACGGGTGGAGGCGGCGGCCCCGAGCGCGAATCCTGGTGCGCCGTCGCGGGTGGAGCCAGTGGTCCCGAGCGCGCGCTCTGGCGAGTCATCGCAGGCGCAGGCGCAGGCGGCCATCGAGGGGAGTTCGAGGACGCGGAAGAAATTCGGCGCTCCACTGCAGCTGCGGGAGGAGAAGGTCTTCGTCCACCTCGACGCGGAGGAAACGCGGAGCGCCAAGTCGTGGATCCTCGACACCGGGGCCACGAATCACATGTCAGGGTCCCGGGCGGCGTTCGCGGATCTGGACACGGCAGTGTGTGGGACGGTGCGGTTCGGCGACGGAGGAGTGGCGCGGATTGAGGGTTGTGGAACGGTGCTGTTCAAGCTCAAGAATGGCGACCACCGCTCCTTCACAGGCGTCTACTTCATTCCCCAGCTCACGGCCAACATAGTGAGTGTTGGGCAACTCGACGAAGCCGGATACAGCGTCAACATCAGCTCCGGGGTGATGCGGATCCATGAGCCTGAAGGACGGCTGCTGGCCAAAATCGCACGGGCGGGGAACCGGCTGTACGTGCTCGAAGTCAATCTTGCTCGGCCGGTGTGCCTTGCTGCGCGTGGCGAGGAAAGTGCCTGGCGGTGGCACGCCAGGCTCGGCCACATCAACATGGCGGCACTCCGCAAGATGGCGAGGGAGGAGATGGTCCGTGGCCTGCCTTCGATCGAGCCGGTGGACCAGCTGTGCGAGGCATGCCTCGCCGGCAAACAGAAGAGGACTCCCTTCCCCGACCAGTCACAGTGGCGTGCGGAGCGCTCGCTTGAACTAGTCCATGGAGATCTTTGCGGACCAGTGGCACCGGCGACACCGAGCGGGAAAGTCTACTTCTTGCTGCTAGTCGACGACCGAAGCCGCTACATGTGGGTGACCCTACTGCCGTCTAAGGATCGTGCGGCGGCGGCCATCAAAAATTTCCAGGCGCATGCGGAGGCTGAGTCTGGATGCAAGCTGAGGTCACTCCGCACGGACAGAGGCGGGGAGTTCACCGCTAAGGAGTTCATGGAGTACTGCGCAGCTGAGGGTGTTCGGCGACAACTGACAGCTCCGTATTCCCCGCAGCAGAACGGAGTCGTCAAGCGCCGGAACGGGATGGTAGTCGGAACCGCCCACAGCCTGCTCAAGGCGAAGGGACTGCCGGGCTGGTTCTGGGGAGAAGCAGTGAATACCGCTGTGTATTTACTGAACAGAACACCAACAAAGAGCGTGGATGGAGTGACACCGTTTGAGGCGTGGTACGGGAAGAAGCCGACTGTCCATCACCTGCGGACATTCGGATGCCTTGTCTACGTCAAGAATACAGTCCCCCATCTGAAGAAACTGGACGACCGAGGACGGAAGATGATCTTCGTCGGCTATGAGCGGGGTTCAAAGGCGTACCGTGCGTATGATCCAATCACGAAGCGTGTGCACGTGACGCGGGATGTGATCTTCGACGAGGCAGGCCAGTGGGACTGGTCAAATAGCAAGGAGCAAGGTGTTGATGCAAAAAGCTGCGACGACATCTTCACCGTCAAGTACAGGGTCGTGGAGGAGCATGGTGAGTCACTGGACATGCCCACAGCCTCCCCTGCTTCACCAGCGACCCCTCCAGCAGCACTCCCTGTGTCGCCCCCGACCACACCCATGACAGGGGGTGTTGCGACGCCAGAGATCCAATTCGCCTCACCACCGGCGGAACTGGGGGACCTGCTGGACGCTGACTACAACGACGAAGAGCCGCTGCGTTTTCGGACTTTGGAGAACGTCATCGGCCCTGCAACTCCACCTGGGCACGCGGTGCGTGATCTGGGAGATGGTTAGCTCTTCGCAGTGAGTGCGGAGGAGCCTACATCCTTTGCTCAGGCGGAGAGGGACCCAAGCTGGCGTCAGGCGATGGAGGAGGAGCTGCAGGCGATTGAGGAGAACCGCACTTGGACACTCACTGAGCTCCCACCTGGCCGGTGTGCCATTGGACTCAAATGGGTGTACAAAGTCAAGAAGGACGAGCACGGCGCAGTGGTGAGACACAAGGCTCGGCTCGTCGTCAAGGGATACGCGCAGCGCCAAGGCGTCGACTACGACGAGGTGTTTGCCCCAGTAGCTCGCATGGAGGCGGTGCGGCTACTACTGGCGCTGGCAGCACATGAAGGGTGGGAGGTCCACCACATGGACGTCAAGACGACATTCTTGAATGGGGACCTCCAGGAGGAGGTGTTCGTGCAGCAAGCACCGGGATTTGCTCAACCCGGCCATGAACATAAGGTATACAAGCTACATAAAGCTCTGTATGGTTTGCATCAAGCCCCTCGTGCCTGGAATCAAAAATTGGATGAAAAACTAGGTGTTTTGGGATTCAAGAGAAGTCCATTTGAACATGCAATCTACTGCAGAGGTACTGGAACTGAGAGGCTTGTGGTGGGCGTCTATGTAGATGATTTAGTAATCACAGGAACCACCAGCAGTAGCATCAAGAAGTTCAAGGTACAAATGGCAGAGATTTTCAAGATGAGTGACCTTGGGTTACTGTCTTATTATCTGGGCATAGAGGTGCAACAAAATACAGAGGGGACATGTTTGTCTCAAGGGAGCTATGCAAGGAAGATCCTTGAGAAAGCTGGATTGTTGGATTGTAATTCCTGCCAAGTGCCTATGCAGCCAAAATTGAAGCTGAGCAAGGAGAGTAGTAGTCCATGTGTGGATGCGACTGAGTACAGAAGCTTGGTAGGGAGTTTGAGATACCTGGTCAATACCCGACCTGATTTGGCCTTCTCAGTTGGGTATGTAAGCAGATTCATGGAAGAACCTCATGAAGAGCATCTTGCAGCTGTAAAACAGATTTTGAGGTACGTAGCTGGGACAAAGGATTGGGGTCTCTTCTATCCAAGGAAGAAAGGTGTGAAGGCAGGATTACTGGGCTTCAGTGACAGTGACCTAGCTGGAGATTTGGACAGCAGGAAGATCACTTCTGGAGTAATATTCTTTCTTGAAGATAGTCCAATCAGTTGGCAGTCCTCAAAGCAAAAGGTTGTAGCATTATCAAGCTGTGAAGCTGAGTATATTGCTACTGCTACTGCTGCCTGTCAGGCTGTTTGGCTAGCCCAGCTGCTTGGTGAAATCGTGAATTCAGATGCAAGCAAACCGGTGCTAAGGGTGGACAACAAATCCACCATTTCATTAATCAAGAACCCTGTACATCATGACCGGAGTAAACATATAGACACAAGGTTTCATCTCATCCGGGAGTATGTACACAATGGGCAGATTGAGGTGAAGTTCATTAGAACGGATGAGCAACTTGGAGATGTTCTCACAAAGCCACTTTGCAAGAGCAAGTTCCAGGAGCTCTGTGCCAAGATCGGCCTTCAACTCTGTAAGTAGTAGAGGTGCACAAGAATTAGGAGGAGAATTGTTGAATAATTCTTGTCCCTTCAGGTTTCTCTTTTTAGTTGATTAGCTTCCTGTTTTGGATTTTGGTAGACTAGCTGATTTTCCGCTGGATGTTTTGGAAACAAACATTGCGTGCATGTTGGCTGTCAATTTGTAATCGTCTTCTATATAAGTTAATGAAATCAGAGAAAACGCTGCCTTGCTGGTTTTGGGTCGCAGCACAAAACAGTACCGAGTCTCTCTGTTCATCCAAGTTGGGTTCGCGTGAGTTTTTCCTGTGTGTGCAGATTTCTGGGTTCACCGGCGACGTGGGCAACGTCGTTACTCCGGTGATCTCTGACAGTTAGCTCTCTACGCATGCTGTTGTCTCTGAACTTTATTGATCTCCCTTTACTCTGTTCTGCACGCATGCAAGTTTATATTTTGGTCCCCTTTGTTAGGTTTGATCTGACACAAACCAAACTCGAGCTAGTGCTGATGTGTCTTTCTATGCTGAATCAGAAAACAAGTGAGAGAGACCATACCGTTGGCTTGCTTCTCAAAGTCATCATGAGAGAGAGACCATACCGTTGGCTTGCTTCTCAAAGTCATCATGAGAGACCATACCGTTGGCTTGCTTCTCAAAGTCATCATGTGAGAGAGACCATATCGTTGGCTTGCTTCTCAAAGTCCTGGACGTCACTATCCATCCTCTTCTTTAAGTTCTCATCACACCTTGCAGTATGTTCTCCTCTGAAATATCTCTGCATACAGGGTAACTGTTCACCACTTCCATAGTTCCATGTTATTCAATTAGGTGTAGAATCTTGCAAATACTAAGCTAAATCTTTGCTTGTGGTCCCAAGTTCCTTCCTATTACTAATTCAGCTCTCAAAGTCAGGACTTGACCAATAATTCATTCATCTATTTTCTTGTCTCATGCACACTGATATATTATTGCATTTCCTGAGCAGGGAGGGGATGCTACAAATGCTTGAATGCGAATGGCGGAGATTGTCAGTTCCGCAGTTGTCCAGGAGACAGTTAGCCAAATCCTATCTGGTCTGGTTGACAGGCATGAAGGGAAATTGAATGCAAATGAAAACTTGGAGAGGCTGGAGATGGCGCACATCAAGTTGGAGGCCACACTTGAGATATCCGATAAGTGGCAGATCAATGATGCATCACTGATGCGCTGGCGGAAGAAGCTGAAGCGTGCTGCTCAAGAGTGTGATGACACACTGCGCAAATGCAAGCAGCGAATCCTAGAAGAAGAAGAAGACATGGATCAGGAGGTAAGGAACTCCTCCTTTCCCAAACGGATTGCACGTGCTACCAAGTCATTTATTTCCTCCGTCTTTAGCCGCAACAACAGCGAGTCGAGCAGATCCATCGTTCGAAGATTTGAGTGGTTTGCAGATGGTGCTAGCGAGTTTCTGAGATTCGTAGAGCTTGGTGGCACACCACGCCGTCACATGCCCTTCGACCCTCCTATCAGGCACCTTCTTGCCGGCAAAAAGCTTCAGCACGAAATCGTTCGGGAAAACCAATGCCCTCTGCTTTTACTATTGGCGCCCTTCCGTACTGCAGGGCATGGAATAGAGGCTAGGCTGATCTTTATTCAAACAGATGGTAATGCACCGGAGGATAATTTTTTACTTAGTGTGATCCTACAGATTTCGGAGAGTACAGACATAGTTGGGATTGTAATCAAGTGCTTGCAGTTGTTTGCCCCTCATTTCAAGTCTATAGCTGACACTATTACGAAAGAACTTACTCAACTACCAACGCAAGACTTCTCCTGGGTGCCAGATATTGATTCGTTCCATACAGAACATTGGAACAATATTCACAACATTTGTACTCAATGGTTTCGCCCGAACCCATTATGTTGCAAGGAGCATGATCCGCATGAGCTTTGTGGTACTAGCAACATATACACGCCAGAATTACCAGATGTTTCTCTAGAGCCAATTATTGAAGTGAATTTGCAGTGCCAAGTCTCACTGTCTGACAGCGAAGGCAAAAGTTCTCTGAAAGTCGGACTCCTCTTTTCGCCCCATGCCCCTTCAGAAGACATGTTGCCTGCAGTCGAGGGTTCTGCGATAGAGATAATTAACGGTGAGGAGCAACGTTGCTTGCATATAAACACTGCCTTCGAACAACTGGACAACATCATGCTTCCAAGGGCGATAGATTGCCTTCGCAGGAATGCTGAAGCAACAGTGTATCAGATGATTTGGAAGTCCAGACATGGTAGTGCATACCTTTGGGTTGAGACCATAGGCACCATTTAGGAAGGTGGGAGAGAAGCATTGGTACAGGAATGTCGGACAAATGTGGCCACTGACTTCGTCAACTTATGGGTTGCACATGCGCCCGTCCGGCTGCAGGGCTCAATCATGGACTGGATTCAGAAAGAAAAGGAAACGCAGACAGCGCGCGCCACCACCATTAAGCCTGAAATTCTAGATCATGTAACGGGTATGATGGGGGAACAGGGTGAAATAAAAGAGTGGGAAAGAATATTATATGAGAGTTACTAATTCATAAATGAGGATAAAATCTATGAAAACATAGAAGTATATAGGATCAAGAGGAGCAAA
The DNA here is from genome assembly GCA_017311315.1 of Dendrocalamus latiflorus. NCBI lineage: Eukaryota > Viridiplantae > Streptophyta > Magnoliopsida > Poales > Poaceae > Dendrocalamus > Dendrocalamus latiflorus. The sequence continues at coordinate 31,447,014 of CM029643.1, forward strand.
GCTACAGCATGAAGGGTGGAGAGCTACATTTGAACAATTAAGAATTGTGCTCTACATTAGGAGTTTAGGTAACATATAGCCTTTCATATATTGTATTTCATATACGGTTATGTTTGTTTCCCACCTGTTTATCATATATGCTGGGAATTACATGGTTTTTGTTAAGAAATTTGGGCCTGGATCAGCCTAGGCTCATGGTGGGCACCTCATCAGTAGGATATAAATAGGGAACCGTACCAGTAGAATTTGTACTCATGCAATCAAAAGCAATAAAGAAAGACCGGGGTTCTCTCTACTTCTCTCTGCGTTTTCAATCTATTATTCTATCTTCTATGATTGATTCGTTTCTATTAAGCAGAGGAATCGATCGGACTGATCACCAGCGACGGTTCCTCAGCACGTTATCAGCACGAGTTCGCTTCGGTGAATCGAAGGTAATCATCGAAGCTCTAATAAATTGAATTATCTAGTTCGCATTAAACTCGCAGTTTTTGCATTCTAGATTAATTTTCTATGGTGCAAATCCGCCCTAATATACTATGAGCAGACTTGAAGTCGCCAGCACAATGTCGATCGGTAGATTGTATCACGGGGTAGATGTTGATTGCACTGTAAATTAAAAAAAAGAAGAAAAAACCGCACACGGTCAGCTCTGCACGACCGCCGTGCGCAGGAAGAACGCTGGCCGCCGGCCTGAAGCCGAGGTCAGCCCGAAGCATGAAGCGCTGGCCAGCAGCCGCCCAAAACCGCTCGGCCGCCGTCGGTTCGCCTCCTCACCGCCGCCACTCGGTTGGACAGCGCGCACCCCCGCACGAGGCGCCACCGACGCACGCTGCCCGGCGCCTCAGCTTCCGTGTGCACCGCCTCGGCCCGAAGCCGCCGTGCGCCGCCCGGTCTCATGTGCCGCCTTACTGACGAGGATGAGGATTACAAAGAGATAAAAGATTACAAAGAGATCCCTAGGAGAGACAAATTCCACACCTCGCCGACGAGGATTAAAGATCCTTGTCCTAAAAGATAAAAGATTACAAAGAGATCCCCTAGGTGAGACAAATTTCACACCTCACCGAGAAGGATGAGGATTGAGCCCTTAGCTCCGGAGAAGCTATGCCTCTACACCGTTGGAATCTGGATCTGGTGACTACAGTGTAACTGGTGGTGGTCGATGATGATGAGGGGCTTGGGATGGTCTCCTTAGCTTAAAAGGCTCTAGGAGATTGAAGGTGAAATCTGCCAATAGGGATCTACATCAACGACATGAAAGTTACTGGCGATCAAGCCAAATAAGGCACCTTCTACAAGCGGAGATTGAGAGATCTTCAACTCTTCAACTATTCTGGTGGGTGTAGAAGATGTGGATCCGGACCGCAAATCACTGTAACGAATATCATCCGCTGCATTGGTTAAATAATTTCACATTTGTCCGTTGCAGGAAGCAACGCAACTTCTGCCACACCATAATTACCGGGGCGCCCTTTAGTACTGCGGGGCATATGAGAGTGGGAAAGAATATTATATGAGAGTTACTAGTCACAAATGAGGATAAAATCTATGAAAACACAGAAGTATATAGGCTCAGGAGGTGCAAAGCTACAGCATGAAGGGTGGAGAGCTACATTTGAACAATTAAGAATTGTGCTCTCGGTAACATATAGCCTTTCTTATATTGTGTTTCATATATGGTTATGTTTGTTTCTCACCTGTTTATCATATATGCTGGGAATTACATGGTTTTTGTTAAGAAACTTGGGCCTGGGCCAGTCTAGGCCCATGATGGGCACCTCATCAGTAGGATATAAATAGGGAGCCGTACCGGCAGAATTTGTACTTATGCAATCAAAAGCAATAAAAAAGACCAGGAGTTCTCTCTACTTCTCTCTGTGTTCTCAATCTATTATTCTATCTTCTGTGATTGATTCGTTTCTATTAAGCAAAGGAATCGATCGGACTGGTCGCCACCGACGGTTCCTCAACACGTTATCAGCACGAGTTCGCTCCGATGAATCGAAGGTACTCATCGAAGCTCTAATAGATTGAATTATCTAGTTCGCTTTAAATTCCCAGTTTTTGCGTTCTAGATTAATTTTCTACGGTGCAAATCCACCCTAATCTACCGCGAGCAAACTTGAAGTCACCGGCACAATGTCGATCGGTAGATTGTATCACAAGGTAGATGTTGATTGCACTGTAGATTAGAAAAAAAAGAAGAAAAAACTGCACATGGTCGGCTCTGCACGGCCGCCATGCGCAGGAAGAACGCCGGCCGTCGGCCTGAAGCCGAGGTCAGGCCAAAGCATGAAGCGCCGGATAGCAGCTACCCAAAGCCGCTCGGCCGCCGCCGGTTCGCCTCCTCGCCGCCGCCGCTCGGTCTCAGACAGCGCGCGCCCCCGCACGGGCCGCCGTCTCCCGCACGAGGCTCCATAGCCACCGCTGCTCGATCTCGGACAGCGCGCGCCCCCGCACGGGCCGTCGCCTCCCGCACGAGGCGCCGCCAACGCGCGCCGCCCAACGCCTCAGCTTCCGTGTGCACCGCCTCGGCCCGAAGCCGCCGTGCGCCGCCCGGTCTCATGTGCCGCCTCGTTGACGAGGATGAGGATTACAAAGAGATAAAAGATTACAAAGAGATCCCTAGGTGAGACAAATTCCACACCTCGCCGACGAGGATGAGGATTGAGCCCTTAGCTCCAGAGAAGTTATGCCTCTACACCGTTGGAACCCGGATCTGGTGACTACAGTGTAACCGGTGGTGGTCGACGATGATGAGGGGCTTGGGATGGTCTCCTTAGCTTAAAAGGCTCTAGGAGATTGAAGGTGAAATCTGCCAATAGGGATTAACATCAACGACATGAAAGGTACTGGCGATTGAGCCAAATAAGGCACCTTCTACAAGCGGAGATTGAGAAGCCTTCAACCACGGTAACCTATTCCGGTGGGTGTAGAAGATGTGGTCCGGACCGCAAATCACTGTAGCGAATATCGTCCATTACTGTGGCAGAAAACACTATAGTTAGTTCGTTGTTTTGCACTATAGTGATGGCGGTGTATCGTTAGATCTACACGTCCTTTTTCCAATCCAACGGCCAAGAATCATCCAAAGACAAAATGTGTAGCACTAGATCCAGAACAAACAAACCCTAGAGGATTTGGATTTAGATCCAAACCAAAGAACAGATGGGTGGAGCTTGAGATCCGATCAGGGAAAATACCTCCTTGAGGTAGCTCAACAGTTCTGGCAAATAAGGGCTTGCTCCAATTAAGTTTTGAATTACGTTTTAGTATGTGGTTTTTAGATTTTGACTAAAATTTTACTGTAATGGCTGTCAATGATGGATTTCGTGCCACGGAATGAATCAAGGAGAAAAAAAGGAAAAAAGTTGAAAAACCATTATATCATCATGGACAATACAAATAAATAACGGAAAAAGAAAAAATGAAAACAAAATAAAAAACTAAAATTAGAAGCCAATATATCATAAGTGGCTTGTGTTTTAATTAAGATAGAAGCCACGAAAGGCAAAAGCTAAAACCATACCAAATCGACCACACTCGTAAAAATCTGGACAAAACTTCTGACGTACGGCTGCCAAATGCAGTGCTTTAGAGCAGTGTGCATCTACAGCACCCTTCACTAAAATCAAATTACTACTAGTCCTCCACTTGCTAACTACGACCACTTCTCAGTCTTTTCTTTTTTCGAGAACGACCTCTCAAGGTCTCGACGTTCCTTGGTGTAGGCTCCTCTACGAAATATCTGTTTCACCACCTGTCCATTTTGATGCGAATAATTTCAAAGGGTGAAATTGAAGGAACGTTCTCACCACCTTTCGGAGCTGTTTATCCTGCGCCTTCTTCGCTGTTTCCTCCTTTTCACGGCCTACTACTATTACATCTTCACAGACTCAGCCAGAGTTTCAGCTGCACTGCTCGTAACTAGATCAGTTTATTCCTACAAGCTAGCGTTGCATTATACTCCTTGATCTTGATCCATACTCGTTCATTTCGTTTCACCAGCTTTTGCTTGCGACACACTTCGAGTGCTTGGCACCAGAAGCAAGCGATTAAAGGAAGGTGAGATATAATAATAGTACTATCTACCATGAGCTGATACCAGCTAGCAATAACCTTACTCAGATTAATTTGTCTCGGTCTCGATGTGGCATGCGTCACACTAAATCGATCTTGTTTAATTTCACTACCAGAGTCGGAGCGATTGTTGTCCTCATGGCGGATGCGGTGGGATCGGCTATTGCTCAGGAGACCGTGAGCAGAGCCGTCTCTTTCGTGCTCAGCAACCGAATTGGAGTTTGCACTTGAGAGATCCAGAAAGCTGCCCATCACTGACGTGTCGTTGCTGCGGCAAAGAAGGATGGTCAAGCGCGCCTACGAGGAGTGCGGAGATGTGCTGCAGAGATGCAAGCTGCGGGTACTAGAAGACGAAAAGGTTGAGCAAGGGGTAACACACTCCTCCTCTTTACCTAAAAGGATTATCCATGCTGTCAAATCGTTCATTCCACCTTGGATTAGCTTAAAGAAAGATGAGTTGAGCTGCTCCGATGTAGGAAGATTCGAATGATTCGAATGGCCGGCAAGTTTGTAAGAGACGTGGAGACTGGCTGTTCGCTTGCGCACTACAGGTTTTTCAGCCCTCTCATCAGGCATCTTCTTGAAGGCAAAACTCTCTGGTATAAACAGGTACGAGGAAGCCGAACCAATTGTCTTTTGATAGCGCCCGTATGGTTTGAAGAGCGTGGTGTAGAGGCATGGATGTGCTTTATTAGCGAAGATCGCATGATGCCAAAGAAACAAATTGGGCTATGGTTGCTGCTACAACTGTCAGAAAGCATGGATGTAGTAGGGATTGCCATTAAATGCTTGCAGTTACTCGGACCAGTATACAAGCCTTTTGTCGAGGTTGCAATGGGAGAACTCGCGCAGCTACCTATGCAAGATGTTTCCCGTTTGGAGGTATTAAAGACTTGTCTAAGTGCCGCCATAAGATTAGTTAGAAATTGGCGTCCAGATCCATTATGTTGCGGAGCAGATGGGCACGGTCCCTTCACATCTAAATTTCCAGCACAAGTTGCTTTTATGGGCTTTGGTTGCCCACCAGCGTCTGAGTACAACTTGCGAAGCTCAGCTGACATTCTAGTTGGGCGCTTGCGTCGCGCCTCATCCGTCAACCCGAGCGGACGAAGTATGAAATGGCCTGGCGGTCTGCACATGGCGGTGCACACTGTACTCTGTGGAAGCCAGCCACGGGCAGGCCATTGATCCCGTTCGGCTGTTAGGACACGTTTGTTGGACAACTTTACAGCTGCATGTTTGCGTCCAGATCCATTGTATTGCCGAGCAGATCCAGCGTTTGAGTGCAACTTGCAAAGCTCAGCTGAACCTCTAGAGTTGTGCGCTGCCATCGCGCCTCATTATTACTCGTGCAGCTGCCCGCACCTGGCCTGCACTGTCCTCATTTTATCCGTTTGCTCTCCAACTTGTTCGGTGGTATGGATCATGTAACGTGTTCGGTGCACTTTTTTTTAACCAATGTACAATTTCTATGTCCCTCTTTGTTCAAATGCATTATTGTATCTTCTTTTCATAACTAGTTAGAGACCCGTGCGTTACAACGAAATCATAAAAATAATGAGACAGACCTTACTGCCTGGCCAACTTTACATATTAAATATTGGAGAGCAAGCGATAGAGAGAGAAGGGTGGCCAAAATGAGTGAGGAGATGGAAAAAAATGGAGGGGATGGGCGGTTGTATCCTGAGAGAGAGAGGAGGAGAGAGACGAATGATCCAGATCAAATCGGATGGCTGAGAAGAGAGGAGGGAGAATGGACCAACCACCAACTCACACTTTTATAATAGTAAAGATTATCCGAATGTTTTGTTTGCAAAAAAAATAATATCCAAACCGAATTCTGGAGCGTTGGATCCCCTTGAATAAATATCAGATTGGATACTAACAGGTTGTTGTAGACTAACGGGTCTACGACCTAGATCCGTTTTGTGTACCTTCTAGGGCATCATTTCATCAGTTCTCCTCTTCCTGTCAGGGAGAGAGAGAGGAATTGATCCAGAAACACTTTCCAACAAATTTAGGAGCCGTTCCTATTGGTTTTTGCTAATAACTTTTAGCCGATGGATGAAAGAAATGACTTTTAGTAGGAGAATACGAGCAGTAAAAAAAGTATAAGAGATACGTGTAGTGAGAGGAGTGGGGGTACGTGATGCACTCATGATCTTTTGTCTTATCCCTGAAATAAGACAGTAGCAAGAGAAGAGAAAAGGCCGCTTCAAGAAAGCCAATATTCATATTAACTTTTAACTTTTTAAGCAGAAACTAGAGACAGAAGTCAATATGAACAGAACCATAGTATATCCGTAGAATGCTCTGTATATCCCACAAGATCCATGCATTTGCACACATTAGATGTCGTGAACAAGAATCACTTATTGAACTTCACAAGGACAGGGAAATAATGTGAAGACAAAAGGATATGCTAAATAATGTAGGAGAAAAATAAATCTAACATTAGTGTGATGTGATGAATTGGTGTCGTCTACAGCGTGGATCGCCCAAGAAAACCTCTAGACTCCAATGCGCAAGAGCAAATGTAGTCATTTTTTTTTGCTTTTGTTTTAACAAGATAATAGATGGATAGAGAGATGACACACAGCCCCGTAAGGATAAAACGGCACCTGTATGTCTCAATTTCGTGATAACTGCGAGACGACCGGACGAGGACTTGACCAAGAATAGTAAAGTAACGAAGATTATTCTAACCAAACGCCAACTCCTCTGTTGCTTCACCACCACTGTCCTCATTTTATGCGTTTGCTCTCCATCTTTGCATATTGTCTTCACAGTTCTCAGGACACTTTGTTTCTCAACTGAAGTTTTGCATATACTAAAAGTAAGGAAGAATAATGAATTAGCTGTGTCCTGTTTTTTTTCTCCCTTCAAAGCTATATGTATATAGGAAAAATACCTTTTACACCTGGGTGTAATTACACCCACCTCTAATATACCACCTAAACATACTTAAAATACTCCTTTATCACTTTAGGTATACTCATATACTAATTATAAGACACTCTAATGTGAACTACACGAAAAACTTGTAAGAGAGTTCATAGTTTTTAGCGTATTTTGTAAATATCCTCATGTATGCATATAAAAAGGAGTGTGTGTGTATATATGTATATATATAACCTTAGGGTCAGATTATAAAAATACCCTTGTTATGGCTCATAATGTTAAGTGGTGGAGCACGTTGGAGAAGGTGAACGACGCATATGTGAACACACTTGGCTCGACCATGACCACAGAGGAGTTGGTTCTACCACTAGTGCGACGGGAAAATCTCAAGCTGCGAAATCGTCTAGCTCCCTGGTGACTACTAGGTCGTACCATAGCTGAAACTCCCACAGCTAACGCCGAGTGCCATCGCGCGACTTGCCATCTTTAGCTGGGCCTCTTGCGTGGAGGCTGTCCTCCCGAACCAAACGCTCTTCTTCTCTATGCACGACGTGCACTGGCGGTCGAAGCGACTCAGCGACAAGCAGTATTCGAATTTGGGTAGCGTGAACTTCGTGCTTCGATTCCACTGCACGAATCTGTTTCCTTCGAATTCTACATGGATGAAGTGATAGTCGAATTAGATGCAGAGGTGGTTCTACCACTGAATCGAACCCAGTAGCAGTCTTCGTCGGACAGGCTGACTCATGGACTTTGACATGTCGCCTACTGTGACGCTCGACCCGAGGACGAGCAACGCGTCTGGATGCATGCTCGTCTGGGTGACACTTTGCTTCAACATACTACCAGTGCACGAAGGCACGTAGGATCTTATCGTCTCACTGCAGGTAGTGCAACAGCTTTTTCGATTCTTTCTCGGAATGTAGCAGTTCCTCTCCAGAAATACGCGTCTTCTTTCTCCAGGAAGTCTATCTCCTTGTTAATGTTGGGTGGGTCCAAAGCCTTTCGGAGCTTTCAAAGGGTGAAATCGAAGGAACGTTCTCACCACCTTTCGGAGCTGCTTATCATGCGCCTTCTTCGCTGTTTCCCACCTCCCTCTATTATTGTCTTCCTTTTCACGGCCTGCATCACAAACTCTGGCGGAGTTTCAGCTGCACTGCTCGTAACTAGATCAGTTTATTCCTACAAGCTAGCGTTGCATTGCAGTGTATACACACTCTGATCTTGATCCATACTCTTGTCCATTTCGTTTCACCAGCTTTTGCTTGCGACACACTTAGAGTGAATATTGGCACCAGAAGCTAGCGATTAGAGGAAGGTGAGATATGATAATAGTACTATCTACCATGAGCTGACACCAGCTAGCAGTACCTTACTCAGATTAATTTGTCTCGGTCTCGATGTGGCATGCGTCAAACTAAATCGATCTTGTTTAATTTCACTACCACAGTCCGAGCTGTTCACCTCATGGCGGAAGCAGTGGGATCGGCAGTTGTTGAGGAGACCGTGAGCAGAGCCGTCTCTTTCGTGCTCAGCAACCGTGAGGCGGCGGCGTCCAAGAGGCACAACATCGAGAGGCTAGAGATGGCACACACCGAATTGGAGTTTGCGCTTGAGAGATCCAGAAAGCTGCCCATCACCGACGTGTCGCTGCTGCGGCAAAGGAGGATGATCAAGCGCGCCTACGAGGAGTGCGGAGATGTTCTGCACAGATGCAAGCTGCGGGTACTGGAAGACGAAAAAGTTGAGCAAGGGGTAACACAATCCTCTTTACCTAAAAGGATTATCCATGCTGTCAAATCGTTCATTCCATCTTGGATTAGCTTGAAGAAAGATGAGTTGACATGCTCCGATCTTAGAAGATTCGAATGGTTTGCTGATAAGGCCGGCAAGTTTGTAAGAGACGTGGAGACTGGCTGTTCGCTTGCGCACTACAGGTTTGTCAGCCCTCTCATCAGGCCACTTCTTGAAGGCAAAACTCTCGGGTATAAACAGGTGCGAGGAAGCCGAATCAATGTTCTTTCGATAGCGCCCGTATGGTCTGAAGAGCGTGGTGTAGAGGCATGGATATGGTTTATTAGCAAAGATCGCATGACGACGCCAAAGAAAATTCTTTTCCTAGGGTTGCTGCTACGACTCTCAGAAAGCATGGACGTAGTTGGGATTACCGCTAAATGCTTGCAGTTACTTGGACCAGTATTCAAGCCTTTTGCTGAGGTTGCAATGGGAGAACTCGCGCAGCTAATTATGCAAGATGTTTCCCATTCGGTGTTAGGACACGTTTGTTGGACAAGTTACTTTTATATTTTCATCCAGATCCATTATGTTGCAGAGCAGATGTGCACGGGCCTTGTGCTGACAACACCGTCACATCCAAATTTCCAGCACAAGTTGCTTTTATGAGTTTTTGTTGCTTTTTTCCAGCGTTTGAGTACAACTTGGAAAGCTCAGCTGACGGGGCTGGCGGGAACGTTGTGAGAGATTTACCACCTCTAGAGTTGTGGGCGTACATCGCGCCACATGGAGGAGATGCTACTGACAAAGGAGAGCTTTGCGATCGAGACAATTAGAGGCCGAGATGAGTGTATAAATGGTAGCCTGTGCCAAATGGAGGAGATGCTACTCACAAAGGCCATCGATCGTTTCATCTGTCAACCTGAACTGACGGAGTATGGACCTATTCTTTTCGGTTTATTTCAGTTTATAGTTTATAGTTTGTGGCTTATAACTTCTGTCGAACAAACCAACGGGGCAGCTACTTTACCATCGGTTCGAAGTGACTTATCGATTTTCAGTTTGTTCGTACAAGTATTTGTATTAGGACCAAAAGCCATAAGATATAGCCATAAACCACGACTCAAAAGACCATAAAAAGGTTCGGCGGTCTGCACATGGCCTGGCAGTCTTTATTCGAATTTTTTGTACGGATAATCCATTTTTTATTCGAAATTACACAAATATACCCGCGGGAAATTTTTTTGCAAAAATAGGCTCCAGTCGCCTAATGGTTGGGTGACTAGAGACTTTCGCCCAACCAGACCGCGACACAATATATCTCGCTGCACGGTAGAGCGACTACATTAAGTCGCTCTTCCGTTCGGCGACTTAACGGTAGTCGCTATCCCGTTAAGCGACTAGCATGCAGTCGCCATCCCGTTAGGCCACTGCATGTAGCCCCCGTGATTGTTTTAAATTTTGTGAATTTTGTAACGTTGAACCGGTAAAAAATACGGTGAAGTTGTAATAAAAGTTTATGTTCATTGTATATTGTAGGTATGTAAAAAGTTTTTAAATTTTTTTTATGAAAGATTGAGTAGAAAACGATCGATACATACACTGTTAAGTGAGATAGTTTATATGTGGGGAGAGAGATGATAGACTATGTAAATTTAAATAAACTTCATAATATAACTGAGAGTAACATGCCGCATGTTTTTTCATTACATGCATAACATATATAGCATCTGCAACACGCCTCACTGGTCACCCTGGTGTGCCCCGTCACCGCGCCCGCGTCCTCCCATACGGCCTCGCTTGGCCCTCCTCCGGTGCAACGGGTTAGGACGATCCGAAAAAGTAAAACGAGCAGGAGGGTGTCTATCCCGCCCCTGCGCTGGTGGAGTCAGCTGCACCTCTGGCTGTGTGCCCGCCGGTGCACCGGGGAGGGCACTGCTAGAGAGAACCTCCGGTGCTGCGTCGGAGAACTGCCTGGACCACTCCGCGAAAAACTGGTCCACATCGTCCGGGCCTGGGGAGACGCCGTGCTGCTGGTAAGTACCTGCAATATTAATATCGTTAGTTCGTTGCATGTCGTCTTCGGATAAACACGATATAAGACCCTCTGCGTACCCGTAGCTGGCGCCATCGAGGTGGGAAAGACAGGGGTGTGCGTAGGAGGCGTGAAGTGAACCGGTGTAGGAGGCCCTGCCCAGGCTGAACCCCCTGGCTGCTCCGGGTGAGGCGGTGGAGGACGTGTCCAGGTCGGTGCACCAGAGTAGTGCCACGCTGGTCGGGGTGGCACTGGTGGACGAGCAGGCGGAGCGGTGGGCGTGGAGACCGCCGGTAGCCTCGTGCAGGACAGTAGGCTAACAATACGTCTACACCCATCGTGCATCCGACGCGCAAAGCTGACGCCCTCGTCATGGGTCAGCTGCCCACCACTGGTGAGCCTCTCAAGTACTGTGCCGGAGTCGGCACATAGGACAGAACCGACGTCAGCCTGAACACAAAGACATGAAATGAAATGGTCGATTATCGAAACGACATTACCATTCGGGAATCTTTGAAATGACATTTAACGTACCGCGAGGTGAGCGTCGCGCGTGAAGTGCGCGGGGTACGTGTCCGTTGGAGCGGCGGCGTGTGTGGCAGACGGGTCTACCACATATACGAGCCTGGTACGGGTTTGTGGCTGGTACCAGCGAAGGTACTCCGCGTACTCCGTGCTGTCGTACGGGCGGTCCTCCTCCACGCGGTCGTCGAGCGCACCCTCCCACTGCTCGACCCAGGGATGCATCTTCAACGACCAGTCCGTCCCTCTTTTCACTCCCTTCGCGCTGTGCCTGCGTATAGAACCATTACGTAATGTGAGATACTTGCGAACGCAGTAGTAAGTATGTACATATTTACCACAAACGATCACTCACCCGTGCACGTGCCGCAGAAGCGATGGTCCGACTGGTACAGGAACCGGCTGCCGTAGCCCGAACTGCCGCATCACCCGCTGGGGTGCGTAGTCCTCCACGTAGATGAGGTACACGAGCTTCCGGTGGGTGAGCCAGAAAGCTCTGTCACGCCAGCAAAGTGAGGACAGACCGGCAGGAGCACGGGCCTGCACTGCCGTATCAGCATACGGCTCCCAGCGCACGTCGTCGGATGTGATGCGGTCGAGCTGCTCCAGAAAGACCCGGTACGCCCGCGTGACCTGCACGTGCGCGAACTGTACCTGCAAGAAAGACAAGTTGTTTAGATTGATGATCGTCAGTACGAAAGAAATAGTAGACTGTGATAACACTTACTCGCCGACGGCACCAGATAGAACCCATCGTCGGCCGGTCGACGTCTCCCCCTCCCCCTGGATACATCTCGGGCCCGTACGGACCCATGTCGTCAAGCACAGGTCGTCCGACGCTTAAGCGCTCGAACGACCACAACTGCAGTAGAAGGGGACAGCCCGTGAGGATCGAGTTTGCCTTGACCCTCATGCATGCATCGCACAGCGCGCGGTACATCGCGGCAAGTACGGCCGATCCCCAGCTGACCTGGTGGGGCTTGCCGTCAGCGATCGCCCTCGCATAAGCGATGAGGCGCGCATCCACCGAGTTGCCGTGGCTGGTGGTGAAAAGCACCCAACCAAACAACCACAGCACGTACGCCTCCAGGTGCCGCGAGACCTGCTGATCGTCTGCCTGCGGAACCATGCGCTCCACCTGAATGCAAAAAAGTTGTTATTAGTACGTAATACCACAAATAAGAGCTTCGAAGACACGATCGATTTTATATACCACGTACCCGGTACTGTCTGAGCCACCTCAGTGTCGGCCCATGGGTCTGGTCCTCTCCGAACACGTGGTGGTCATCGGCCGGTGGAACGACACCCTGGAATCTGGCGAGCAGGTCAGCGCGCCAGTGGGCAGGGGCCTCCGGTAGGAAGGCAGCGTCTCCCGCGATCGGAAGCCCAAGGAGCAGGGACACATCCTGCAAGGTCGGCGTCATCTCCCCGAATGGGAGGTGGAAAGTGTGCGTCTCGGGCCGCCAACGGTCCACCAAAGCCGTCAGCAAGGAACGGTCGAACGGAAAGCGTGGCCTGCACCATCCAGGCAAGAGGGAGTAGCCCGGCATCCCGCAGCCTGCAAACAAAGTGAAGGTCAGCACGGAACGAACTTACGGTCGCACTAAACGCTGGAGTAGTGCAAACCTGGCGGTCCAACGAGGGTCGAGTCCCCAGGCCACGCGAGGTGTGCGTGTCCGGACCACTCCCAGCTGAGGCGGGTTGTCTGTGCTCCCCGGTGGCGGGACTAGACGGGAAGCGCGATGAGAGCGGTCCACGTGCTCGTCCAACAGCGCGAACCTCCACTCCGAGTCACGTCCAGCACGAGCCATACCTGGAAAATTTGTACAATAATTTCAACATTCAATGTTCTACATCTAAATTTCAACACTACATTTTCTATATCTAAATTTGTACAATAATTTCAACATTACATTTTCTACATGTAAATTTCAACACTAAATTTTCTACATCTAAATTTGTACAATAATTGCAAAATTAAATTTTGTACATGTACATTTAAATACTATTTTTTGTACAATAATGCATTATAAATGGTATACAAAATTTAGTTTACACATTTTGTAAACTAAGTTTCTAAACTATATTTACTAAACAAAATTTGAAAATTAAATTTGTAAACTAAATTTCTAAACTACATTTTCTAAACTATATTTCTAAACTAATTTTCTAGACTACATTTTCTAAACTAATTTTCTAAACTATATTTCTAAACTAATTTTCTATACTACATTTTGTAAACTAATTTTCTAGACTATATTTTCTAAACTAATTTTCTAGACTATATTTTCTAAACTAATTTTCTAGACTATATTTTCTAAACTATTTTTTCTACACTAACAAAAAATATAACACAAAAACTTACCTGAAAAACGCGCACTCCTTCTCCTCCCCCTTCTCTTCTCCTCTCCCTCTCCCTCTTTCCCCTCTCTTCTCTGCGCTGGCCGAACTGAAGAACAGTCCGGCGCTGCGTCGTCGCCTTATATCCACCTTCAGTCGCCCAACCGTTGGGCGACTGAATCACAGTCGCCGAACTGTTCGGCGACTACGTTGAAGGCGCCCAACGGTTGGGCGATTGCAATTAATCGCCCAACCGTTCGTAGACTCTCCAGCTGTCGCGGTCTGGTTGGGCGAAAGTCTCCAGTCGCCCAACCATTAGGCGACTGGAGCCTATTTTTGCAAAAAATTTTCCCGCGGGTATATTTGTGTAATTTCGAATAAAAAATGGATTATCCGTACAAAAAATTCGTCTTTATTCTCCGCTCCAAAAAATAGTTCCTAAGAGTAGTGTAATGGCTCAAGCACTGGTAAGAGTGTGCTCGATTTATAGTGTTTCATTTTTCTCTATCCTCCGTAGGTGAACTTGTTCGGTGATTTGGATCATGTAACGCTAACGCGCTACGGTTTTTTTAACCAATGTTCAATGTAGACTAATGGGTCTAGTACCCAGATCTGTTTTATGAATCTTCTTGGACAGCATTCCATCGGTTCTCCTCTTCTTGTCAAAGAGAGCGATAGAGGGATATCCACTTGTGGACTGTTCATCAGAGAAGCTACGCTGTCACAAAAAATTATATGACACTGCGTGCAAGAAATTTTGTATTTCATGTATACTACCTCCAGTCCAAAATAGATGGTGTTTGAGAAGCAACATTTTCCAGCAAATACCTTTATTAATTGCTCTTTAGAAATATGGTATACCAATAAAGCTCTGTATAACTCACAAAATCTCATGAAAAACATGACGGATAAATATAACCCTGAGTTGATTTTTCTTAGATGGATGCAACCCAGTGATGATAATAGATAGATATATATAACCCTAGTAATAAAACTAGTATATGATAGATAGAACCATGTAAAAGATGAATAGAAACTGCACTGCTACTATTACTACATACTTTCATATTCTTTAGAAGCACATGATTAGTTAAAAATGCTAAAGTCTTTGGAACGTTTAGTTACTGTAAATTTCAACTATATCATTTATGAAGTAGAGCCTCTTATCTAGTGAACTAGTGAATGCTATCAAATTAATAGTGAAATTTTCTATTCGAGATTCAACTTTCAATATGGATTTAAACTTTCAGTTTCAAGATTCAAACTTTAAACTAAAAATAAGCCCCACCGCAACTTACGTTTTTAAAAGGAAGCAACTAGATAACGGCATAACGTTGCAACAGTATAGCACTAGATTTCAAGAAAATATTTCAAAAGTTTCATATTTCAGTGAGTTTCACGTGTTTTTAGAAGTTTCTAGAAGATTCAAA
This sequence comes from Dendrocalamus latiflorus, assembly GCA_017311315.1. Taxonomy (NCBI): domain Eukaryota; kingdom Viridiplantae; phylum Streptophyta; class Magnoliopsida; order Poales; family Poaceae; genus Dendrocalamus; species Dendrocalamus latiflorus. Next base: position 31,462,059 of record CM029643.1, read on the forward strand.
GCCAAAGTTTCAATAAGTTTCAAATTTTGGAACTCAAGTTTCAACCAAAAGTTTCCAAAAGTTTCAATAAATTTCTATAGGTTTCAACTATTTTTAACTAAAGTTTCAAAGTTTCGGCTACTTTCAACGAACTCGCGTAGCTATGATAGCACTACCATGCCGCCATGGAGCTACCGACACCATCCACGCTGACACCCCATCTTCTCTGACTCTGACCTAACTACCACTGCCACCACAGAGTCACCCACTCCAGCTCACCACTGAATTGTGCTCGAGCTTCGCACCGAGCCTCGATCTCTCTCTCTCTCCTAGCTCTAGCTCAAGCACCGTACCACTATCAAATCTGGTCAGATCTATGGTTGGCATCATCAGATCTACTGGATCCTGTCGCCAGTGACAAAAATGATGGTTGAAGCCGCTAGATCCATCACCAGACTTGGATGTGGCCTCATAGCCAGTCTGCATTAGATGAAAGCTCGTTGAAGTCGCCACCACCAGAACAAGCTTGTCGGACTTGCTGCTGCTAGAAGTGCTCACGCTGGCTCGCCTCCATGTCGAGAGCCTATACATTCATCGTCATCATCACTGGAGATCCATGTTTGTTGCCTTCATCAAACTTCCTCACCCACTGACACTGAGCTTCTCCATGCCCTAATCTCCGATAACTTGAGCACCAATGTGCCCTCGCCACTGAAATAAGGAGTGCCCAGCTAGCCATCGCAGTCTTGTTGCCATGCATCTTGTCTCCCAGCTCGTGACGGCCTTGCCATCGGACGCACATACTACTAATCCACTGTGACATCGCTGAGCTTAGATTGAAGAGACTAGGAGGGCTCTAGTGGTCAATTGGTGGCAAGATTAGCAGCCTGCGCTATTGTATTTGGAGAAGGCTGGGGATTGGAGGCTAAGAGAGAGGGAGAGAAATAGGGAAAGTGAGCAAGAAGCTTCAAGTGATTTGGGAACAATGAGAACACTTATGCTTGTGGGGTGCACATGAACAATATCAAGAAGCCTTTGTGAACAAAACCTAGCGAATGAGGGCTATCTCATTGATTTAGAGGGTAACAATATAGGGCATTGTAATATTTCTCTTTAAAAGAATAAACCTATTTGCCATGCCGCCACCACTTGTGGCATTTGCCACCCACCATTAACAGCCATGCCAACATGGCGGGCATAAGAATCTTGCAATGTGTTGTTTTGCCACATGGCAGGCTTGCCTCACCATAAACCTGGCTAAGGCATAGCTAAGCAACTACCAATCACCAAGCCGTGTTCGCAAGAAAAACTCCACTTAAAACAATATCAACTCGATGAATAGTAAAATCAAAAATATCATTGCAACGAGAACGAAACAAAACAAATGACGGAAATGGCAATGACACGATTCTCGACATAGGAGTAAGGTCTTTATGCCGAAACCACCACCACGCGGTAATATTCAAGTCTTCGCAGTCAACTATTTCTTTTAAAAAAAGTTTATGTTGGGGGAGTGGCCTCCACATTTACCTATTTGGTCTGCTAGGCCAAGAGGCCCATTACGCATGTAAAAGGACATTTGTACTCCTAGCATGATAGGCCTTAGCAAGGACATTCGTGTAATCCAGCTTTAAGGCCATGTATATATAGCCCTAGGGAAGAAAAGAGCCAGGACAAAGACAATTCATTTACTCATCCTCACTTCTAGTGCATGCAAGGCTTTCAACAGCCCCTAATGGTCTTCTCATAGCCCCTTATTTACTGTTTGATCCGTAGCCACAACAGTTTATTTTATCCACACTTACCTAGGCTTTTGACCAAGTCTTTACAGCCAATTACAAGAATGATGGGGCAGCACGTGCGGGTTTACTGTTCTTTTCGGTTTATTTCAACTTATACCTTATGGCTTCTGACTTCCCTCGAACAAATAAACGAGACAGCTTCTTCATTACCATTTCGAAGTGGTTTATTGGGATAGCCTTTTAGAAATGACTTATTGACTTTTGGTCCATTCACACGAGTGCTCATATTAGGACCAAAAGTCACAACCATAAGTCATAAGCTATAGGGTCTGTTTGATACGACTTTTGAAACTGGTTTTTAGCTTTTGTTACAGTACCTAACTTTCAAACAAATTTTTTTTTCAAGATGGGATCTATAAGTTAATTGTAGTACACATTAAAAGCCCAACATCTGTACCATCCAAAATTGCAAGCGAGTATCTCTATCCGTAATCTCTGTCACAAACAGCTAAAATTCAAAAATAAGAATCATAAGTCACAACCATATCAAATAGGTCCATAATAATAATAAAAAAACAGGCCCGGAGGCTCTCACTCTCATCCAATCGTCAGAAAAATCAGGATTAGCTGCTAAGTTTTCCTGAATAATTCCATCCGTGCCTTTGAACGAGTGGAGTGGCTGATACCGTGAAAAAGAAGATCGATATGAGAGAGAAAATAGCAAGGAAGCAGCACGCTGATTGGCGATTGTGACAACCGCCGTTTGTTTCCCTGTAGTAACATACCGTATTATTGTATCACCCTTTTACTTTTTAACTTCAAACTCAAAGTACGTCAGAAAAAAAGATAATAAGTTTGCTGTGAACGGTAACACTTGTCTTGTTCCTTTTGCTTTCCTTTTTGAATTATCAATGTCATAATTTTCTTTTTTTTTGTTACTTTCATCGTGGAGTGGAATGAATTTGGTCCTGAAATTTTATACATAAGTATAGTAATTTTAGAAGTGCATCTACATTTTTCAGAATTTTTATACTAATTTGGTGTCAGAATCAAATCTTTGTGCACATGTCCACCAAACTGTGCTTGTGCACTTGGATATCTTGGGCATATTTATATGGACTAAATACTATACTAACCGTAGCTAGCTCTACCCAAATCGCAATAAGTAAGCTAGGCTCAGTGGCGTGACTGGACCTCAGACCTGAAACTCGTGTGGCCGGGACAAGGAAAACTTCCCTCCTACATACAAGTGCATCACGATCAGTTGAGGGTGGGTTCTTTCGAATTTATAGTTTAGTTTTCTATAGAAATTAGTTTATAAATAAAATATTTAAAAGCTACGGTTTAAAAGAATAGGCGAACGGGACGATTTCTTCGTAATTATTTTAAAACGACTTATCGGGATAGTCTTTTAGAAACCCTTTGTCGGTTTTTGGTCACATTAGGATTAAAAACCAAAAACCACAGTTACAATTTAAAAGCTACGGTTTAAAAGAATAGGCCCAGAGGCTCTCACTCTCGGTCCATCGTCAGACAAATCAAGCTTAGCTGCTAAGCTTTCCTGAATAATTCCGTCCGCGCCTTTGAACGAGTGGAGTGGCAGATATCATGAAAAGGAAGATTGATATGAGACAGGAAATAGCAAGGAAGCAGCACGCTGATTGGCGATCGTGACAACCGTGGTTTGCTTCCCTGTAGTCACATACTGTATTATATTGTATCACCCTTTTAATTTTGAACTTCAAGCTCAAAGTACGTCAGAAGAAAAAAACGGATAATAAGTTTGCTGTGAACGGTAACACTTGTCTTGTTCTTTTTCCTTTCCTTTTTGAATTATCAGTTGTCATAATTTGCTCATTTTTATTACTCTCATCGTGGAATGTTTTTGGTCCTGAAATTTTATACATAGTAATCTCAGATGTACATATACATTTTTCAGAATTTTTTATATTAATTTGGTATCAAAATCAAATCTCTGTGCGCATGTGCACCATGCTGTGCTTGTGCACTTAGATATCTTGCCCAAATTTATATGGAATAAATATATACTGACGCGTAGCTAGCTCTACACAAACCGCAATAATTAAGCTAAGCTCAGTGGCGTGGCTGGACCTCAGAGCTCAAACGCATCATGTCATGTGTGGCCGGGACAGGAAAACTTGCGTCTTGGCAGAGGTGGCGGCGCCGGTCCAGTGCGCCGCTTGTCGTGCAAAACGACTTGTCTTTTCCCCGCTTACGGGATTTTTCAAAATTTGCACCCCACAGCCCAAGAAAAATCCCGCCTGCTTTTGTGCACTCGTGGTAAACGCGCGGCCTTTTCCCGTTTTCGTCTCTTTTGGGTATTTCGTGCGGAAAAACTGTCCAAACGGCTACCATTTCTAGAAAAAATCAGGTACCCAATTATTGGTATAAACGGCTATCATTTCTAGAAAAAACATGTAGAGGACGACGGTGCAGTCCAGCGGGGCGCTTCGCCGTGCTTTCATCTACGACCTTATTTTCTCAAATAAGTTACTTTTACCTGAAGTTAGGGGGCTAGATGACAAGGGTAGTATAATTATTAAATTATTACGTTATTGTATTCCTCAAACATACCCCTTATTAGCAAGAAAGAAGTTTTATAGAATAGTCGTAAGCTCTTTCTACGACCATCCCCTAGTCATAAGTCATTTTACAACCACACGGTCGTAAACTCTCCTACGACCACATGGTTGTAAGTTCTCCTGCAACCAACTTGTGGTCGCAGACCATTATACGACCACTCTATCTCCAACTAACTCATCTAAGGCGCCCTGCTATATCGTGGAGCCGCCTGACAAGGCAGTTAGAGTGTGCGTTTATCTCTAATAACCGCACACGATCTCTCTCTGACAATAACTTTCGCATGATGAATGGGCCACCACGTCTCTATAACAATAACTTCCGTCAGATGGTTATCTCCCAAAATGTTAAGGTGTCTTTTGGCGCGGTACAACAGCCGCCGCTTCATCAATTATATAAGGGATAATGTTGGAGAAAAGGAGGATCGAATCCCGATTCAAGTTAGACATAGTGCAAGGAATTTCGCATTACTGTCGGTTGTGATCAATTTATCTGAGTAATAGCCACATAGGAAGTAGGATTATTATTCTCCTAGGAAAAGGCCCGAACCTGTATAAAAATCCTGTGTCTACTCTGCATAATCATAGTCAGTTTACCTAGCGAATGAGGGCTATCTCATTGATTTAGAGGATAACAATATAGGGCATTGTAATATTTCTCTTTAAAAGAATAAACCTATTTGCCATGCCGCCACCGCTGGTGGCATTTGCCACCCACCATTAACGGCCATGCCAACATGGCGGGGCATAAGACTCTTGCAATGTGTTGTTTTGCCACATGGCAGGCTTGCCTCACCATAAACTTGGCTAAGGCAGAGCTAAGCAACTACCAACCACCATGCCGCGTTCGCAAGCAAAACTCCATTTAAAACAATATCAGCTCAATGAATAGTAAAATAAAAAATATCATTGCAACGAGAAGGAAACAAAACAAACGACGAAAATGGCAATGACATGAGAACTAGCTGTAGCTAGTTCTCGACATAGGAGTAAGGTCTTTGTGCCAAAACCACCACCACATGGTAATATTCAAGTCTTGGTAGTCAACTATTTCTTTTAAAAAAAGTTTGTGTTGGGAGAGTGGCCTCCACTTTTGCCCATTCAGTCTACTGGCCCAAGAGGCCCATTACGCACGTAGAAGGACATTTGTACCCCTAGCCTGATAGGCCCTAGCAAGGACATTCGTGTAATCCAACTTTAAGGCCATGTATATATAGCCCTAGGAAAGAAAAAAGCCAGGACAGAGGCAATTCATTTACTCATCCTCACTTCTAGTGCATGCAAGGCTTTCGACAGGCCCTAGTGGTCTTCTCATAGCTCCCTTATTTATTGTTTGACCGTAGCCACAACAGTTTGTTTTATCCACACTTATCTAGGCTTTCCGACCAAGTCTTTACAACCAATGTGGCAGCACGTGCGGATGCAACCTACGGGAATCTCACATCGTATGTAGCATGTGCCTGTTCTTTTTGGTTCATGTCAGTTTATACCTTATGGCTTATGGTTTATGACTTCTCTTGAATAAATAAACGGGACAGCTTCTCTATCACCGTTTCTAAGTGGCTTATCGGGATAGCCTTTTAGAAATGGCTTATCAGCTTTTGGTTCGTTCACACAAGTGCTCATATTAGGATCAACAGTTACAGCCATAAGTCATAAGCTATAGGGCCTATTTGGTATGGTTTTTGAAACTGACCTTTTGTTTTTGTTATAGTACCTAACTTTCAAACGAAGTATTTTTTTCAAGATAGGGTTTATAGGTTAATTGTAGTATATATTAAAAGCCTAATATTTGTACCATCCAAAATCGCAAGCAAGTATCTTTCTCCATAATCTCTGTCACAAACAGCTAAAATTCAAAAAATTTAACCAAAAATCACAAGTCACAACCATATCAAACAGGCCCATAAAAAAAAGGCCCGGAGGCTCTCACTCTCGTCCCATCGTCAGACAAATCAGGCTTAATTAGCTGCTAAGTTTTCCTGACTAATTCCGTCCGTGCCTTTGAACGAGTGGAGTGGCTGATACCATGAAAAAGAAGATCGATATGAGAGAGAAAATAGCAAGGAAGCAGCACGCTGATTGGCGATCGTGACAACCGTCGTTTGTTTCCCTGCAGTAACATACTGTATTATTGTATCACCCTTTTAATTTTGAACGTCCAACTCAAAGTACGTCAGAAAAATAGGTAAAAAGTTTGCTGTGAACGGTAACACTTGTCTTGTTCTTTTTGCTTTCCTTTTTGAATTATCAATTGTCATAAATTTTTTTTGTTACTCTCATCGTGGAGTGGAATGAATTTGGTCATGAAATTTTATACATAAGTATAGTAATTTTAGAAGTGCATCTACATTTTTCAGAAATTTTATACTAACTTGATGTCAAAATCAAATCTTTGTGCGCATGTGCACCAAACTGTGCTTGTGCACTTGGATATCTTGGCCATATTTAAGCTAGGCTCTACACAAACCGCAATAATTAAGCTAGGCTCAGTGGTGTGACTGGACCTCAGACCTGAAACACGTGTGGCCGAGACAAGGAAAACTTCCTTCCTATGTACAAGTGCATCACGACCAGTCGAGGATAAGCTCTTTCGAATTAATGATTTAATTTTTTTTATAGCAACTAGTTTATAGATAAAGTATTTTTTAATATAGAAGTTATAAATCAATTATAGTAGATATTGTTATAACTTTATCTATAACGGTCAAAATCGCATGTAAGTATTTTTCTCTGTACTCTCTCGTGAACAATTAAAATTTAAAAAATTAAATAAAAAACTATAAACCATAATCCAAAAGAACTCACCTGTAGGAGTAAGATCTTTGTGCCGAAACCACCACCACACGGTAATATTGAAGTCTTCACAATCAAGTATTTCTCTTAAAAAAAGCCTATTTTATCCACGCTTGACCGATGCTTTCGACCAAATCTTTACAGCCGATTGCAAGAACAATGGGGCAGCACACGCGGATGCAACCTATGAGAATCTCACATGGTATGTAGTATGGGTCTATTCTTTTCGGGTTATTTTAGTTTATCGCTTATGATTTCTTTCAAACAAACAAATGAGACGGTTTCTTCATCACTATTTTAAAACGACTTATCGGGATAGCCTTTTAGAAATGATTTATCGGTTTTTGGTCCATTCGTATGAGCGCTCGTATTAGAATCAAAAATCAAAAGTTACAGCTATAATTTATAAGCTACGGTTCAAAAATAACAGTCCCAGAGGCTCTCACTCTCGCCCATCGTCAGACAAATTAAAATTAGGCTTAGCTGCTAAGTCCGTCCGTGCGTTTGAACGAGTGGAGTGGCTGATATCATGAAAAGGAAGATCGATATGAGAGGAAATAGCAAGGAAGCAGCACGCTGATTGGCGATCGCGACAACCGTAGTTTGTTTCCCTGTAGTAATATACTGTATTATATTGTGTCACCCTTTTAATTTTGAACTTCAAGCTCAAAGTACGTCAGAAGAAAAAAAGGATAATAAGTTTGCTGTGAACGGTGACACTTGTCTTGTTCTTTTTTCCTTTCCTTTTTGAATTATCAGTTGTCAGAATTTGCTCATTTTTATTACTCTCATCGTGGAATGTATTGAATTTTTTATATTAATTTGATGACGTCATGTGTGGCCGGGACAGGAAAACTTGGAAATTTTTGTACGGATAACCCATTTTTTATTCGAAAATACAGAAATATACCCGCGACAAAATTTTTTACACAAATAGGCTCGAGTCGCCAAACCATTGGGCGAAATACATTTGTCGCCCCACCAGAACGCGACTTATAAAGAATCTGGTAACCGTTGGGCGATTAAATGCAATCGCCTCCCCGTTAAGCGATTCAAATGAATCGCCCCCCCGTTCGGCGACATAAAGAAGAGTCGCCCAACAGGGGGGCGACTGCATGTGAAACAGCCCGACGGCCGAGCCCCTTTTCTTCCCCACGCCTGCTCGCCAATCTACCTCTAGGCGACTGCATGGATCCTGTTAAGGGTTTTGTGAATTTTGTAATTTGAAACTCGTAAAAAATGTTTAATATTTGTCACATTACTTGATATAGAAATAATTTTCTATACGAAAAGAAGAGATAATAGCATTGTTTGAATTTAAATGAACTTTATAATATAACGCAGTAACATGCCGCGTATTTATCCATTACATGCATGTCATACACCCCTCACTCCCCACCCTAAGGTGCTCCATCACCTGCTCCATCACCGCGCGCGCGTCCTGCCATACGGCCCCGCTTGGCCGTCCTCCGGTGCAATGGATTACGGGGCGGCGGGGGACGAGGGTCCGAAAAAGTAAAACGAGCAGGTGGGTTTCGCACCCGCGGCTGCGCCGGTGGAGTCACCTGCACCTCCGGCTGTGTGGCCTCCGGTGCACCGGGGAGGCCACCGCTGGAGAGAACCTCCGGTGCTGTGTCGGAGGACGGCCCAGGCCAGTCCGCAAAAAACTGGTCCACCTCGATGTGACCCGGGGAGAAGCGTCCCTGCTGCTAGTAAGGACCTGCAATAGTAGTATCGTTAGTTCGTTGCATGTCGTCTTAGGTTAAAAACAAGCTCGGACGATGCGTACCCGTACATGGCACCATGAAATCATCCGTGTGGAAGCCGGGGATGTACGTAGGAGGCTGTGACCAAGGAGAACTCCCTGGCTGGTCCGGGGGAGGTGGACGTGTCCACGTAGAACTCCCTGGCTGCCCCGGGGGAGGTGGACGTGTCCACGTAGAACTCCCTGGCTGCTTCGGGGGAGGTGGACGTGTCCACGTACTACCTCCGGAGTAGTGCCACGCTGGTCGGGGTGGCACTGGTGGTCGGGGTGGCACTGGTGGTCGGGGTGCACTGGCCGTAGGTGTGGAGACCACCGGTAGCCTCGTGCAGGACAGTAGGCTGACGATACGTCTACACCCTGCCTCCATCCGTCGCGCAAAGCTGACGGCCTCCTCGCGGGTCAACTCCCCACCTGTGCCCCACCTCTGCACTAGTGCGGAGGACTCCGACCACAGCCCGGCACCGACGTCAGCCTGGACAAAAAGACATAGAATGGTCAATCATCGAAACGATATTGCCATTTGAGAATTTTTGAAATTACAAGTTACGTACCGCGATGTGAGCGTCGCGTGCGAAGTGCGCAGGGTACGCGTCTGTCGGTGCGGCGACGTGTGGGGCAGGTGGGTCGACGACATGTACCAGCCTGATACGAGTCCGCGCCTGGTACCAGATGAGGTACTCCGCGTAGTCGGCTATGTCGTATGGCCGGTCCTCCTCCACGCGGTCATGCAGCGCACCCTCCCACTGCGCAATCCAGGGCTGCATCCTCCTGGACCAGTCCGTGCCTTTCTTGACGCCCTTCGTGGTGTGCCTGTTTATGGAACCATTACGTAATGTAAGTACTTGCGATCACAATAGTAAGTACGTACAAAAATATCAGAAGGGATCACTCACGCGTGCACGCGGGGCGGAATCGGCGGCCCGACTGGTACAGGAAGTGTCTGCCGCAGCCTAAACTGCCGCATGACGCACTGCGGTGCGTAGTCCTCGACGTAGATGCCGTACACGAGCTTCCGGCGGGTCAGCCAGAAAGTCTCGTCGCGCCAGCACAGTGCAGAGAGCCTGTCAGGAGCACGGGCCTGCACTGCCTCCGCTGCGTAAGGCTCCCAGCGCACGTCGGAGTCTGCGAGGCGGTCCAACTGCTCCACAAAGGGGTGGTAGGCCCGCGTGACCTGCACGTGCGCGAACTGTACCTGCAAGAAAGGCAAATTATTTTAGTACGACGATCGTTAATAAGTTGAGTACAATAAAATAAAACTCACTCGTCGACGACACCAAATAGAACCCATCGTCGGCCGGTCGATGTCTCCCCCCGGGTACATCTCGGGCCCGTAGGGACCCATGTCGTCTAGTACCGGTCGTCCGAGACTGAAGCGCTCGAACGACCACAACTGCAGCAGCAGGGGACATCCCGTGAGGATCGAGTTCGCCTTAATCCTCGTGCACGCATCACACAGGCCGCGGTACGTCGCGGCAAGTGCGGCCGATCCCCAGCTGATCTGGACGGCCTCGCCGTCCGCAATCGCCCTCGCATAAGCGATAAGGCGCGCGTCAACGGTGTTGCCGTGGGTGGTGGTGAAGAGCACCCAACCAAACAGCCACAACAAGTAAGCCTCCAGGTGGCGCGCGACCTGGTAATCGTCAGCATCTGCAACCATGCGCTCAACCTGAATGCGAACAAGTTTTTATTAGTATGTAATTGCACAAATAAGAGTTTCGAAGACGCGATCGACTTGAAACACCACGTACCTGGTACTGTGCCAGCCACCTCAGCGTCGGTCCATGCTTCTGCCTCTCGTCGAAGATGTGGTGCTGATCGGCCGGTGGAAGGACCCCCTGGAATCTCCCGAGCAGGTCCTCGCGCCACTCGGCGGGAGCCTCCGGTAGGAAGGCAGCGTCTCCCGCGACCGGAAGGCCAAGGAGTACGGACACGTCCTGCAGGGTCGGCGCCATCTCCCCGACTGGTAGATGGAAAGTGTGCGTCTCGGGCCGCCAACGGTCCACCAAAGCCGTCAGCAGGGAACGGTCGAACGGGAAGCGTCGTGATCGCTCCACGCCCGCCTCGTCCCCCTCCCCGGCCAAGGCACCTCCGTCCTCATCCGTGGCCTGCACCATCCGGGCAAGAGGGAGAAGTCCGGCATCCCGCAGCCTGCAAATAAAGTGAATGTCAGCATTAAATATTTTTATGGTAATACTAAAACGTTGGCGTAGTGCAAACCTGGCAGTCCAACGGGGGTCGAGTCCCCAGGCCACACGAGGTGTGCGTGTCCGGACCACTCCCAGCTCAGTCGACTCGTCCGTGCTCCCCGGTGGCGGCGCACGACGGGAAGCGCGGTGCACGCGGTCCAAGTGCTCGTCCAACAGCGTGTACCGCCAGTCACCCGCCATAACTGTAAAATTATCTAAATGTAAATTTGTACACTACATTTTCTACAATAATACATGAAAAATAGTATACAAAATTTCGACACAACAATTTTCTACATTTAAATTTTCTTCATTTCAATTTTGTAAACTGCATCTACATTTGTACATTGAATGATCTACAATAAATTTGTAAAGTACATTTTCCACAATAATACATTACAAATATTATACAAAAAAACTATATTTTTCTACATTTAAATTTGTACATCTAAATTTGTAAACTGCATCTACATTTCTAAATGTAATGTTCTAAACTAGATTTTCTAAACTAAATATCTAAGCTAAATTTGTAAACTAAATATCTACACTAAATTTGTAAACTAAATATCTACACTAGATTTTCTAAACTAAATTTATCTAAACTAATTTTCTAAAATAAATTTTCTAAAAGTAGAAAAATACCTGCAAATCCCGCGGCTTCTCCTCCTCTCCCTCTCCTCCCCCTCTCCTTCTCTTCTTCCCTCTCCTCCCCCTCTCCTTCTCTTCTTCCCTCTCCTCTCCTTCTCTTCTTCCCCTCTCCTCCTCCTCTTCCTTCCTCTCTTCTGCTCTGTCTTCTCGCGCGGTGGAGAGAGTGATTGGCGAGCGAGCAGGCGTGGGGAAGAAAAGGGGCTCGGCCGTCGGGCTGTTTCACATGCAGTCGCCCCCCTGTTGGGCGACTCTTCTTTATGTCGCCGAACGGGGGGGGGGCGATTCATTTGAATCGCTTAACGGGGAGGCGATAGCATTTAATCGCCCAACGGTTACCAGATTCTTTATAAGTCGCGTTCTGGTGGGGCGACAAATGTATTTCGCCCAATGGTTTGGCGACTCGAGCCTATTTGTGTAAAAAAATTTGTCGCGGGTATATTTCTGTATTTTCGAATAAAAAATGGGTTATCCGTACAAAAATTTCGGAAAACTTGCCTCTTGGCAGAGGTGGCGGCGCCGGTCCAGTGGGCCGCTTGTCATGCAAAACACTTGTCTTTTCCCCGCTTACGGGAATCTCACACAGGAAATTTGCGTGTACGACCTTATTTTCTCAAATAAATTAATTTCATGTGAAGTTGGGAGGCTAGATGATGAGGGTAGAATAATTCTTAAATTATTACGTCATTGTATTCCTCAAATATACCCTTTATTAGTAAGGAAGAAGTTTTATAGAATAGTCGTAAACTCTTTTTACGACCATCCCCTAGTCATAAGGCATTTTACGACCACATAGTCGTAAACTCTCCTACAACCACATGGTCGTAAGTTCTCCTGCAACGAACTTGTGGTTGCAGACCATTATACGACAACTCTATCTCCAACTAACTCATCTAAGGTTCCCTACTATATCGTGGAGCCGCCTGATAAGGCAGTTAGAGCGTGTGTTTATCTCTAATAACTGTATACGATCTCTCTCTAACAATAACTTTCGCATGATAAACGGGCCACCACGTCTCTCTGACAATAACTTCCGTCAGACGGTTATCTCCCAAAATGTTAAGGTGTCTTTTGGCGCGGTACAATAGCCGCCGCTTCATCAACTATATAAGGGATAATGTTGGAGAAAAGGAGGACCGAATCCTGATTCAAGTTAGACATAGTGCAAGGTATTTCGCATTATTCTCGGTTGTAATCAATTTATCTGAGTAATAGCCACACAGTAAGTAGGGTTATTATTCTCCTAGGAGAAGGCCCGAACCTGTATAAAAATCCTGTGTCTACTCTGCATAATCATAGTCCTGAGTCTTCTAGAATTTCTCTGAATTCAAACAAATCATATGTAAAATCAATGTTAAAACATTGACAAGTGTCAATCAATAATTATACTATTACACTCTACTCCTTGATTTTGGACATAAAACCCTATCACGCTAGAAATATGGGTAAACATACTAATGATAAATCCGTATCTAAAATGCCATGCTTAATCTTACATAGATATCAAGGGCATTAATTTGCTCTGACATCATTTCAAATATGAAACTTATTTTGGGCAACTATTAGAGGAAAATAGCTGATGTTTGAACTAGAAAGGATATTTAAAATCCTAAAACTATAAACTTGCTTAAATATCTTGGCGGGTGGTAAAAGATGTTGGTGTGGATGTAGCACGAGAATGTGGTTTGTAGTAGAAGATAACCAAAAGGACTTAATCTAGTAACACTTCCTAGTGTAAAATAGTACAACCATAAATCTATAATGGTACGATCTGGCTAAGTAATTTTATTAATTTAGCACGATTGTACCAGCAAATGAACATGGGTCGTGTCGCTGTGTGTAAGTCGCTGTGTGGTGTAAAAGGGGGATTATGGAACAGATGGACGTACCTCACAGAGGTGGAAACCTTCGTGGATGTGTCCTGTTGGGGAGATGAATTATAAAGGCTTTATGGTGTCCTTCTTAATCTGCATGTCTAAGAAAATATGAGAGACATAACAAGTTGATTGTCTCTTATGAGTAAAGTGTGCGATTTTTGCAGAGCAAAAACTGTTTGAACAGTCGTGCTCACGGTCATGGGCGGGTATGAGAATTTATTTGAGTTAGTGTATATTTATAAAACTTTATGGATGGAATGAAAAACACGATAGATAGATATAACTCTGAGTTGATTTCTCTTAGGTAGATGTAACTAGTGATGATAGTGAGTGGATTAAATAGTAATAAAATTAGCATACGGTGCGTAGAATCATATAAAAAAGTGAAACATAGTTAGTTAATAGGGACGTAGGCCCCAGTAGGTTGAGTCGAAATCAGTGAGTAGCTAGCTCACGAGCATCATAAATTGGATCAGGAATGGCAATCTATGCACAAAGGCCTTACGTCTAGTCTCAAGATATGATCGTTGCGTTCGGTCGGGTTTGAGTTGACCAGGCCCGTTGAAACGGCGGCCCGTACGTGGGCGTCAAGCTCGATCGGGCCTGGTTGGGCCGTGCCATGCCATGTGGTGCTATGGGCCGGACACCCGTAATCACGAGGCCACCTGTGCAAAGCTCGAGCGCATAGCCTTGTAATATCCTTTCCCTTTCTTTTTATAATATTATAATTTTAGTAAGTTTAATAAACATATATTACAATAGTGACCACCGGTCAAAGTTACACCCAAAACGATTTCGACTTTTGTTTCGTCTTAAAGTCTTCATCTCCTCGCTGGTCGACAATGTCACTGTTTCTTTTTTCCTGTAATACCTACGATGTATATAGATGTAGTAGTTGCATGCTTGCTTCCGTAAGTTTGCTGCGGTGACGGTCCAAGCCGATCCAAGCTGACAAGTGACACAGCCAGAATTTTTAACCTGTGAGATCAATTACAAGTTAACTATATTTTAGTGGAATATCACAGCAGAAGCGAACAGGCATGCTGACGCCCACGTTTGCACGGAATTTCCTTACCTGCGCAGGAAAAATGAAAGGAAGATAGCTTGCAAACTAGCTATGTATGATTCAGCGAGCGAGCGTGCGAGAGAAAGATTATATAAAAAATCGAGGCTAACTAAGAGGACCTTACCTTAAGCTACTATGCTAGTATGACGAGCAAAGTGAACTACCGATGGCGACTAAATTCATCGCACACGTACCGAGCTCTACATACAATTTCAAGAAAATGTTTTAAAAGTTTCACATTTCAGTGAGTTTTACGTATTCTTAGAAGTTTCTAAAAGATTCAAAGAAAAGTTTCAACGAGTTTTAAATTTTAGAACTCAAATTTCAACAAGTTTCAATAAATTTCAACCAAAAGTTTCAAAAAATTTCAATAAAGTTCAACAGGTTTCGACAAATTTCAACTGAAGTTTCAAAGTTTCGGCTACTTTCAACGAACTCACCTAGCTACGACGACACTACCACGTCGCCACAGAACCCCCAACACTGTCCACCACCTTTGACCTGACTACTGCCGCCGCCTGCCGCCGGATACAGCTTGAGCTCCGTATCGAGGCTCCACCTCTCTCTTCACTGGCTCTAGCTCGAGCTCCACGTTACACCACCATCGAATTTGGTCAGATCTGAGGTCGGCATCGTCAGATCTATTGGATCCTGTCGCGGGCGACGAAAATGATGGTCGAAGCAGCCACATCCATCACCAGACTTGGATGTGACCTCATAGCTAGCGGCCACCGCTAGATGCGAGTTCGCTGGAGTTGCTGCCACTAGACACCATTGGATATGAGTTCGTCGAAGTTGCCATCGCCAAACATGAGCTCGTTGAACTCGCCACCGCCAAAAGTGCTCGCGTCAGCTCACCCGGGCCTCGCTCACATGAAGAGAGCCTATTTATTCATCGTCGTCGTCACCAATGTCGCCTTCATTGAACTCCCTCACCCATAGACAGTGAGCTTCTCCACGCCCTAGTCTCCAACGAATAGAGCACCGCCGTGCCCTTGGCACTGAAATATGGAGCACTCAGCTAAACACCACAGTCTTGTTGCCATGGGCCTTGTCTCCCAGCTCACTATGGCCTCGCCACTACACGCACATGCTACTGTGACATTACTGACACTACTACAGAAAAGGTCATCACAGACGGTTCAAAAACGTCATCACAGACGATTTTGTGAGCCGTCTGAATTTATGGGTCAATAATGATACGAGGTCGTCACAGACGGTTTTCGAACCGTCTGTGGTGCAAATATCACAGACGGTTCTAAATGTAAATATCACAGACGGTTCTTAACTAAAACCGTATGTGATTATAACTATCACAGACGGTTTTTAGTTAAAAACCGTCTGTGATATTCCCTTCTACTCCTAAACCTATATATGTTTATTGGCTAGCCTCAGGAAATGCTAGTCATGCCCTCTGAAACAAAAAGATCAACATGTACATGTATACATTCAATTCACATCTCAATTCATTTCATAAACATAAAACATCCATTTTTATTAAGATTAGAGCCTACCATTACAATATCCCAAAACAACGAGCAGGTTACACGACAAGAACAGAGAAAAAGCAAAAATCCTCTATTCCTTCTCGCCCCTGATGCAACGCATGAGCTGGATGTCTTTGATGCCCACCATCGTCGGCGTTGATTGAGCGTCTGCACGGTTGGCACGAGCTAATTGCTTCTGTGGTGTCTTGCCTCCCGTAGACTTGTGCGTCGTCTGCAAGGAGGAGGAGAACTGCAAGGATGCTAGGTTTTGGTTATATTTATAGGGGAGGGAGAGGCGCAGGAGTGCGAAATTTTTGGCGCGGGAACAGAGAGGCGGAGCTACGATCCGTGGGGTGAGAATTGGTGGATTTCTATTGGCTATGATGGGTTGAGGAGGATCGACGGGCCCAGCGGTCAGATTATCATAGACGGTTGGTAGCTAGAACCGTCTGTGATGAATGAATATCACAGACGGTTCTATATGCCAACCGTCTGCGAATTAGAGCACAAAATTTTATATACCGATGCAATATAAACAACTAGTCTAAAAATATAAAATAACAAAGTTTTATACGGCTTATATATACTCATTTGAAAGGTTTCGATGAGATCTACAACTTTTCAATTGAAGCAAAATCCAAATTCTGAAAAGAAGACCAAGAAAAAGGGCAAAAACAGAAACCAAAAACTTGCGACGCAGGTTTAGGTCCAAAGATGGCCGATTTTCGAGGTCTTGGAGGGCGACTAGCACAAGCGGGTCATTGTTTTGGATCGGGCTCGTCGTTAGTTTTTCAACGTGTACAAGAACGTCGAAAACGGACACCATATGCAAAAGTTATGCCCGTTTTACTGAAGGTGTCTCAAAACTGAATTCTACTCAGACTCAGACAGGAGATTATGAAATTTTGGGAATTACAAGGAGTTTGTGATAATTCTGAGATCATCACAGAAGGTTTTTAATACAAACCGTCTATGATAATCAGCTTATCACAGATGGTTTTTAATAAAAACCGTCTGTGATACTAAAATATCACAGACGGTTCATCGGTAAGAATCGTCTATGATACTCGTTTTCTCTGACACCATCAGCACAGACGGTGTCCAAATTAAAACCGTCTATGTTAGTGTCGGTCACAGACGGTTTTGTCAAACTGTCTGTGATTTGGCGTCTAGTATTAGACTTTCTGTAGTAGTGAGCTTAGATTGAGGAGAGTAGGACTCCCATGGCCAATTGGTGGCGAGACTAGCAACGTAGAAATTAGTGGCGAGATTTGCAGCCTAAGCTGCTGGATTTGGGAAAGGTTGGAGATTGGAGGCAAAGAGAGGGGGAGAGAAGCGAGGAAAATGAGCAAGAAGCTTTTGGTGATTTGGGATTGATGAGACCAGTTGTGCTTGTGAGGTGCACGTAGGCTGCATCTAGAAGCCTATGTAAATAAGATCTAACGGCGTGTGGCTATCTCATTTATTTGGAGAACAAAGATATGGGGTCTTGTAGTGTTTTCCCTTTAAAAATGAACCTGTTTGCCACGCCGCCGTCACCACTGCATGATAATATTCAAGTCTTTGCAGTCAACTACTTCTTTTTAAAAAAATTTCTTTTATCCGTACTTATCTAGACTTTCCACCAAGTCTTTACCGCCAATTGCAAGAACAACTAGCCTCATAGGCGCGGCGCTACGCCGCGCCAACCACCGTGTGTACCGAAGTAAAAGAGGCGATAATTTGTGAGGAGTTTTTTAAAAAAATTCGAGGGCACATGTGTATTTTCAAAAAAGTATTTTTAAAAAAGTCAAAGTTCTTTTTCGTAAAAAATCGAGGATCTGTACGTAACTAAACGAGGACCCGTACGTAATTTAGAAAACCGCAGGGCGCTATCCTGCAAAGTATGAGGGGTGTTTTCACAAAAAGTGTTTTTAAAAAACTGGCAGGGACCTTTTCGCGAGGAAAAAGGACCTTTACGTAATTTCCGAAAAATACAGGGACTTTTTCGCAAAACTGCTCCCCGCCCGTACGCGAATTTCGCCGCCACGCGCCGGCCGAGGGAGCGCTGGGGGCGACGTGGAGGGGCTCCCCGGCCGGGAATCCCCCGGCTTTGTTTTATGGATGATGAAGCAGCACACTCGTATGCAACCTAAGACAAATCAGGAATCTCACATGGTACGTACGCTAGAGTCCGGAGGCTTCACTCTCGTCCCATCGTCAGACAAATCAGGCTTAGCTGCTAAGTTTTCTCGAACAATTCCTACAGTTCACATCTATCCGTCTCTGCCATTGAACGAGTGGAATCATGAAAAAGATCGATATGAGAGCGGAAATAGGAAGGAAGCTGCGCGCTGATTGGTGATCGTGACAACCGTGGTTTGTTTCCCTGTAGTAACATACTGTATTATATTGTATCACCCTTTTAATTTTGAACTTCAAACTCAGAGTACGTCAGAAGAAAAAAAAGACAACGCTTATCTTGTTCTTTTTCCTTTCCTTTTTGAATGTCAGAATTTTCTCATTTTTTGTTACTCTCATCGTGGAATGAACATGCTCCTGAAATTTTATACATGAGTATAGTAATTTTAGAAGCACATCTATATTTTTTAGAATTTTTATATTAATTTGATATCAAAAGCAAATCTTTGTGCACATGTGCACCAAACTGTGCTTGTGCACATATTTATATGGACTAAACATATACTAACCCGTAGCTAGCTATACACAAACCGCAATATCTAAGCCAAGTTTTGGCGTGACTGGACCTGAGGCATCAAGTGTGGCCGGGACAGGAAAACTTCCCTCGCACGTACGTAGTGCATGACGATCAGACCACAGCCTCAAAGCATAAAACGACCACGCGGATGGCGTCCGCGAGGGTGGGATGACGACGACGTGGGAGGTGGCGTCGGGGAAAGGGCAGCGGCTTTTGCTGTGATCCTCATCTCGTCCCGCACGACGGCGACCCGTGCCTTGCATTTGTCCAGCAGACGGCCGACTTCCTGGAAGAGACGCTTCAAGCTCCGATCGGTCGGTGTGCGCACAATTTTAGTCATTCATGATCAACTCATAGCTCCTTACGACCAGTTCATAGACCAGTTTGTGATATATCCGACTAGCTCACGACCAGTTCGTCCTCTTCATAAAATTTTCAACTTAATACTAACCCGCTAATCTTTCTATTTAGATTTACCTTAGTCAAAAAACAAAATATTTGAATCATAATTCCTTATTCATATATTAAATTATAGTTCATCACTCGTATCTCACAAATTAAAAATTATCCTGCATTGAAAGCATACGTGCATATTTACCAAATATTTTTATCATACACCCTCTTGAACATCACGAGATTCATTCCATTTTTTTTATATTTTAAGGGTTTCTAGAGAAAAAGTTTGGACTAAAATTTTACTATGGAGAAATGTAAGGGCTAAAATAAAAAAAATATTAATCTGAAATAGATAATTTAACGATTATTCTTATACAATACGATATAATTATTTTTATACGTAGTAAAGCACGAGCACTAAACTAGTTTAAATGTATATTTTGTGGAGGCGGCAGAAGGGGGAGTGGCTGAAGAGGGTTTTACTAGTCCTCAGTAATGGTGTTACAATAGTTAGAATGAGGACCATTCATTCATAGAACATTACGAGTGTAACTAGCTGAATACCTTGTCCTTGTTCTCAGTCAATTTCTCACCCAATTTCTCAAATATCATATTTTGTGAGTACAGAGCGACGAAAAATCCAAAAATGAATTGCGTGAATACCACCCCAATACAGCTAGTAAAGTTTCTCGCAGCGGGAGGACTTCTTTTGTGAGCTATGTTGTAGTATATTTGATCTCCTGACACAACATCTGAGTATTAGTGCAGTGTAGTAGGTGTTGTAAAAATTGCCGTTGGCAAAATCTTTAGGCAACTAATATATATAATTCTGTAGCAGCATAATTCAAAAGGACAATGTAGCAGTTCCAGCTTGTAAAGAAGCATCCCCAATACAACCATTAAGTTTCTCCTAGTGGGGGGACTTCTTTTTTACTTTCTCGACTTCTTTTGTGAGGTATGTTGTAGTCTCTTTGATCTCCTGACACAGCATGTATCAGTACAATGTAGTAGGTGTTGTAAAAAAAATTCCAATTGGCAAAATCTTTAGATAACTAACAGATTTAATTTCATAAATCAAAAAGAAAATGTAGCAGTTCCAGCATGTAAAGAAGCATGAATAGATGGACAAAATATTGATAGGAGTCTCAGCGATGCATCTACCATATAGGCCAGTAGATGCAGGCAAATAGGCCAAGAAGCACGAGACGAGTATAACTAGACTAAGCACAAGTTTGTTCACTGCCATCGTGCTATGCCAAAGTTACACAAATTAGTGCCAAGATGTGCTCCTACTGTTTATAGAGGATGTCCAATAAAGATTAATTAATTGAAACAATTCACAAAATGACTAATAGCTATATCAGTGAGGAGCACTAATCTTGAAACAAAATTTCAGGATCTGAGTTCTGGACCCACTCAGTATTGGACCCAGAACCAAACTTTAGGGAGGGGCTAGCAGAATATAATGTACAAAAGATAAACACACTAAACATAAAGCGAACTATATTTTGCAATCCAAAATCACATATAATTAGAATAGGGACATAGTAAAAATACAACAAAGATTGTACATTGGTAATAGATAATGTGCTTTCTAATGCCCATATATATATATATGTAAGCAGTTATCTGCACACCAAAATTAGCAAACTTAGTGATGAAATCAGAAATTGTACTTATGAATAGTTATAAAGATTGAAAAAAAGACGAAATATACCAGTAACTAGGATTGAGTAGTAGTAGTGCAAGTACAAGGCAAAAGTATTCTACGAGATTTCATGCTTTGAAAGCATTTTCTAATTCTATCATCATCAAGGTTTCTAAAAATCTCTCGCTCAGTGTAGCATATCATCAAGTCACTAAACCACTCATCCGCTACTCTATTGCGCAAATATGTCTTGATAATATTCATTGCCGAAAAGACTATTTCAACAGATATCGTTGCTATTGGAAGGATCAATGTTAGCTCACCAATGGGAATGTTCTATTTTTTTTCCTGTTTCAACCATCTTTTGAACTAGCTTTGTAATATCATCACATCCATGGAATTCTACACTTCTCTTGACATTGAGAACAAATGTTTGAAGCTGATTTCTTAACAACAAACGGTCAGCTATGTCAAAGTCATCAGCATAAATCTCAGCAAGTCAAACAAGCTTATCTGCATCAAACTTGAAGAAAGAGTCTCTTGGATCAAGACAAGACATGCATACCAGTAACTCTGAAGAAACTTCATTAAACCGATGGTTCATCTCTAATGTAATGACATCAATAGCAGTAATGAAAATCTCAACATGGTAATAGTGATGGTAAGTCACTGTATGCTTCCTACGTGCAGACATACCTCTAACTAGAATGAGTTCTTCCATATTTGGCACATGAATCTCATTTGATTCACAAAAGCTTTTTACTTGCTGGAATAATTGCTCCCATCCATTGTTTCTAATGTCCTGCAAACGCATTTTCACATCTACAAGTAAATCCATAGCTTCAACAATATCTTGATCCTTCCTTTGCAAATTAAGTGATAACTCATTTGTAATGCTTATCAAGTCTATTAATAAATGCAAGATAAAAACAAATTCAAAGCTTTCTATTTTCTGTATCAATCCAGATGCTCCACCATGAGTTGAGACAATCTCTAGTACCTATAATACTACCTCCCACATTTGGTAAATACGTAGTATGATTTTTAGATGAGAGCCCCATCTAGTATCGGAAGGTCTAGCTAGATTCATTTCTTGATGCAACTCTGTGCCAGTGACAGCCTTATCATTCTCTAGCTTCTCTAATAAAACATCTTGATTCTTTGTAAGCAATACATCCATTCTTTTACAAGATGCACTCACAGTGGTCACTATCAAGGGAATATAGTTGAAAAAATCAACATTAACTGTACTACAACTTGCAACAGTCACAACCACTAACTGCAATTGATGGGCAAATCAATGGACATAGAAATCATACGGATTTTCATCTCGGATCTGCCTTTGCAAGCCATTAAATTCTCCTCTCATATTTGAAGCTACATCATAACCCTGCCCTTGTAGCCTAGAAATTGGTAATTGGTGCTCTCCAAGCAAATCAAATAAAGCTTCATTCAATGCAGCAGATGTACAATTTGATACATGCTTAATACCAAGAAACATTTCAAGAACCTTCCCTTGATCATTCATAAATATGTATGCCAATTGCCACAGATTATGCTAAGTTAAAACACAACCACATGATTACACAAATAAATAGAACAATGTAAAAACATAAAATAACGTCCTCCTCACTTGATCTCTAATTTCATTAGCATACTCATTAATAGGTATACGATTTGCTGGATCAGCGATGATTTCATCGGGACTAAAATCCACCTGAGCCTTCTTTACTTGACTCTCATTAGTATGAGGAGTACTACTTGTATTGGATAAAAAAATATTTATGCAATGTTCGTTTCTCCATTTCATGACACTCTATAAATCAATAAATGACAATAAATAAAATTAAAATACTAAATTAATCACAATTACATAAATTTAAAATATAGGTTTGTGTTTCATACCTACAAAATCAGTAAATCACCACACCAGAATGCCAGATTCAGCTTGCCTTGACATTTGACAACTATCGACAGTCGGGTGTTGGCACTCGGCAACACCACAGCAACTGAGCAACAGAACAGATCGAATCACCATCCACGGTCCACCAAAGAATAAAAATGCACTAACGCAATCTCGGCCGCAGCAATTGCCAGTTTGCCACTTCGCCTGTTCTGTTCGCCAGCCCAGATCCACTCGGCGTCTCGCCTTCTCCACCTCGGAGCCCCTCCCTCCGCCCTGCGCCACTGCACGGCTGCGCCCCCGGCCGACCGACGATCGGCGACAGCCCGACCAGGCCTCCCTAGTCTAGCCCTCCCTTCCCAGCCCGACCGGGCCTCCCTCTCCTGTTGCGCCTTGAAGGTCAGAGCTCGGCGAGATCTAGCCGCAGGCGGCCAGCCAGTCGGCTGCTCGCGAGTCGCCTGCTCCTGGCTCCTGCTGGGCATGACGGCGCGGCGGCGGCGGCGCTCAGCCGCAGCTCTCCAGATTTGGGCTAGGCGACCGGCCGGCAGGCTGCTCCTGGCCTCCTGGTCGGCGAGATTTGGTGCGATGGCGACTGCTCCTGCTCGGGCCTCGGCTACTCGTACTCGGTGGATCTGAAAGGGGATGAAGTGCTGTTGATGTGGGAATCTGGGTATTTATTGGTGGGATTTGCTGCAATGTTGTTTTTGGCCTGCAATCTTGTATTCGACCCAACTTTGTTATAATGTTGTATTGGACCAACTTTGCTGTAATGTTGTTTTCGGCGGCTCGCCTCACCATCACCAAGAGACCGCAGCTCCGGCTGGCGGTGGCTGCTGGCGCCTGGCGGCATGGCGCCCCAGCCGGAGGTAGGGGGCTAGGGGGTACCCATACTTCGGCCAGAGGTAGGGTGGGCGCCAGCCCCCCTTGACCCACTGGTCGGTCTGCCACTGGACCCACTCAAATATTAGCAAGGAAGCTAATAAATGACAACTAAATATAGAGAACAAAATTCAGGATATGAGTTCTTTTAAGGAAAGACAACCAGAATTAGGAAGGGCCTAATTCACTGGATTGATCAACAAAAGATGAGCACGGTACACCCATGGACTACAAAAAGAACCCTAAAGGATAAAGAATTACAAAGAGATCCCTAGGGAAGATAAATTCCACACCTCGCCGGTGAGGATGAGGATTAAGCCCTTAGCTCCAGAGAAGCTATGCCTCCACACCGTTAGAATCCAATCTGGCGACTATAGTGTAACCGGTGGTGGTCGATGACGATGAGGGGCTTGGGATGGTCTCATTAGCTTAAAAGGCTCTAGGAGATTGAAGATGAAAGCTGCCAACATGGATCTACACCAATGACATGAAAGTTACTAGCGTAGCCATCAGATGCTCCCCATTAAATCCTCAGGCCCATGCGACCTTGGAGGAACTTCCACTACTAGCTCCGCCAGCGTGCCCTCTAGCGCCTCCATGAACTCCTAGATGAAAAGGGCACACTGATCACGAAGCCAATGCCCCTCCACAACCTTCGCCTGCAGACGCCCTTTCTCCTCCTCAAGGGCAGCAATCTGCTGCAAGAAGTTCTCCCACTCCTCTGCTACATGGGCACCAGCCTGAAGCGCCATGACCTTTGTCCCACTAATGGCCCTCGCGCCCTCCGCTTCAAGAAAGCAGAAGCGCTCAGCACGCTCCGCGACCAGAGCCGATGAATCCTCTTCGGCATTATAGGCAGCGTTCAGCTACGTGCGGACATCCTCTTTGGACCTCTGAGTGGCCATGGCTGCCGCCTCAACCGTACTTTCCCGCTCTTATAGTCTCGCACACTCATGATGCGTCGCAACTTGTAGGGCCTACACCATAGACACAGTCTGCTAAAGCACGCAAGGTTTTGAGAGCTTCCAGGTGTGGGATGAAGTCCCCCAGAGAAAGCCGCCAGGCCTCCGAGCCTGCGTCCTCCGTAGTGCAAGCCCGCAAGGTGTCCTCTGCACCTAAGATGCCCCCAGCTCCCAGATGGAACCATCATCGGATGGCTGTGGACCCTCCATAGGCAAAGAGTGTGTTGCTGACAATGGTGTTGGACCGAAATGGCGACAGAGGGGGGTGAATGTCGACTTTAAAAAAAACTTACCCCAAAAATATCGACTCAAATCCTCTCACTGATAGATATAAAATCTATGAAAAGAGAGATTTAAGTTCTCTGAAAGATCATACAGGACAAACATGCAAACATCAGAGAAAGACCAAGAAGAGCTGAAGGGAAAACAAGACACACAGGAGTGTTGCAGGGGAGGGCGGTCAGACCGCAATAACATAGCTGGTCTGACCGCACCTTCAACGCCGGTCTGACTGCACCTTCAACGCCGGTCTGACCGCTCGGCAGGGGCCGGTCTGACCGCCAGCTAATAACCGGTCAGACCGCCCTCCCCTGCAACACTCGGGGTGAACTGAAACTGAAAATATTCAGTCTTCGGGAAATCAGAGAAAATGATGGATTTCTTTTACTCTTTTCAGACCACAAGCAGCAGACTTTAAACTAAATAGCCCCGAGACTTCAAACAACATGGGAATCGAACAAAAACACAAGAATTACATATTTGTGCCCAAAACTGAGAAAGTACATGGAGTTGAACCAAAATCCAAATTCCCTTTCAATCTTTGAATATTTGGCCATGAAACTTTGAGGATAACAACTTAATAGTCTCAGGACATAGCATGCCAAGTTTCAGGCCATCTCATGAAGGGAATCACAATTCACACCAAACCCTAGAAAAGGAAAACAGGGGGCTCAAGAACACAGAACAGGGAAAAATGGATTTTTTTTTGATTCAATCGATTTGCTCTTGGAACTAGGCGACCAAAGGGTCTAGAAATGCAATTCCATCCTAGAGCAACCCATTTTGCCACTCCTCAGCAAGAATCAACAAGAAACACAAAAAGTCAAGAATCAAGCCTAGAGAGCATCGAAGAGAAAACTGAACAGAGAAGCAAGAACTCAAATGATTTCTTCAAAGCATTCATTTCCATAAACACAAAGATCACAGAGGAGTCCCCATACATGATTGAATAGAGGGATGATTACATGGTGGCTCAACTCATCTCCTCTCCCTCTCCCAAACTCCCAAGAACACACAAGAGGAGATGAACACTACGTACACATGAACATACAAAAAGACACACTTTGTCACCTCCACCCACTCTCACCAACTAAAGCCTAATGCCAAAACAAACTCTCAAAACTTCTTTTGACTCTAGCAAACCCTAACTCTCTCCCAAAGCCATGGGAATACATGCAGCCACCAACACCTATTTATAGCCCTTGGCTAACAGGTCTCCAACCCGTTACGCCCGCTAACCGAACGGAACCGTCTCCTGTTTGTGCAGCCTCGCGAAATTACCGATTCACCCCTCTTGCACCTTCCGGGAAACTTCCGCGCTCCTTGTCATCCACGACTCGCAACCACATCGAATCTCCGCCGTCTTCGACACATCCGACCGTTCTGACCTCAACACCGCCTGTGTCTAGTCCGGTCACCTCGTGTCTCACCACGACTCCGCCTCGACGTCCTGCAGCCAACACAGACAAGAAACACATCAAATAGCACCGCTTGACATATGAAGGCATAAGTAGCATAAAAGCGTCATACTTACCCATGATGAAGTCCAAACCTGTCGAATCAAGGAATAGACATCCTAATCCCATACGACCAAGTTTGACCAAGTCCTACCGAGCCCGATTGCACCTCGCAACGTCAAGGTCCGAACTACCCAAAACAAACTCGACTTTCCTAAACTGATGTCAATTACTCATCATTCACACGGGATGACCTCCACATGGTTTCTCAATCTCCCCCTTGATGAGTATATTGACAAACCCCGAAAAAGCGCAAAGACGAGTTTGAAAATAAAAGAAAGTCAAACATGGTCCAAAGAAAGAAAATGAAGCTAATGACCATGTCGACAGAAGGAACACTAGAGCAACAACAGAAAGAGCAAATTGTTCTCCAAGCTCTAGATTCCCAAAAGGCTTTTTCTCCTCTATTCTCTCCCTTTTGGCAATAAACACATCAAGGATGCAAAGGAGAGAATAAGTCACGCTAAATGGATGAAATGACTTTAGTTGGTTCATTTTAAGTATTTGAAGCCATGAGAATTATCCATAATGACTATAGGAGAATTACATCAAGCCATAACATACAAGTATGCTATCAAGATCATGACTATGTATGTAGAGATAAGCTAAGCCAAATAAGGTATTATCTGAAATTTAGTTGTATTGCTTATCAAGTCAAGTCAAACATGATTTTAGTCTAGCGAAAGGGATCCAAAGATGATACGTGCCATGTCAATAAGCTAAATGGAACCGAGAAGCTAGTATTGAGTCAACTGGAGTGCTACTAGTTCAAGAATGATACATTTGTTTAAGTACTTGAAATTTTAGCAAGTGAGCACAATTGACATAATTTTACTTTAGAAATCACATGATTGTTTCCAACCATATTTTTTGTTTAGTCATGTGCTAGACCTCAAGACTTATGCGACCACTCCAAGCAATGAGCTTAAGAAGATGATCTTGGTCATCCAAAACTCCCCCTGAGTTCATGCCTTGTGCAATGGCAAGCCGTCTCATGAGAAAGAATTGGTGAGATCAGTTTTTTCGCACAAAAGAGATCTTATTGCATTTTCATGAACGTAAGACATATACTAACTCATGTGTCATCAAGAAACTAATATAGCTCAATCTAACGCTCAACAAAGATTCAGGACTCAACTTAGCCTATTTGACATGGTATGAATCATAAGTGGATAACTAAAAATAGACTGGTCTCAAAAGCTACCATGACAAGATTTAATTCAAGTTTAGCATTTTAATCAACCTATCATGGTAAAGACTTGACTACACATATAAGGTCATGATCAATCTAGCAAAGAAGCACAAATCATGGCAGGATGTAATCTAATGAAAACATGTCATGAATGAATAATAAGCATGGCTCCAAGTAGTTATATTACAATGCAAAATGACATGTAGAAAAGTCCAGCTCCCCCTCAACATGAGATGCAACTTTTAGTTCAAGTTGAGTTATGTCAAAATTAAGATCTAGAAGCTCCCAAATGAACTCCCCCTGAACCAAAGCAATAAAATCGAGAAGCTGGGAAAGAAAACAGAAAAGGCAATCCTTAAAGCATAGATAAGATATAGAGGAAACTATGGCTCAGACTAACTCTTATCTACCCCATATGACACTAGGACTATCAGCTGCCCATCTAGCACACTAAGGAGCAAACACGTAACATGTCTACCCGAGGGTGGCCCGACCCTCGCTAGAACCTACAAGAAGTGAGTGAGTTCAACCTAGTGAGAAGAGAAACAGCTAATAAGCAGCATCCTAGAGTCACAAGATAAGAGTAAGAAGTCTAAATGACTAGACATGAGAAAACAGTCTAATCTATGCTAGGAGGACTAACCCAAATGCACCCGCATGTAATGCAACATAAAAGAGTAAGAGCATAATAAATATAATAAAGCAGTAAAGCGCAAAGCTCCCCCTCACAACAGTCCGTAAGGACAAACCACCGCAAGCTCTCCCCGCAGAGCTGAAAACCTAGAGCTATCCAGAGGCTTGGTGAAGATGTCAGCTAACTGGTGGTCACTCTACACAAACTGGAGCACGATATCACCCTTCTCTACATGGTCTCTAAGGAAGTGATAGCGAATATCGATATGCTTGGTCCGAGAATGCTGCACTGGGTTCTTAGCAATGTTAATCGCAGAAGTGTTATCACAAAAGAGTGGAACACTGTCGATAGCTAACCCAAAGTCCCGTAGGGTCGAGACCATCCAAAGCACCTGGCTACAGCAACTGGCTGCAGCGACGTACTCGGCCTCTGCGGTGGACTGTGCAATCCCGGACTGCTTCCTCGAGGACCAGGAAACAAGAAAAGTGCCAATGAACTGGCAGGTGCCCGAAGTGCTCTTCCTATCTATCCTGCAGCTAGCAAAGTCTGCATCCGAGTAGGCTCTAAGGGAAAGACAGGACGAGGAAGAGTACCAGATACCATAGTCAATGGTAGCTCGAAGGTACCGAAGAATGCGCTTCACCGCCTGGCGGTGAGATACGCGAGGAGAAGCCTGAAACCGAGCACAAAGACACACGGAGAAGTGTATGTCCAGTCTCGATGCAGTGAGGTACAAGAGGGAGCCAATCATGCTACGATACTCCTTCTGGTCAACTGGCTCGCCATCCTCATCTGGGTCAAGAGAAGCTGTGGACGCCATAGGAGTTGACACAGACTTACCATCACTCATGTCAAAGCGCCTCAGGAGGTCACGAGTGTACTTGCCCTGATGCAAGAAAGTACCCTCCCGAGTTTGCTTGATCTGGAAGCCAAGGAAGAAAGTTAACTCACCCATCATGCTCATCTCAAACTCGGTGCTCATGACATCCGAGAACTGTAAAACGAGAGCATGAGAAGAGCCGCCAAAGATGATGTCATCCACATAAATCTGGACGAGCAGAAGGTTTGTGCCATGCTAGCGGATGAACAAGGTCTTGTCTACCTTACCCATCTCGAAACCATGACTCAACAAATAGGACTTAAGCCTCTCATACCAAGCTCTAGGGGCCTGCTTAAGTCCATACAAAGCTTTGGAAAGCTTGAAGATATGGTTTGGGTATTGGGGTTTTCGAAACCTGGAGGCTGTCTGACATAGACTTCTTCCTCAATAAAGCCATTAAGGAAAGCACTCTTGACATCCATCTGGTAAAGCTTGAAACCCTTAGAAGCCGCAAAAGCAAGTAGGATTCTAATGGCCTCAAGTCTAGCTACAGGGGCAAAGGTCTCCTCGAAATCTAGACCCTCAACCTGGGAGAACCCCTGAGCTACCAGTCTAGCCTTGTTTCAAATAACCACCCCATCCTCACTCTGCTTGTTCTTGAACACCCACTTAGTCCCAATGATATTGTGACCTCGCGGGGCTCAACAAGCGACCAGATCTTGTTTCTCTCGAAATTTTCTAACTCCTCATGCATGGCATTGACCCAAGACTCGTCTGAAAGAGCATGACTAACATCCTTAGGTTCAAAGGTGGCCACAAAGGCAGAATGGAGACAGAAATGTGACCTGCCAGACTTTGACCGAGTGACTCGCTCAAAGAGGTCTCCAATAATCTGCTCGGAAGGATGGTCTTTCTGGATATGTTGGGGAGGTCCAGGATGAGAAGAAGAAGTGGTCTCTACCTCGTAAGCTGACGAAGTAGGAACAGAGCCACTAGCTCCAGAGGAAGCAGAAGGCATGGGCTGATCTCCTCGAGGTGCAGTGGAAGAAGGCACCTTGAGGGGTGGATGAGGGACTGGATCGGGTAGACAACCCTCATCTCCATCGTCCTCATCATCCACGAAGATGGGCTCGGACTGCTCTAAAGAACCTGAGATATCGGGCCTAGTCCCCGGACTGGCCTCGTCAAAGGTCACCTCACAGGTCTCTACCATTTTACTAGACTCACAGTTCCAAACCCGATAGGCCCGCGAAGAAGTCGAGTAGCCTAGAAAGATCCCATCACAATAACGTGACTCGAACTTGTCTAGGTTCCCGGACTTCAAAATAAAGCACTTGCAAATAAACACACGAAAATGAGAGACACTGGGCTTTCGCCCGTATCTCAACTTATAGGAAGTGTGATGCAAGGGTGCCCGAAGAAAGACTCGATTGGAAACATGGCACGCGGTTGCTATGGCCTCAGTCCAAAATTTCCTAGGTGTAGAATACTCATCGAGCATCGTCCTGGCCATCTCGACCAAGGTACGGTTCTTCCTCTCCACGACGCCATTCTGTTGTGGGACGTGCGGAGAAGAGAACTGTTGCTCTACACCTGACTCATCACAGAACCTCTCGAAGTAGGAATTCTTAAACTTCGTGCTATTGTCACTACGGATCGCTCGTAAGGCACCCGGAAGCTCAACAGAAAGCCTACTAAAAAGACCTCGGAAATGTGTAAACGTCTCATCCTTCGAGGCTAAGAAAAACACCCAAGAATACCTCGAGAAGTCATCGACCACGACAAGAACATACCACTTCCCTCCTGCTGACTACACTCGGGCTGGTCCAATAGTGTCCATATGGAGCAACTGTCCCGGTGCATCGGTCATAGTAACTGTGACCGGAGGGTGAGAAGTGGCAACCATCTTGCCGTGCCGGCATGGAGCGCAAATAAGATCTTTGACCATCTTGAGTTTGGGCAGACCACAAATGAGATCGTGACCGCTAACTCGGGTCAAATGGTCAAATACTACATGACCAAGTCTCCTATGCCAGAAGGTCAAGTCACGGGACTCAGAAGCAACCAAACAGCGGAAAGAATCACCAGAAGACTGAGAAAAATCAGTACGAAATATCCTCCCAAAACGAGAAATCCTGCAAACCAGACTACCCAAAGAATCAAGAATTTTGCAAGCGTTTTTCTTAAAGCTCACCTCATAGCCGCCATCGGTAAGCTGAGAGACTGAAAGCAAATTATATCGCAGCTTACTAACCAAGGAAACATCTCTCAAAAGAAATGAATCATTAACGCGCACAGTACCTTTGGCGATGACGCGCCCAGACGAAGCGTCTCCGAAGGTGATCGTCTCATCACCTGGAGCGCAGGCTAGGGAAGAGAACCAATGGGAGTCTCCGGTCATGTGTCGTGAACACCCGGAGTCTACAAGCCAAACCTCTCCCTTCCCAGCCCGGCGAACCTGAGTCAACAAGAGAGTAAAGTCTCAGTACTGGGGTAAATCAAGAGTGATTTTGGCACCCAATACTGAGTAACACGTCGAGTAGAAGAAGTAGCCACACACGACTGACCTCTAGCTACCCTACGCTCTCTGTCACTCAACAAGCCAAAAGATCTGTGTGCAGACCCGAAGCTGTTGTTGGGCTTGACTGCTACAGAGGAGCGAGTCAAGACACCAGCAACATGTTGATCACGCCGCGGATAGCTATCTCGACGGGGGGAAACGAGATCTACCCTCAGGACGGCGAAAGTCACAACCAAAGGGAGCATGAGGACAAAAACCAGAGTCACTAAGCTTAGATGGAAAGAGTAGGATGGCTCCAATGGCCAATTGATGGTGAGATTAGCAGCCTGTGCTTCTTGATTTGGAGAAGGTTGGGGATTGGAGGCTGAGAAAGAAAGAGAGGGAGAGAAATGGGGAAAGTGAGCATGAAGCTTTAGGTGATTTGGGAACGATAAGAACACTTGTGTTTATGGGGTGCATGTAGACAACATCAAGAAGCCTATGTGAACAAGATCTAACAGCTGGGGACTATTCTGTTGATTTGGAGGATAACGGTATAGGGTATTGTAATATTTCACTTTAAAAAAATGAATCTATTTGCCATGCCACCACGGCTGGTAGCATTTGCCACCCACCATCAACAGTGTGGCATAGCACCATTGCAATGTGTTGTTTTGCCACACCAGCATTTGGCAAGCTTGTAGGGGTGGTAAAAAAGCTCGTTAGTGCGGCCTGTTGGCTTGGTTTAAAATTGGTTCAAATATAATTGTTAATTAGTTAAACATTGAAATGAGTTGATTTCAATTGAATTTGAATTTTGCTTTAGCTCAGCTCGTTAGCTCGTTTATAAAAATACTTTCAAATTATATGTAAAATAATATTAAGTCAAATTGTGTCAAGTTTGGGAAAAGCTCAATAAGACAAGAAGTTGGCTCAACATCCACCCCTACAGGCTTGCCTCACCATAGACTTGGCTAAGGCAGGGCTAAGCAACTACCAACCACCATGCCACCTTCTCAAGAAAAACATCTACTTAAAACAATATTGGCTTGATGATTAGTAAAACTGAAAATATCATTGCAATGGGAAGGAAACAAAACAAATGACGAAAATAGCAATGACTAATATTCAAGTCTTTGTGGTTAACTATTTTTAATAAAAATTTCTTTTATCTACGCTTGACCCAGGCTTTCAACCAAGTCTTTACAGCCAATTACAAGAACCAGGGGGCACCTAGGGCCCGGAATAGGTGGGTTGTAGCCCTGGTCCTATCCCAATAACTTCAATGGACCTCAACGCCATCGCAAAACCTATTAGGGTCTAAACCTTTGGCTCCCTCCTTCTGTATCCCCCTGGCCGACGCATCTAATTCACATTCACACCTGTGCACCTCCAGCCTCCTCCCTTCAGCTACCAACTCCCAACCCTAGCTCGGTGGCCCGACCGATTATGTCACCACTAGCCACCTCATCTTAGATGCCCTCTAGATCTCCAGCTCCACCTCCACGGCTCCTCATCTATGCCAGTCCATTGAGAACCCTAGCCCACGGTCCTTTCACCCTCCACAGCTTCGCCTTTGGCTCCGGTGCTCCACCCTCTAGCCTCCGTTCTCCGCCCCTCTAGCCTCTGTGGCTTCACCTCCGCCCTCTATCCTCTGATAGCACAACAGAGTCTGACTCTGCCCTCTGCGGCTCTACCCTTCACCCGCCAGTTCGCCTCTCTAGGTCCCAGGCTCCTGGCCACTAGCCATGCTGACGTCGCCACCACCACCACAGGGAGCTCCATAATTTGCGGTCTGATGCAGCAATGACAGCCAGGCGGGCAGTGGTGAGGGTGTCCAAGACCTTCAAGGAGGAAACAGAGGAGGAGGAGGAGGAGGAGGAGAAGGATCTTGCTAGAACAAGATCACATGGCCATTGATGATGAAGAAACTATAAAATCAACAGCTCTGCATCAAGGCAAGAAAGAGTTCTTCCATTATTGCTGTCAGATTCTTTTCTTGATGAACCAATTTGTAATTGTGATCTTTATTTGGTGTCGTATTGTAGGAAATAATCAAGATCTTGAGCCACTAACAAAAAGTAAGGGCAAATTCAGCAAAATTTTCACTTTTTTCCCTTGAGGAGTTGTTTTTGTCTTTTTAATGGTATGATTATTTGTGTAAATATAGGAGGGATTAAACCTGTGATGGTGCTGGTGGAAGATGAGAGAGTGGCCAATCCAGAGCTGTTGAAACCTCCTCCAGGTAGAGTACCATTCTTTTCTTGGTTCAGTTCAATTTTGCACTTTGTGTTGCCATGAAGACAAGAATTTCCTGGTCCTACATGATCCAGATAAGAAACTAATTGCGGTAGTCGATCTCCGGGCGATGGACCCATAACCCATGACCCCTCCTCCAAGTCCTGACTTCGCCCTCAAGGGCTATGAAGCACATGCCGGAGAAGTCGTCCCCATCCTTGGGTTCTTGATCACCCGTCCCGTCGTCGTCGCTCCATCCCTCCACCTCGCTGAGGTCGAAGGCGGTGAGGATGCAGTGGAAGAGCTTCTTGGCTTTGCCAAGGTTGCAGAACTTCTTCTTGCCTTGTGCGTGAACTAGAGGCTTCTTGTTGCAGTTCTTGTCGATGTAGTTGTTCTTGTTCACGCCACTGTAGTCGCTCTTGCCCTTCTCTAGCTTGGGGAAATTTGCCCGAATGTGGTTGGGGCCACCACACTCGAAGCAAATGATCGGGCCACTCCTCTTCCGATCTCTCACTCTCTTGTATGCGTGGGAAAACTTTCTGGCTAAGAGAGCGAGTTGGTTTTCTGGAAGCTGTTCTAATAGGTCATCACTCATCTCACAAACAGCAACAAGAGAAAAACCAGAAACTCCATCAGAAGGAAACTCAGAAGTCGAACTGGGATCAGTGACCAGCGCCATCGATTGTGACTTCGACTTACGAGAGACAATGTCGATCTCGTGAGTCTTGAGGCGTGAGTATAACGCATCAAGAGTCAAAGTCGAGAGGTCCGTGGTGTCCTTGATGGTGGTCACCTTCATCTCCCACACACGCAGGTCCAAAGCCGCAAGCATCTGACGAGCGTTGTCCGAGTCGGGGTATGTGAGATCGACCGCTCGGAGGTTGCTCAAGATCTTGTGGAATCTCGCAAAGCATTCATCCAAGGACTCTCCAACGAGCATTTGAAACTTATTGTAATCTCGCTTGAATTGGTCATGTCGCACCGTCTTTATTTGGGTGGTGCCCTCATGGTAAGCATTGAGGGTCTCCCAAATATCGAAGGCCGACGAAAGATGAGAAATGCGATCAAACTCATTACGGCTCAAACCCTGGATAATGATGTTCCTTGCCTTTGCATTTGCCTCAACATCGGGCATATTCGCCACATTGATGTTCTCATCGACAGGAATAAGATAGCAAACCTTGACCTTCCTCCATATGGCATATCCTTGAGCCTGGATGTAGGTCTCCATCTGACTTTTTCAGAACGGATAATCGATGCCATCAAAAATTGGAGGCTTGGTGGAGTACTTATCTGTCGACATGGCTCTAGGGACCGGTTAAGATCTATTGAAAAGAGCTAACCGGCTCTGATACCAATTGTTGGATCGAAGTTGGCGACAGAGGGGGGGTGAATGTCGTTTCTTTTAAAAAAACAACCCCCAAAGATATCCACAATTGAACTCTCTCTCCTCTGATAGATATGAAATCTATGAAGAAGGGATAGTTTTATATTCTCTGGAATATCAACTGAAACCCAACAAAAAAGAAACAGAGAAGTATCAAGCCATGACAAGAAAGACCGCTGCCAAAACCAGGGGGCCGGTCTGACCGCCCTACTGAGGCCGGTCTGACCGCCCAGTAGGCGCCGGTCTGACCGCCCTACTGAGGCAGGTCTGACCGCCCAGTAAGCGCCGGTCTAACCGCCCTACTGAGGCCGGTCTGACCGCCCAGTAGGCGCCGGTCTGACCGCCCTACTGAAGCCGGTCTGACCGGTCTCCCCGAAAATTCAGACCAGTAGGCTGAATTTTCTACGCAGGAGACCTGAAGAATCCGAATTTGGCCAAATAAAGTATTTGCAACTAATTTTCCTTAGCCAAAAGTGCACACACCTATTCTAAATAGCAGAGAGCCAATACCCAACAAGAGAAATCATCAAGAGATCAAGAATTATGGATTTTGCCTAAAATCTGAAAATGGAGAAGAGAAGAGCCAATTTTCAGATTCCTCTCGATTTATGCAATCTTTCCTTAAGTCCTTTTGCAATTAGATTAGCAATGATCTAAGGACATTCCAGACCAAATCTTAGGTCATCTCCCAAAGGGAAAACAAAGAAGACTCCAAACCCTAGAACAAGCAAACAGAGAACTCAAGAACACAGCAAAGAGAAAAAAAGTGATTCTTGCGATTTAATCAATTCGCTCTTGGAACTAGCTGACCAAAGGGTCTAGAAATACAATTCCATCACAGAGCAACCCATTTTGCTACCCCTCAGCAAGAATCAATACAAAAACGAAAATCTCAGAAATCAAGTAGAGAGAGCATCGAGAGGAAAAACAGGCACGAACAGGAGAAACACTTCAGAAGATTCATTCCCAATCAACCAAGGATTACAGAGGAGTCCCCATACCACGATTGAATACAGAGGAATGATTACATGGGCATCAACTCGTCTTCTCCTTCTTACAAACTCAAGAACACTACATGCTTGAGAGGAGATACAGAGAACCTACAGGAGACAACCTCCTGCACTCTCTCAACCACTAAAGGCTAAAGGAAAAATAACCCTCCAAAGGCCATTTTGACTAAAGCAAAACCCTAACAGCCCCTCAAGCCATCTCTCAAGTGATACATGCACCTGCAACACCTCTCCTATTTATAGCCCTTGCATAACGGGTTCCCAACCCGTTTTGCCCGCTAAATCCAAACAGAACCCGTTCCCGCTTGTGCAGCCTCGCGAAATTACCAATTCGCCCCTCCTGCACCTTCCGGGAAGTTTCCTCGTGTCTTGCCTCCAAGCATCGCAACCACCTCGAGTCCTCACCGTCTTCGGCACACCTCGACCAATCTGACCTCGGCACCGCCTGCGCCTAGTCCGGTCATCCGTTCCTCGCCACGACTCCACCTCGACGTCCTGCAGCCATCACAGACAAGAAACACATCACATAGCACCGCTCAACACATATAACCACAATTAGCATCAATGAATCATACTTAAGCATGAAATGGCCCAAATGACCGATCGGGAAGAAGAATATGCAATAAATTCGTCTAACCAAACCCGGCTGAGCCAAATGCCGTCATGGCACGAAACGAACCAATCAAACTCAATCTTTCCAAAATCCTCATCAATTACTCATCACAAACATGGGGTCATAACCACATGGTCTCTCAGTTTGCTGTGAACAGTAACACTTGTCTCGTTCTTTCTCATTTCCTTTTTGAATTGCCAGTTGTCAATTTTCTCATTTTTGTTACTATAATCGTGGAAAGAATTTGATCCTAAAATTTTACATGTAAGTATAATAATTTTAGAAGTACATTTGCATTTTTCAGAATTTTTATATTAATTTGATATCAAAATCAAATATTTGTGCATGTGTGCACCAAACTGTGTTTGCGCACTTAGATATCTTAGCCATATTTATATTGACTAAATATATACTATCGGTGTTTCAATACCGATCTTACATATAATTTTTTTGGATTCGAGGGAAACTCTTTTTCTACACTATGGTCAGGCAAAAGAAAAACACGAAAATTTAAACATGTTCGGGCCTTCTCCTGAGAGATTAATAACCCTACTTCACGTATGACTATTGCTCAAAGAATTAGTTACAGCTGAGCGTAATGTGAAATGCTCTATCTTGCTTGGATCAGAATCCCTCCCATCCCTCTCCATCATCCTCCTTTGTATAGTTGACGAAGCAGCAGTTGTTATCTCGCCCCAAAAGACATTCCAACGATTCGAGTGATAACCGTTCAAAGAAAGTTTGTGATCGTTTCGGCATCAGCTTCTGGCTTCCGGCTCATTTTTCACTATTCATAAATTTTGTCTTTTTCTGAACTTTTGGCTTTTTGTTGAGCTGTTTTGCCGGTTCTTTTTTTCCCGTATTTGTTTGCATTATATGTAATGGGTTAACATATTTTTTTATTTTTTTTAAATTTAATTATGCTAAATAAGCCTCTGTCAGCTACAGTGTTTTTTCAGCCAGCTACAGTGTTTTTCAGCCATAAGCCACCTAAAAAAAGCCCAAATGATCACCACCTTATTGTCAGAGAGACGTGGTGGCCGTTCGTCGTTTAACGGTTTTTGTCAGAGAGAGATCGTGTGCAGTTATTAGATATAAGCACATGGTCTAACTGTCTTGTCAGGCGACTCTGCGATGTAGGAGAACATCGTGGACAAGATAGTTAGAGATAGACTAGTTGTAGGAAGGTCCACGACTACAAGGTGGTCGTAGGACAACTTATGAGTACGTAGTCATAGAAGAGCATATGACTATGTAATCGTAGGACTCATGACTATATGGTTATAGAAAAGCTTATGACTTAAGAGTGGTTGTAGAAGGACTTACAACTACCTGTTCTCCCTTATCAATAAAGGGTATACTCATAGAGTATAATGACATAATAATTTGAGAATTATTCTATCCTCGTTATATACAAACCCCGTAACCTGTAGCTAGCTCTACACAAACCATAAGACCTGAAACGCATCATGTGTGGCCAGGGCAGGAAAACTTCCCTCGTATGTACGTAGTGCATGACAACCAGTTCATCATAACCTCAAAGTTAAAACAGGGGCAGAGCCACCACCGCACGACCTTGGGCTGCTGCCCTGCCGTCGTCCGAGCTCCTCCATCTGCTGATGGCTAGATATGTCTGGGCTCCGCACTTTGCCTAGGCTCCCACCAATCGCTGGCTCCGCCACCAGTTAAAAACAGGCCGCGGTGACATTGACACCGTCTCCTCTAAATCTCCACCCCACCCCATGCCTTGATCGTGGTGTGCATACCAAATCAAATTCATCGACGTAACCCAGGAGTTGCTAGCCACGTAGCTACAGAAGGAATTGAGTCTTCCACAATAGATGAATTCTCTTGACTCAGCTTGACGTTGATCAGATGACCAAACAAAGGAGTCAGGGATAGTACTAGCAAACGTCGAGATCTCAGCACCAGCCATGGCAGAGGCTAAGGACAAGGAGGTGCCACTGGATGCCGTTATGATTGACGCAATGGATCAAAGCTCTGATACCATAGTTGTATACAGCAACCAATTCACCCAACTTTTTCCTATCAACTTAAACTTTTGGGGGGCATATAACTCAATATAGTATTAGAGCCAAAAGGTCCTGAGTTCAAGACCTGGTTGATGCAATTTAACAAAAAAATAATTGCGACTCACTTACAGCCCACATCTTAGGTCTAGCGTAGCTAGATGTGAGGAGATGTATTGAAGTATATTGTCTATTTTTTTTATCAGTTTAAATTTTTAGATAAATTAATTGATGTATGTAACTCAGCAGAAAGAACCTTTAGCGATGGCCAAGAAGAATATCGCCAGAAACCAGCATCGCCGGTGTAAGAAAAGTGTACGACACTATCAATGTTGACCTGTTAATCAGTACTAGAAAAGGAAGCGCGCTTCGCGGCGCCCTACAACGTTGTTGAAGTGAGATCATAAAACAATAGTACAAAGTGCATGTATAGGAACTGAGAGACCATGTGGTCATTACCCCATGTTTGTGATGAGTAATTGACTCGTGTCTCTAGGAAATTTAAGTTTGTTTTGAACGTTTTCTGCATAGTTGTAGCATTCTGACCGTGGTCGGAATTGAGTCAAGACGTTTACGACCACGCTGTGCATTATTGGGAGGCTGTACGACCACGCTGTGCATTATTGGGAGGCTGTACGACCACGTTGTAGATTTTACGACCACTCTGACCGTGGTCGTAGACTATCGGGAGGCTGTACGACCACGTTGTAGCTTTTACGACCACTCTTTTTAGATGAATTTAGAAGTTTGTTTCACTAAATTCAGAGTTAAAATGACTTAGTTATGACCATGTGAACTTCTCTGTTTGAATAAATTCGAGAAATGGCGAAGAATCTGACAGGCGGGACCCATAGACGATTGTCGGGACAACTACGTGGTCGTATATCCGTTCGACCGCACGGTCTGAAACGACTATGTGGTCATAGCTTCGACCGTGTGGTCGCAAATTCGACCGTGTGGTCGGGAGTTCAACTGCATGGTCGTAGCTTGGCAGTGAGTGGTCGTAAACAGGTTTGGGTGATCGTAAACGGCACAGAGCAGTCGTAAACGGCATGGAGTGGTTGTATACGACACAGAGTGGTCCTAAACGACCTTGAGTGGTCGTAAATGGCTATGAAGTGGTCGTAAGTGCTTTTGGGCAGTCGTAAACGACACAGAGCGGTCGTAAACTGCACGGAGCGGTCGTAAACTGCACGGAGTGGTCGTAAACAACCTGGAGTGGTTGTAAATGCTTTCGGGCGGTCGTAAACGACCTTGGGCACAACCAAGTACTTGCAAACATGATCGTAAGGGGTTACAACCACGTTGTGATGGAGTGCACGTGGCCGGAGAATGCTTTGACCACGTTGTAGCGGGGTGAACACGGTCGGAAGGCACTTCGACCACATTGCAGGTGGTCGGAGGTTTCTACGACCAACGGTGTGAGCGGTCGGAGAGTGCTTCGACCATGGTGTGAGTGGTCCGAGGGTGCTTCGACCACGGTATAAGTGGTTAGAGGGTGTTTCGACCACGGTGTGAAGGAGCGAGTGTGGTCAGTAGATTTCCTGTGTGATCGTAGGGAGCTACGACTGTGAGATTTAAATGTGATCGAGTTGTTTGACCGTATGGTCGTAAATGATGACACGGTCATGACATTGATCCTTGGATCATGAACGTCCACGTGGTCGTAAGCGCTTTT
Organism: Dendrocalamus latiflorus; assembly: GCA_017311315.1. NCBI lineage: Eukaryota > Viridiplantae > Streptophyta > Magnoliopsida > Poales > Poaceae > Dendrocalamus > Dendrocalamus latiflorus. Next base: position 31,502,586 of record CM029643.1, read on the forward strand.
GGGTGGTCGTAAGTGCTTTTGGGTGGTCGTAAGTGTTTTTGGGTGCTCGTAAGTGCTTTTGGGTGGTCGTCAGTGCTTTTGGGCGGTCGTAAACGACCTTGGGCACAGCCAAGTACTTGCAGAATTGATCGTAAGGGGCTACGACCACGTTGTGAAGGAGTGCACGTGGTCGGAGAATGCTTTGACCACGTTGTAGCGGGGTGAACACGGTCAGAAGGCCCTTCGACCACATTGCAGGTGGTCGGAGGTTTCTACGACCAATGGTGTGAGCGGTCGGAGAGTGCTTCAACCACGGTGCAAGTGGTCAGATGCTGCTTCGACCACGGTATAAGTGGTCGGAGGGCGTTTCGACCACGGCGTGAAGGAGCGAGTGTGGTCGGTAGACTTCCTGTGCGATCGTAGGGAGCTACGACTGTGAGATTTAAACGTGATCGAGTTGTTTGACCACATGGTTGTAAATGATGACGCGGTCATGAGATTGATCCCTGGATCATGAATGTCCACGTGGTTGCAAGCGCTTTTGGATGGTCGTAAGTGCTTTTGGGCGGTCGTAAACGACCTTGGGCACAGCCAAGTACTTGCATACTTGATCATATGGGGCTACGACCACGTCGTGAAGGAGTGAACGTGGTCGGAGAATGCTTTGACCACGTTGTAGCGGGGTGAACACGGTCGTAAATGCGGCGCCCTACAATGTTGTTGAAGTGAGATCATAAAACAATAGTACAAAGTGCATGTAGAGGAACTAAGAGACCATGTGGTCGTGACCCTATGTTTGTGATGAGTAACCGATTCGTGTCTCTGGGAAATTTAAGTTTGTTTTGGACGTTTTCTGCATAGTTGTAGCATTCTGGCCGTGGTCGGAAATGAGTCAAGTCGTTTACGAGCACGCTGTGCATTATCGGGAGGCTATACGACCACATTGTAGCTTTTACAACCACTCTGGCCGTGGTCGTAGGTCTTCGGCGGAGTTTACGACCGGTCTGGCCGTGATCGAAGGCCATCGGAAGCAGCTACGACCACTTTGGCTGTGGTCGAAGCTTGGTACGACCACGTTGGCCGTAGTCTGAGGTCGTAAGTCGAAGGTACAATTGCTGCGGTCAGAAGTCGGCGCTTGGATGATCGATCACGTTGAGTTGTCGGCGCCTTACGACCACGTTAGAAGAGAGGTACTCGCAGGTTGAGGCTTCGACCGTTGTGGTCGATGGTCGGCAGACTTCGATTTCGACCGCGTGGGAAGTCGGAAAACTTCGACCACGTTGTGAGGCGGTCGTATGCGGTTGGGTTGGTTTCAGACTCGGTCAGATGTACCTGTAAACGGTCGGAAGCGCTTGGATCACGGTCAGAGGTTGTTGGCCGAGGTCGTAGGCGGTTGGCTGTGCCCGGGAGCTCTGAACGTTGTCGTAAACCCATGAGAATCGGTCGTATGGCCTCCGGGATTGACCGATTGAGCTGGGATTTGGTCGTATGGCCTCCGGGATTGACCAATTGAGTTGGGATTTGGTCGTATGGCTTGGTATTGCGGTCGTGGACTTTGTGCATTTGATTGATCATCAATTCGACCAGTCTTAGTGCTATTTCGACCACGGTATAAGTGGTCGAAGGGCGTTTCGACCATGGCATGAAGGAGTGAGTGTGGTCAGTAGACTTCCTGTGTGATCATAGGGAGCTACGACTGTGAGATTTAAATGTGATCGAGTTGTTTGACCGCATGGTCGTAAATGATGACGCGGTCATGAGATTGATCCCTGGATCATGAACGTCCACGTGGTTGTAAGCGCTTTTGGATGGTCGTAAGTGCTTTTGGGCGGTCGTAAACGACCTTGGGCACAGCCAAGTACTTGCATACTTGATCGTATGGGGCTACGACCACGTTGTGAAGGAGTGCACGTGGTCGGAGAATGCTTTGAGTGGGGGACGAGCGGCAAGCTACAGTAGAAGTGGTCGAAACATGTTCAACCACAGCAAAACCAGAAGACGGTGAGGTCGGCAGGTGATACGACCACATCAGAGAAAGATCAAAGGTGATAGCCTCGACCACTTCCGACCGGTTACGACTACGACCGACCGGCTACGACCACAACCGACTGAGTCCGACTCAGACCCGACCTCATTCGACTACTTCACAACATGGTCGAACTCTGCCTACTTCTTACGTGGTCGTAGACTTGAGCGCCGACTTCGACCGCAGCTCTCGATAACGTGGTCGTAGGCCATCGACTTCCCAACGTGGTCGTAGGCCGTCGACTTCCCAACGTGGTCGCATACCCGAGCGCTGAAGCACGTTACAACGTGGTCGTACACTGTCTGGCAAGCTTTCGACCACGGCCAAATGCTACGATTTAGCAGGAAAGCGCCTGATGAAGTCGTAAACGACTCGGCTAGCTCCCGATGCTTGACAACATGGTCGGCTGAAAGTTGTAGCTTCTGTTGTCTGGTCGTATGGCTTTCAGAAGCGGTCGTATCAGCTGGGAATCGGTCGTAAAGAGTTATGAGGTGGTTGTAGACCTTGTGCATTAATGTTTAAGTGATTTCGACCGGTCGTAATGTATGTACGACTTTGTGGAGTGCAGTTTGATTACGACCACATTTGGTCGTGATCACAAGTTTACGACCACTGTGGCCATGGTCAAAAGCTGGTACGACCACGTTAGCCATGGTCGAAGGCTGCTACGACCACGTTGGTGGTGGTCGAAAACTTGGTTCGCAGTTTACGACCATGTTGTGTCGTTTATCGTGGTCGAGTGCACTTACGACTACATTGATCGTGGTTGGGAGTTGTCAGTCGAAGCTACAGTCGGCACTCGAAGTTACGACCACGTTGAGTAGTCGTGGCCTACGACCACGTTATCGTAGGTAGCGGTCGGAAGCACTCGGTTGTGGTCGGAAGTCCATTCGATCACGTTATAGACTTAGGCTGAAAGTTGTAGCTTCTCTTGTTTGGTCGTATGGCTTTCAGAAGCGGTCGTATCAGCTGGGAATCGGTCGTAAAGACTTATGAAGTGGTAGTAGACCTTGTGCATTAATGTTTAAGTGATTTCGACCGGTCGTAATGTATGTACGACTTTATGGAGTGTAGTTTGAGTTCTCTTTTCTGATCTCCCAGTTGGAGTGGCTGTAGAAACCTCCATTATCAATCATTTATCTCTCTTCCTCTATGTTGAGTGTTTGTTCTGTGAGTTGTTTGATTGTTTTGTTTGTGCTTTCTCTGCATTATCCTTTCCCATGTTTGTTTGAGAAGCTGGTTGTCATTTGTGCTCTGGCTCACTTGGGTGGTTTACGACCACTAAGACCGTGGTTGAAAGGTAGCAGCAAAGATTACGACCACGTTTGGTCTGAAGCACGTTGTAGCTTTTACAACCACTCTGGCCGTGGTCGTAGACTATCGGGAGGCTATACTACCACGTTGTAGCTTTTACAACCACTCTGGCCGTGGTCGTAGGTCTTCAGCGGAGTTTACGACCGGTCCGGCCGTGGTCGAAGGCCATCGGAAGCAGCTACGATACTTTGGCTGTGGTCGAAGCTTGGTACGACCACGTTGGCCGCAGTCTGAGGTCGTAAGTCAAAGCTACAATTGCTGCGGTCAGAAGTCGGCGCTTGGATGATCGATCACGCTGAGTTGTCGGCGCCTTACGACCACGTTAGCACGAGAGGTATTCGCAGAGGTCGGCTCTTGGATGATCGATCACGTTGAGTTGTCGGCGCCTTACGACCACGTTAGCAGGAGAGGTACTCGCAGGTTGAGGCTTCGACCGCTGTGGTCGATGGTCGGCAGACTTCGATTTCGACCGCGTGGGAAGTCGGAAAACTTCGACCACGTTGTGAGGCGGTCGTATGCGGTTGGGTTGGTTTCAGACTCAGTCAGATGTACCCGTAAACGGTCGGAAGTGCTTGGATCACGGTCAGAGGTTGTTGGCTGAGGTCGTAGTCGCTTGGATCACGCCTGCTGATATTTGCCGTGGTCGTAAGTCCCTCCGACCACGTAATCGTTTACAGCCGGCGTTGAACTCACAGTCATGCGGTCAATTTTCGACCACGTAGTCTCCACAACCACGCTGTCGTCTTGCCTTCGGCTGAGGGTCCCGCCTGTTAGACTTTCATCTTTTTCCGAATTTATTCCAACAGAGGATTTCAACCGACCATAACTAATTCATTTTAACTCCGAATTGAATGAAACAAATTTCTAAATTTTTCTAAAATCAAAATCTAACCAATGGAAACCAAAATCATGTATTTTGAGTTCATTTGAGTTTTTCTATTTGATTGTTTTGCTGATTTTTATTCGAATTTTTATCTTATTTTGTATTTTACCGTAGCGTTAGCACGGGCACACTACTATAGATAATAGGTAGTGAAAGACCATGTGGAGGTGACCACATGTTTGTGATGAGTAATTGACACTTGGTTCAGGCTCTTTGAGCGTTTGGAAGACCTTACGACCAGTCCATTGAAGCGTACACACAATTAAAAAAAGTAGATAATGCATATGGCTATACATCAGCTACCAGTACGCTGAATCCACCACCTTCTGATCTTATCAGAAATTTATAAATAGTAAACATCCATGTTTCTTTAGAATTTAATAGTCAAAAAGTCTACCATCACAGGACGGTAAAAAGTGCATAATTGCAAAACTGATGTACCCGAACATTTTGAACTACAATTATCCAAATGAAAATAGAAAAGACGGGATAACTTCAGCTGATAGCCTAGCTGGAGTGAACATAATATCTCCCAATTATTCTCGTGCCAGTTAATGAGAATCACAAAATATACTTCTCAAAATTCCATATGCAAAGTTTGTCATTGATGAGACAGTAACAGGTTCACCATTGAAGAAGCACAAATATGTTGTTAACAGTTTTTTTTCAGACAGTGTTGGGTATACTTTTCTTAACATAAACCATAACATGTTTCGGAGCTTCGACACAAATACATGGCAGAAGCATTTGCAGCATCTACCAATGCACTTCTGTCAAAATGCTTGATGAACCTCATAAGTTTTCTTCAATGAGAACAAAATTTTATACATGAGATTTCCACAGACTTGAAAGTTGATGTACTTTTGTGATTAGCAGTGATGATCTTGCGCGCTTTACAGCGCCCTACAACGTTGCTGAAGTGAGATCATAAAACAATAGTACAAAGTGCACGTAGAGGACCTCATATAGATAATAGGTAGAAAATACTATCTGCATGGTTCGTGCAGCCCGGAGGGTTCTGTCCATCCATATAGATTACATGCCCCGACCAGAATTCATGACTACCAACTGTTTTGGTCGGTAGCTTAGAATACTGGTTGAAATTTTCATATAAAGCACTAAAACAAGTCATGATGCTAATAAGAAAGGAGGTAGCACACAGTTTACAGCCATGGTCATAATCACAAAGATAGTCGACTAAAGTAGCAGCAGATTCCTTCAATGCGAAACACCTAGTAATAGATGATTGCGAAGGCCTATCCATCGGAGGACGAGCTTGAGCCTATTATCCAATGGAAGCCTACGACACAGAAAACTATTAACTGATCAGTATAGTGTAGAAAGAAATATCAGGCTGATTTGTTTTAGTTAGCAGGGTTTCTACTTGGTTTTGTGTTTTACAAGTCATTCTTTTTAACTATATATATGGCAAAATTAGCATATCTTACCTTGGTTCTGTCGTCTGGATTTTGTCTATAGGCACATGGATTACAGTTCAATTTTCAAACCAAAATATGTAGTCAACTAAAACAAAGCATTTTTTCTTCAACGCCAAAAGGTTAATGCCAAGTAGTAGGTGATGGCACGGTTGGCTGCAACTGCGAAGACAAAAGGTGTATTCCCTCTCTTGTGACTAAGCATTTTTGTTTGCACTGCAAAGGGAAAAACATTAGAGACATGCATGTTGAAGAGGCATAGTGGCTACAATGATATTGCACGGTTGAAAGTTAATATCTGCCTCGTGCATGGAGGAAGTAGATTTGATCTATGTATAAAATTGACAGAACAAAGTAACATCAGCGATGTAAACTTCATCAGTCTGTGCACATCAGTTGTATTATCGTCTTGCGGTGCTTCTGGTTTGACGTTTTTGATGTTTGAACTTTCAACCGTGCACAGACTGATGTATCTACAGTAGGTGACAAAGTAACAGTCATCTACAGTAGGTGATGTCCATCAGAACAAAGTAACAACATTGCAATCTATTCTGTTTTTGATGTTCATGACTGCATCACATTTGATCTATGTGCAAGCTGTAAGTGATGTAAACTGAAAGTAAATCTATCAGATGAACCACTGCATCACCAAGGCAACCACATATATAAAGTAGAATGAGGCCTTCATCAACCTCTTCCTTGTACCGCTCTTTTGTGTTTTGGTTCTGGCATACCTAGGCTCAGCAGTGTCATCTGCACAGCCTTCATCAGTGGTATCTCCAGCTTCATCAACGAACAGCTTCTTTGCAGTTTTTTTAGTAGGTGATGCCCGTGTCCTAAAAGGTAGAACATCATGTTCTGTATAAATATGGTTGATATGAAAGGGGAAAAAGGGGTGGAAATTCTGTTAGTGAAGACAACCTCTTCCTTGTACTGCTCTTTTGTGTTTTGGTTGTAGAGGAACCAGCAGGCATACTTGCATCAACTTTAAGATCCGTAGAAATCTACAGTGAGACAAGTAACATGTGAACAAGCTCGAACAAACATGTTGTATGTAACAGACACTGGCTAATGAAGAGCCTACTGTAGATGACTGTTATATGTAACAGACAAAAACAGAATAGATTTGAGAGCAAAGTTTACCCTATGCACATCAGTTGTATCATTGTCTTGCGATGCTTCTGGTGGCTGGTCCATAGGTGTTGGTGGAGAAATGACAGGTTCTGAAGTTAACCCTGGTGAGAGCAAAGACAGGTTGGTGCTTTTTTGCGGAGTGATCTGCATATCATATAAACGACGCTATAGTAAGTCTCTTATATGAAAAAATGGACGTGAATTGCTGATGCATATGAGAAAAAATTAACCTTATCTTCTGTAGCACCCCTGCCACTTTGTGGTGTGAGTGGTGGTGAAGGTAAAGCCAAGGTGCCACCTTTCTGAGGAGTGTTCTGCTTACTGCTGCTTGCATCTTGAGATAGAACAAGTGATGACTGTTGTGATCCTGCTGGTGACATTGGGAGAAGAGCATTTCCAGCATCTACCTCTGCAATAACTGCATTGACCTGAAAGAATACATTTCCAGACTCTATTGTGTTCTCTAAGAAGCTGACATTCCATATGAACACCCTTTCAAGGAGTTTTGTGATCTCATCTAGAATGAAACCAGTTGGATTTGTAGCAATGAGAGTATCAACTGACTTTTTGGTGAGGCGTTGTGCCATACGTCCAAAGAGAATAAAGTCAGTGTCACCAGTTTCATCTCCAACAATGACACATAGTTTGTACCTGTGGATAGGTTGAGCATGGATTAGCATTAGCAAGTTTAGTATAGTCCAAGGAAAAAATGGCTGGGAGACGAAGAAACACTATGTGAGTATCTAGAGTAGTCCTGATGTGAGTAAATTTGATATATTAGTAGAATGAATTGTGAACCAACAGTTAAAAAGCAGTATCAAACAAGGAATGAAGGTAGATGTCATTTGACCTTTGGACAGGCATGCCAATGGTAGAGCACTTGGGATTGATGCATTTGTAGGAGTCACCAAGAGGCTTGGCTCTGTGAAGACATTTCTTGCACGAGTTGTACCACCATGAGTTATCAATTTTCCTTATTGTTACTGTAACCAAGAACTCTTTTTTCTGCATGACAAATAATAAGTAAGAAAAGAGGCTGGGCAGTGTGTGTCCAACTACTGATGCGAACTCTAGCAAAACACAACCTTGTTTTTGAAGGGGTGAAGATACTTTATGTAAGAGATCTTCTTCTCCTCAGCAGCAACTGTAGGCTCACTGGAGGTCAGAAAGCTGATTCCACTTAATCGGTTGTTGTACACTCCTTGTACTGATTAGTTAAGACAATGTAATGGCCTTTTGTTAGTATTAGACAAATAATACGTAGCACTTGCATTTAGCTAACATTTAGGTGAGCAGACTACCTGGCCATGAGGTTTTCTGCTTCAGGAACATTGGGATTGATATACCACTTGCATGACGAGCCCCCTGATAGACATAGTCCAGCTGAAGCACAAGGCGGCAAGTTTAGGTGTCAACATTAACAATTAGTTTACAACACCAGGAATGGTTGACATACCTGCATAGTTCTTGACAAGAGTGCCAACAAATATTATAACCTGAGGAGAGGTCTGTCCATCTTTGCACAGTTGATCACCAGGGAATGATGTGGCCCGTTCACCCCAAAGCACAACATCTACTGAAGCATTGCTGTTGTTTCAATGAAAACGAGTGTCAGCTTGCATTGAGTACGCGTGAGCAAGACTAATTATTATGTACTGATAAACGCGGGGACAATAATGGAGTACAAAATGGCCTTTTTCAATTAACCTCGATCTGCCTTATTTCATTACCACACAACTCAAGAATAGCGATCTATAACTGACCTTGCACTGCGTATAACAATAATCCTTTTTAAGCTGTCAGCATGTCGACCTCTTGTTCGCTGGGATGCAACACTTGAAATTGAGGTGATTACTCCAACGGTATCTATTTTTAGTTGTAACAAATGTAGGCATCATCATTATAAAATATTTGGTAGCATAAACTGTGTAAGTACACAAGCATACCTGTGTAGTGCTCCTTGTAGTCAATACGTGTATGCACTTGCTCTATGGGAGTAAGGGAGTAGGTGTACATAGGAAAAGCAGGTGGGATCTCAATAATCTCTTCCACCAAAGTCCACTTTGTAAAGTTGATCATGACATCATTTGAAACTGGATTGTAGAACAAGTTGGATTTCTTAACTCTAAAATATGTGATGTTGTACACGCCGCCTTCTTTTATCAAAGGTCTGAAATCCGCTATCAGTTGCGGGTAGATCTGAGCATGTACGCTGTTTCCCTGTTAGAAACAGAGGGTTAAAAGTTAATAGTGCACAAAGCAATACGATGGTAGTTAGGAAGCAATACCATTTACTACCGCTCACTAATTAGCTTAGAACTAACGTTTCTGTAAATTATATCCTGCAACTGTTTGTTCTTTTTATCCGATATGAATGGAGGCTACACCACAAATTTCATAAGATTATCTCACAGAGATAACTATTCCTTATTCCATGTTTGTTTATATGGCAGAGGGTATTCCATACCTCCTCGTCAATCAGCACCAAATCAAAATGCAGTAATATTGCCTCGTTCTGAGGATCACAGAAATCCCAAAACCTAGAGGCGCAGACGCATATGCGTTCACTGCAGTCTCCAATCATAAGGCTTGGAATCAAAACATCTGCCATCTACAGGTATAGAAGAGTTAGAACAGATTTAACAATCATCCAGATCAGGGCAGCAAGTGGAAACAGGCAAGGATTAAAACTACCTTAGACCAAAAGATACAATGTGCATTAAGGTAGATGAATAGACAAAAACAAAAGCACAACAAATGTGATCAACCAACCACTGTCAAGTCATATTTACACAGCAATACTATGTACAGAGCAAAAATCCATCGCACACAAAGAGTCCTAAGTCAATGTTGCCACGCTGGTGGCATTAAGGACCTCTTGGTAGACCACGTTCCGAGTCTGTGAACCACATGAGCCATCATCATTTTCAATTAAAATTCTAAGGCCGTTTTTAGACGTTCATCTTGAAACAGCAACATAGAGTTGTCCATGTGTAAAGACAGGTTTCTTGAGGTAAAGGCCAACCCTGGATAGGGTTTGCCCTTGGCTTTTATTTATTGTCATTGCATAGCATAACCGCACTGGAAATTGCTTTCTTTGCAGCGTGAAAGGCCATTTTACATCTGTAGTGTTAAGTGTAATTCTTGGAATAAAAACATTTTCACCAACATTAGAACCTGTTAGTATCACACATTGCAGTAGACGTTGTCCAAGTTCAATAACAAGTAGCCTTGTACCATTACAAAGGCCCATGCTGTGGTTCAAGTTTCGCAAGAGCATTACAATAACACCTTTTTTTAGGACAAGCTTATGGCAAGGAAAATTGTTTGCATTTATGGAATTTAGGAATTCAGTAGGGTAGAGTACATCAAAATCTGGTATGTGCTCAGATGACTTTGATATTGTGTCACAACTTAGATAGTCTGTATTGTCTCCAGGGAGCATTGAGACAATATATTCATTTATTTCATCAACTATGAGATTATTTGGGAAGACAATAGCACGCGAAGCCAAATATGTAGGATTTTGGTAATTTGCCAAGAAAGCTAGGTATACTTCAGATACAAGGGCAGCAATCTTGTCACCATCAGTACGGACCAATAAATCATCAGGTACTGTAATCCATGAAGCCTCACATTCATCACCCCTTTTTACAGCAGGGAGAGTACCGTCGCCAATAGATAAGACCCACTCGCTAAATTGTTCAAGCTCGGTACGTTCATTTCCTTGTAAGGAGGGGTTAAGGAGTCGCATGTTTGTGCGCAATTTTAGGACAGCCACATGTTGCCACAGCTTAGAGTTTGTAATAGATGCACTAACTATGGAGGATCGCGAGCCTTTGCGCACAACTGGTAAAATTTGTCGGAAATCACCTCCTAGAACAACAGGTTTGCCACCAAATGGGAGGATAGCATTAGAAGGATCATGTTCAGAAAGGATATCTCGCATAGTTCTGTCTAAAGCCTCAAAACAACGTCGATGTGTCATTGGTGCTTCATCCCATATAATAAGCGCAGCTATCTGTATAAGCTCAGCAAGCATAGTACCTCTTTTCACGTTACATGTGCTAGCCTCCATTATGTCGAAAGGTATTTTAAATCTCGAGTGTGTGGTGCGTCCTCTAGGTAGTAGCAAAGATGCCACACTAGAAGATGCAACCGCAAGCACAATCTTCTTTTTGGATCTCAAGCTCGAAATTATAGCATTCCATAGAAACGTTTTACCCGTACCACCATGGTCACAAACAAAGAAAAACCCAGGAGATCCACTAAGAACACGCTCAGTTACCTTATCAAACACATTCCTTTGATCACTATTCAACTGTGAAACTAAAGACGTAGCATGCATCGATAACATCAAGGGCTCAGGGTCAAGTTCGTCATTAATTAGTCTATTTTCATTTACGCAAATACATTGTGTTGTCAGCTTTGGTAGATCATAGTTATTTATGTTGCCACCACTATTAGCAAAGACGCATGTGAGGTTCTGTATAAGCAAAGACATGAGCTGCTCTTGTGGAACAATAAAATTTGGGTTTGCAAGTGCATCTTTAAGCCTACGGTGTATATCGTCTGTAAAGTAAAGCCAATATTTATCAAACAAGGTGCGAACATTACTGACTGAACAAAAAAGCACCATAGTGACAAATAGTTGCCTCAATTGATATGCAGATGCAGATACTATCGCCTCATCAAATAGAAGATTCCATTCATTATCGCTCTCAAGCAAACCACGTGCCTCACATGCATCTCGAAATGTATTATACACTTTGTTGTTAAAGGATCTTACATCAGCATAGTTCTTTGCACCCTTAACTATCATTAATAGTATGCGTAAGTAATATAGCTCTCCAATGGTTGGGTGCACACAGTACATACGACCAATTTTAGCGCAAGGTGTTCTCCTTCGCCATAATCATTTCGAGGCATCCCAAGACCACTCTTTTGGGAATTCACAATACGTCAAGTGTCTAGCCTCTTCGTGTCTTGAATTTGCTTCGAACCACTCAGTTAACATCGTGCTTTTCGCTGCAGGGCTAGCTAGAAGTTGTCTCAAGTCGGTTCTAGGTTCATATCGCACATGATTCATACCAGGCAGATGCACAGGTAATCTCTCTACTGGAGGAACTCTGAAGTGAATGTCAAATTCAAAGGTACGCCATAGGGCTTCACACGAAGACAAAAATCTAGCATCAATATATTCTTGGATTTCATTTGGCAGTGCTAATTGCTGCCCAGGTGACGTATTTGATGTCTTTGCAGTAACTTCAAAATAGACCTTTGCTCGATAACTCCCTTTTGTAACGTATTTAAAGAGATATTTGATCATGTTTGACTTGTTACACCACTCAACATTGATATGTGCATTGTATTTCTTTAGCAGATGCATATTATATGGAACAACATTTTTATTATCTAACTTGACCCCATTTTTAACAACATACCTACCATCATTTCTCCGTCTATAAATTGTAAACCCGAAGTCGTCTATGATAGTTTCATCTTGAAAGGACTTAGGAAAATTTTTTGAACACTTACTATCTTTCATGCATGGACATTTTCTATTATCATTACCACATGGACCGTGCATCATGAACTCGTCAACTAAAGCATAGCCTAGTGGGTCAATATTGATATCGGGGATTTCAGCGCAAATTAATCTATCAATGGTAGAAGCATTGACCTCTTTGTTGCCATCAGCTAACCACACAAGGCAATGTATATGTGGCAGGCCACGTTTCTGGAACTCAACAGTGTACAAAACTGCATAAGGAAAACTAAACATAAGATTTATTGGTAACAAAAACGTACTATATCAGATGTTTGCAGTAGGTACCACACCCTACCTGCAAGTACGCGACCAAATGTCTTGCCTTCTCTAATATCTGCAATGAACTCATCGACTTTCATATGGAATACTCGCACAATCAAATCAGAGCGATCACATGGCTGTTGCCCAGGCTGAAATCGCAAGGCATCTGCTATTTCTCTCCACTTGGTGTTGCATGTGAAAGTAACAAATAGGTCAGGAGGGCCAAAAACTCTACAGATAGCCATCGCATCTTGGTAATTCATGACATGATATCTCCTTCCACCAGTAAAACTGGCTGGCACTATTACCCTACCACCAACCGAATCGGCACTAACGAGACCCTTATCAATGGCATCAGCTATCCCCTGCACTGATTCACATCGTAGATCTTTTTGGTGGTCTGCTATGAACTTTAGTCTAGACCCTTCAACCGTTGAATATGCATCAACAACTATTTGGTCACTCAATCTGCCATAGCAAGTGAACGGGTTTGCCTCATTCAATCTGTAATGCATGTGACGTCTAACAAATTCAAGCATAGTGACATATTTACGACATGTACCATCGTTATCATCGGCATCCGAATATCTAATACCAAGGTGGAAACCATGTTCACCATAAGGAAATAACAACGGGTACTGCAAAGCCATGTAAGCTGGGTGCAAGCAAGAAACACGTTTTAGACCGTACTCCCTATCATGGACGAGGACATCATAGGTGTACTCATCAGCAGAGTAGTCACCTACAATTATAGCAGCAATCTCACCACTTGTTGGTAAACTATACTGAACATCATGTCTTGTGTTGCAACCCAGTAATCGTAGTGTCACTTTTTGGTTACCATCTTGGTCTAGACGCTCTTTAGCATAGCGAAATGCTTTGACAAGTTCATTATGCTCATTTAACATACACAATAGAGACATGGCCACTTCTGGATCCGGTTGATCAGGGGATTTATCATCTGCTTCAAAAATATTTAATCGGTTTTGTTTCTCATGTTCAATGTCATATATATATAGTTGTGCAAATTTAGGTCGTGTTCCATTGCGCGGTAGTAGGGTCCCAATACGATGATGCACCACCCCATTAATTTTAAAGACATAAGGTGCAGTACCGTTGTTTATAGTTCTATCAATAGCAGCACCTAAGGAGGTAAATGCGAATAGGGAATTGTAGGATCGAATTTGCTTTAAAAATCGCTTTGAGCGTGCATCACCGTCAAATCGTAGTAAGTTAGCTAGGACAGCTGGTGGTTTCTTGTAAGGTTTTAGATTAATTTTTCCTCCTTTACAGCAAAGGTTATACACAATTTTTCGTCTTGCGATAACAGAAGCACTTTTCACACGTTCCTGGAACCAAAAAACAGCACCGCAATATGGACACTCATGCGTCAGGCCACCATAGTAGGAGCGGTCTGGGTAGTCATCTATAGAGACAAAATGGGGAAATAATGTAGTAGAGGCCATAGCAAGTTCGGTTGCTCTGCTACAACACAAAGAAAACAGATACACACCTTTCAAGGCCTCGACGTACGCCTTATCGAAAGGAAGTGCAACAGCTACTGGCTCATAGCGGATGCGTGAGTAATGGCTGTAGGATCTCTTACAACGTATCCTATCACGTCGATGCCGCCTATTTGAAGCGGCAATCTCTGTATCAAAGTCCATCAAGGACCTACCCCCTGTTTTACGTAAAGTTGGGTGCATTAATTGTTAGTTGGGTATATCTCTCTCTACAAAGTAGTAACTGCGCAGATTAGACTCACTTGTTCTACCGTAATCATCTGTCAATTGATCTGACGGCCACGGTTGGTTAGACGTGCTAGGTTCACCAGCTATGCACATGGGCTCATCACCAGTGGCAAAACCTAACCCAGTTATCTCCATTACTAATAATAGAACATGATAGGTAAGCAAAGTCTGTCGCTTTGTACTAAAAAATCAGATATGTCTGTACAACCGACCTTGTGCAACTGCAAGATGTCTTTTTTGTCTTTTCTCACGACAACGTGTAACTCTCTCACACAGAGGACTACCCATGAGAAATCAGACTGCACACCACTAAAGAGGCACACAACTAATACAAAAAAACAAACAAGCAGACGGTGCAAGATACTTAAACAAGAAAATCATGAATCCACAATCAATCACTCTTAAAGCATGCAACCATTGTAGGAGTAAAAAAGCTGCAGCAGGCAGAGAAGACAAACTTACCCTCACAACACCCTGTAGACGTACACAGGAGAGGAAGCAAGGCTACGGTAATGGGCAGCAACAATTGATCACTGCAAGATAACCGAAAATAGAAAGCAAAAAATCTTCTTTCATCAACGGTTCCCTATAAAATAGGTCCAATGCAAACTGCAATCCTGTAGTCTTCTTAAAAAATCTAGCAATAGTCTGAAGACTTACCTAGAAGCAACAGACACCTCTTCTGAAATCCTGGACAGCAAGCTCAGATTAGTGGATAGCCTGAATGGATCTTTCCTTGTATGTCCTTCACTAACGACCTAAGAAAGGAAGCCATTAAAATTCGAAGTTAATCGGTAGGTAGAGGTAAGCCAAAACATGAAGGCATGAAAAGACACACCATGTACGAAAACCAGATAAGCAGGGAAGTGCCTAGGAAGAGGAAGGAAGCAAGAGGCTCTCTAGAGAGATCCTCTGTCTATAAGAACTACCAGAAAAAGTGAAATAAACATATGTATAGAAATGTCAGAGAATAGGCTACCACTATTTAATAACCAGATTAAGAAGAGAGGTGCCTAGGAAGAGGAAAGAAGTAAGAGCCTCTCTAGAGATATTCTCTGTCTATAAGAACTACCAGAACAAGTGAAAGAACCACATCTAGAGAAATGTTAGAGAACAGGCTACCATTATTCATGCTAACTACTTATGTCAGAGAAAGATAAGAAGAAGAAGAGGTAAAGGGAAGGCACACCTAGAAAGGTAAGAAGAAGATAAGGTAAGAAGGGAGCTTGTGGACCGAGAAGCGAGGGCAAGAGCTAAGAGATTTTCTCATCACAGAATAGATAAGTAAAGAAAGTACACCTAGAGAGAGGTAAGGAAAGCATATAATCATTGTAAGAGTAAAAAGATGCAACAAGCGTAGAAGGCACACATACCCTAACAGTATCCCGTTGATGCACAGAAGAGAAGGAAGCAAGGCTGTAGCAATGGACAACAAAACCGTTTTAGGCTACTGGAAAAATGATCTCACAAATGTATGCACAATCAATGTCACTATATCTCCCACTACATACCAGGTTCCTGGATGTGGTCTCAAAAATGTCGGTCTACCAACCCACCTCCATGATCACTCCACGATCACTCCATGATCACCAGAAGAAAACTCAGGCTCTGTCAGAGGACCTGCAGTTCTAGCACAAACAGCACATCAGGGCACGATGGTTGTAGGAAGACAGAAAACAGCTGAAAGCTATACAAAAGAGGGGAAAAAAACCCAAGATTACAAACTGTATGAAGCCATAGAGGCACAAGGGCAAAATAAACAGAGGTTGTAGAACAAAATATTGAAACCACAGAAGAACACATGTGGCCTCTCAAAAGTAAATCAGCAAAGAAGAGAAAAGCATGATCTTTGCCACATGAACAAAACCTAGGAAAGAACACTAACACACAAGTCTAACTGAAGACTGGAAGGCAAACATAAAGATGTCAGGTGTAGCTTGATCTCAAATATGGTGTAAAGCCAGAGAGAAGCGAAAATATTACACCTATCAAGAACACACATGACCCAGCTCGGACTGAATGTTGCCCAAAACAACAGAAGAAGCGGTCGTAAACTGCTACAGTGAATTTACGACCACGTCTCAAAGCGATTGGTGGCGAGTTTGAGTGGTCGTACTACATCGTAAGTGGTCGGAATCGGTCGTAAACGACTCTAACCAGTGCTACAGTGAATTTACGACCACGTCATAAGACTTTCCATGCCTCTCGATTACCTAGTCGTAAACGACTCTAACCAGTGCTACAGTGAATTTACGACCACGTCATAAGACTTTCCATGCCTCTTGATTACCTAAGATGCATCAATGCCTCTCGATTACCTAAGATTACCTCGCGATAGGATGCCTCTCGATTACCTAAGATGCATCAATGCCTCTCGATTACCTAAGATTACCTCGCGATAGGAGACGGAGTAGCTGCAGCGGCGGCCAACCGCAGAGAGGAGGCACGCGAGAGAGGATGCGGTGGCTAGATCTACCACAATCTCGCCCAGATGTGGTGCCCACAGCCAGATCCACCTCGACCCCGCCCGATCCGCAGCACCGGTGCCTGCGCGAGGGGGATTAGGGTGGGACGGGAGAAGGGAATGGCAGGCGAGACGAAGGGGAAGGAAGGGAGGATCCAATCTAGAGAGGTAGATAAAGAGGGGGAGAAACTGACCTCGAGCTCCACACCAGGCCGATAAGACAGCATGGCCATGGGCAGGAAGGTCTGGCTGGCCAGCCGCGCACGCTCGTACGGCGGGGGAGCGGCGCCGACTAACACTGTTCCGATGCGACAGAGCGGACACATCTGGGGCTGAGCTCTGGGGCCGAGCGGATAGCGAATCGATTGGCTAGAAGACCTAGACCTAGAAATCCTGTTGACAAAGCGAAGCAACTGGGCGACAACACGGTGCACCGCGCATCCACACGCCGCGGGGTGTCAGCCCACGCAGCGCCTCAACTGCTCAGCACGCCTCATCTTGCTGCTCGTCGTGGCTGCAGAGGGCCCCCGCATAAACGATGTCCCACCAGTCACAACGCTCACTGAGGTCGAGCGCGCGCACGAGACACCCTCGCCACGCGTCAACAAACGAAGGCACGAGAGGGCTCCGCGAAACGCTCCCGTGCAAGGAAAGGGGAGCAGGTTTTAAGTTCTCTGATTTGACTGCTACTTGCTGCATTGGTTAAATAATCTCACACTTGTCCGTTGCAGGAAGCAACGCAGCTTCTGCCACACCACAATTACCGGGTAAAAACAAGCATCGACACTCCGAAGGTTAAAAAAAGTCCATTCAAAAGAGAGTGACATCTTAGGAACAATCCTCTGCATCTCTCACCACTTTCCAGGTCTTTTCCACCTGTTGCTCTACTATTTATTTATACAGCTCGTTGATTTTGTAGCCTATTATCTCCCCCCCTTCAGAGTTCAGATTTACCTTTGTGTGCGCGCTTGGTCACGCTGTTCAGTTCGATAAACATCAATACAAGCACCAGGTAAGCCCACCACACTCAGATTCTGTTGTTCTAAGTCCAAATAGTCCTCGTGGCCGAAATGGTGGGTTCAGCTGTTGTTCAGTAGACTGTGAGCAGAGTCTGCTCTTTAATGTTCTCTGCGTGACTGCTATGCGTCAAATTAATTCGATGTTGTTTAATTTCTGCGCAGAGAAACTCGATCGGCGATCGAGCGGTTGTTGTCCTCATGGCGGACGCGGTGGGATCGGTTGTTGCTCAGGAGGCCGTGAGCAGAGCCGTCTCTTTCGTGCTCAGCAACCGCGAGGCGGCGGCGTCCAAGAGGCACAGCATCGAGAGGCTGGAGATGGCGCACACCGAATTGGAGTTTGCGCTTGAGAGATCCAGCAAGCTGCCCATCACCGACGTGTCGTTGCTGCAGCAAAGGAGGATGGTCAAGCGCGCCTACGAGGAGTGCGGAGATGTTCTGCACAGATGTAAGCTGCGGGTACAGGAAGACGAAAAGGTTGAGCAAGGGGTAACACACTCCTCCCCTTTACGTAAAAGTGTCCATTATATCAAATCGTTCATTCCATCTTGGATTAGCTTGAAGAAAGATGAGTCGAGCTGCTCCTATGTTCAAAGATTCGAACGGTTCGCTGATAAGGCCGGCAAGTTTGTAAGAGACGTGGAGACTGGCTGTTCACTTGCGCACTACAGGTTTTTCAGCCCTCTCATCAGGCATCTTCTTGAAGGCAAAGAGCTCTTGTATAGACAGGTGCGAGGAAGCCGAACCAATGGTCTTTTGATAGTGCCCGTATGGTCTGAAGAGCGTGGTGTAGAGGCGGCGATAAGGTTTAGGAGCGAAGATCGCATGACGCCAAAGAAAGAAATTTGGCTATGGTTGATGCTACGACTCTCAGAAAGCACGGACGTAGTTGGGATTACAATTAAATGCTTGCAGTTACTTGGACCAGTATTCAAGCCTTTTGCCAAGGTTGCAATGGGAGAACTCGCGCAGCTAGATATGCAAGATGTTCCTCGGACACGTTTGGAGAAATCTAAGACTTGTCTAAGTGCCGCCGTAACATCATTTAGAAATTGTCGTCCAGATCCATTATGTTGCAGAGCAGATGGGCACGGGCCTTGTGCTAACAACACCATCACATCCAAATTTCCAGCACAAGTTTCTTGTATGGCCTTTGTTTGCTATATTCCAGCGTTTGAGTACAACTTGCGAAGCTCAGCTCACGGTGCCGGCGGGAACGTTCTAGAGTTCTGCGGTGCCATCGAGCCTCATCACCCGTGCCAAGGTGTGCAGGAGAGTTATGCGGTCGAGAGAATTGGAGGACGAGAGGAACGTATAAATGGTAGCCTGCGCCAAATGGAGGAGATGCAACTCACAAACGCAATCGATCTTCTCATCCGTCAACCCGAGCAGACGGAGTATGACATAATTTGGCGGTCTGCACATGGCGGTGCACGGTATACTCTGCGGAAGCCAACCAAGGGCAGGTCGGTGAACCGGAGAGTAGCAAAAACGAGGTGCAAGTTACAGATCAGGGGCCGATAAGAGAGTGCTCGCTGGTTTGGACCATGTAACACTAACGCGGTACACTTTTTTTAACCAATGTACAATTTCTCTGTCCCTCTTTGTTCAA
This sequence comes from Dendrocalamus latiflorus, assembly GCA_017311315.1. Classification (NCBI taxonomy): domain Eukaryota; kingdom Viridiplantae; phylum Streptophyta; class Magnoliopsida; order Poales; family Poaceae; genus Dendrocalamus; species Dendrocalamus latiflorus. Next base: position 31,522,013 of record CM029643.1, read on the forward strand.
ATGTATTACTGTATTTTTTTTTTTTTGACTAGTTAGAGATTCGTGCGTTGCAATTGAGTCATAAAAATAATGAGACGAAACTTACTGCCTGGCCAACTTCACACATCAAACATCGGAGAGCAAACGACAGAGAGAGAAGGGTGGCCAGAATGCACGAGGAGATGGGAAAAGTGGAGGGGGTGGACGGTTGTATCCTAAGAGAGAGAGAATGAGAGACACGAATGGTCCAGATCAAATCGGATAACTGAGAATAGAGGAGGGAGAATAGACCAACCACCAACTTACACTTTTATAATAGTAAAGATAATTATTTGGATGTTTTGTTTGCAAAAATTATCCAAACCAAATTCCAGAGCGGTGGATTCCTTTGAATAAATATCTGATTGAATCCTAGCAGGCTGTTGTAGACTAACAGGTCTAGGATCTAAATCTGTTTTGTCTATCTTCTAGGGCACCATTCCATTAGTTCTCTTCTTGTTAGAGAGAGAGAGAGAGATAAATTGCTCTTATATGGTGAGTTTTTTTTGAGCTATGCCTTTGTCTTATGGATTTTGAATTATGACTGTTTGCGTACGATTTTAGTCAATAAAGCTAAACTCCTTACAACGTCTACTACAATCTACTTATAGACCTTGATTTAGAAAGATATAACATTTATAAGCTAATTAATATAGCAGAAAGTGATAACCAAAAAGAGAGAACTAAACAAGAACCAAAAAGAACCAACCAATTATTTGTTACTCCAGCAAGGCTTTCCAGCAAATGTAGTATATCCCGTACGGCGTTGTATAACTCACAAGGTCCCATGCATTTGCACACATTAGACGTTGTCATGAACAAGAATCAATTCTTGAACTTCACAAGGACAGGAAAATAACGTGGAGAGAGAAGGACGTGCTAGATACTGTAGGAGAAAAATAAATCTTAACACTAGTGTGATGCGGTGAATTTGGCATCACCTCTAGACACCAGCATGCAAGAGCGAATGTAGTGATTTTTTGCCTTTATTTTAATACGATAATAAATAGGACATGTTTTTTCTTTAGTTTATGACTTTTGATTGCGGTTTATAATTTTTAGTTATAACTTATGACTTTTGAGCTATTTGTGATAGAGTATAAAGTAACATAAACTCACGTGAGGTTTTTCCTATATAAAAAAAGGTTGCTATAGTGTATACTAAATCAAATTGTAGACTATATCTTGAAAAGATACTCCGTTTAAAAGCTAGTTACTGCAGAAAAGCCAAAAAATAGATTTTAAAAGCTGAAAAGAAGAGACTCATAAGATAGGAAACTCCTTGGTAATTACTACTATATACAACCAGCAATTGTGAGAGATGGCAATAGCGGATACCATGCCTATCGTATGATGTGTCTTCTTTTCAGTTTTTAAATTTTTTTTGGTTTTTCTATAGTAATTGGCTCTCAAATGAAGTGCCTTTTTAAGACGAAATCTACAAATTAATTGTAATATACACTGTATTGACTTTATTTATATCGGTTAAAACTATATGTGAGTTTTTATTACTTCATACTCTCTTTCACGAACAGTTTAAACAAAAATATGAGCATAGATATATGACATACCGCCCCTAAAACGGCACCTGTATAACTGTATAAATTTTGTGATAACTGTGGGACGAGGACTTGACCAAGAATGGTTTGTAACGAAGATCATTCTAACCAAATGCTAACTCCTCTATTGCTTCGCAATCGCTGCCCTCATTTTTTCCGTTTGCTCTCCAACTATGCATAGTGGCACATAGTTCTCACATAACTCTTTATTTCTCAACTGATAGTAAGATTTCATACTCAACCTACTTACTGTGCAGTGTTGATATCTGGTTCTTGTCTTTATTATAAAATACACGACAAAAATAGATGCTTAAAACATTACCAGACAGATTTTATGTAAAAACTTTTGTGACAAAAAACACAGACACACAAAGACATAATTCACTATATAAAAGATATTTATAATAAGCAGGGCCGGTCCTAGGATTTTAGGGGCCCAGGGCGAAATTAGAAATATGGACCTTAATATAAATATCTAAATATAAATCTACACACACACACACACACACACACACACATATATATATATATATATATATAATTTTACCAACAAACACTTAATTAAAAAAAATTCACATCAAAGAGTTCATAGATATTACCTTAAAATTTCTTCTAACATTTCTAGATGCGAAGTCATTGATGATGGTATTGATATCAATCTCATCCAATAATTTTTTCTCAATACATAAAGTTGCCAAACCGTTTAACCTCTCTTGAGACATTGTTGACCTTAAATGATTCTTCAACAATTTCAACTTTGAAAAACTTCTTTCAGCTAATGCCATGGTCACAGACATAGTAAATAAAATCCGATAAGCAATAGAAATATTAGGATAACAATCCTCTTCTCTGACAAACTCAAAGATCTCCATAGCAGACATTGGTTTATCTGATAAAGTCAATTGCATAACACTTAACTCAGAAATTAGATAATTTAACTCAACATCAGAGGAACCATCTAGAGAGAAAGTTTCTGCATATTTTGTACAACATTCTTTTAATTCAGTTCGATCCAATGACTTCAATGTTGTTGAACTCATTAAAAATCCAAATATACTTCCGAATGTTTGGGGTTCTTGAAATCTACTTTTCAATGAATTGATTGCCATATCAACCATAACAAAAAAAAATTAAATTCAAATTCCTTCTCAGCTTGCAAAAATGCTTCATCACAATCAATTTCATCAAACTGTTTCTTCCTAAGAACACGCCGCTTAACTGGAAATAATGGCTCTACATTCATTTGAGCTGCAATATCTTTGGCAATGATCATACCCAAAGCAAACCCTTCATTTCTATAAATATTAAAGTATTTAACCATGCCTTCTATTTGTTGCATGTATATACTCTACATAGTATATGGGGGCCCCTGGATTTTGGGGGCCCGGGGCGACCGCCCCCCCCCCCCCCCCCTCAAGGCCGGCCTTGATAATAAGGCTCTCGACTTCTGTATGGTCTATAGGTATATATTTATAGTATTTACAAAAGAGACTTCATATATAAATAGAACTTTGTATTGAAAACAGAAACAAACTAAATATAATTCGGATCACACTTTAACAATCTTTACCTTAAGGCGAATTCCCTCATGTAGCTGAAATATCAAATCTCCTTAAAGTAAGTCTTCATCACCTAACTTTGCATCTCGAAAGTCTATTGGACTAATCTTTAACAAGAAAGACTAGAACAGTCTTATCCAAACGTTTCTCGCGAAGCAAAATTGAACAAATCACCAACATGTTCAAACGAGAAAATTGATAATATACCCTCCAACTAGATGGAAATCTAGAATATACCCTCCTTTAGATGCTAATTGAGAATATACCCTCCTTTTGATTGTTTTGTTGAGAAATGCCCTTTTTATACATTTTCATTAGTTTCTATTGTATTTCTCTTAAAATGACCTATTTACCCCTCATAAACTCATCAAGCTGCACAGTGCTGAGATCTTAGTGGATCTCTGTTAGTGTTCGGATTGGAATAAAAGGCTTCTGCAGATTCATTCAATTCATAACCACACAAGTACAGGTTTGAGAAGATACTGAGAGCACAAACATGTGCAGACTGTATGTAAGCAGATTAGTGTATCTTTGCTCGTGAAATAAATATTGGTATGTTAATAACCAAGTTCAATACCAACTGATTGAAGCAACATAACCAAAACAATCTGTTCCAGTATAAAGCAAACTAATTTGTTCCACTACAGATTCAATCTCTTGGATTTAAATAGACCATACAAACCAACATAGCCAAAAGGAGCTAACAGTTTGCTCCTGGACAGATCATACAAAGCAACTAAGCCAAAAGAAACAACATGACATGAGCTAGCAGTTGTCAACCAATCTTGCCCTTTTCTTCTTAGGTGTCATCTTCTTAGCACGAGGCTTTGATGGTCCTGGTACAGCAGGTGCCGGTGTGCTTGTTGATGTCCCTTGTGAGGTGCCTTCACCATCAATTGCTAAAGCTAGCTGCCTGTTAAGATGTCATGAAAAAATCAGTGAATTAGTAACTTGAAAGACCACATTCATAGTTTTAACTTGCACAATTATGAAATTGTATTACCTTCTAGTAACAGGGCCCGGGCTGTTTTGCAGTGATGGTGGCAAAGTGATAAACTCTCTAGGTGGAGTGTCAATAGGGAGATCTCTTCCATGCTGGTTGTTACCATTTTTCTTCCTACAAATACCACATTATTAAGTGAAGCAATTAACAGTAGGAAAATGAGAGAAAGAAGATATCAAATACCTCTTCTTAGGACCATTCAAATGGCATCCATCTGATCGATGCCCAAGCTCTCCACATTTTCTACATTGCACTTGTCTTTTAGATGCCCCTGACTTGCTTTTCTCTAGAGCCCCTTGCATCCTATTTTTTTAGGCCTCCCAGAAGATCTCTTATTTAATGGTGGAAGCAATTTAAAATCCAACACTACTTTAAGCCATTGATTCCTACCAGTAATGGGCTGCACTACCCCTTCATATGCTGCTCTAAATTTAGCAATTGAGTAAAAATTGTGCACAAATGACTCTATGTTTGGTCTCCTTTCTGTTGTGATGAATGCTAAGGCATGTGAACAAGGCTTTCCGGTTGACTGCCATTCACCACAAGTGCATTCATGGTTGCTAAGATTCACAACATGCCTATCAACTTCATGGTTGTTATTTACTTCAGTTACCTCAGCAATATCTTGTGAAGATGCTCCAACTTTAAGATGATCCAAATCTCTAGTCTTCACATTTAGCTTTTGTATGATGGCTGGGAGAATTTGACCTTGCAATCTTTCTCCAATCTTTCTTCTCTTGAAGAATAGCTCTCTGATCTTGCCTCTCAACTTGTCGGCAAGTTCAACAACAGGTAAGTCCTTCAGCCCCTTAATCCAATTATTGAAGCACTCAGCTAGATTATTGTTAATGTAGTCACACTTGACGTCATTAGAGAACCTGCACCTCATCCAAAGAAATTTATGGTGTCTTTGCAAATAATTGCTGACTTCAGGGCATGCTTCAAGTATTTGTCCCATGTGATAGTTAAACTTGTCTTCTCTATATGCTCTTGCAGCTAGCCACATGTGACCAAATACATGACCATGAAACTTCTTCACAAAATTCTGCATAAGATGCCTATGGCACTCCCTTTGCTCACATAAAGGGAAGACTTTTTGCACCGCATTCTCAAGACCTTTGCATGCATCAGAACATATAGCAAGTGTAGGAGGAGTACCAATTGCTTTCTTCAATTGTTCCATGAACCATGTCCAGTTATTGGTTGTTTCAGATTCTATAAAGCCAAATGCAACCGGAAACATCCAACTATGACCATCTAAAGCTGTGACGGCAGCTAATTGACCTTTCCATTTTCCAGTAAGGTGTGTAGAGTCCACACTCAAGTATGGTCTACAACCATTGAGAAAGCCATCTATACATGGTTCCAAAGCCATGAAAAAGCTATGGAAATAAATCTCTCCATCTACTTTTCTTGTACCAATCTCTACAACACTACCGGGTGACCTCAACTCAATCTCAGCTTTGAATCTATACAAATCCTCAAAACTTTCCTCCCATGTCCCAAAAATTTTATCAATTGCTCTTTGACGACCCGCCCATACGGTATCATATTGCAAAGTGACCTTATGCTCAATTTCTAGTCTTTCTTGGAGTTCTTTGGCACCTAGATTTGGATTTCCCCGCAATACTTTCACAACTTTATTAGCTACCCAAGATTGTGACCCCATGCTTGTTTTTACTCTACTAGTCGACGAGCAATCATGCTCAAATGGCTTCTTTGTCACCTGCATATGCACAAGACATGCTTAGTAATAAGAACATGTAGCTATACAAATTAGCAAAAAAAATAAATTAAGTTAGTACCCTGATGGCTCTCCCATCCTTAGTTTTATGAGCATTAATTTGCCATAAGCACCCTTGCCCCTTACACTTTGCCTTGAACCTGGTCTGATCAGATTTAACAGTGTAAATATCAAATTGCCCCTTGATTGCATATTGCCTCATGGCCATCCTAAAAGCATCCATGGTTGGATATGTATCACCGACATTCATTGTGGGATTCTCTTCATCCATATATTCAAAATCTTCAACAACATTGTCATCAACCTCCATTGATGCAGCGGCTATCTCATTCTCAAGTTCGGGAGGTAAAGGATTGACAACTGGTTCCTTAGACCTTGCCTCCCTCCTCTCATCCTCGGCCCTCAAACCTATGAACTCATACATCGCATCTTCTTCCAAAACAACATCTCTATCGTCATTCTCATCAACGTTAACATTTATCACGAGTTTAGACCAATCAACTATGCCTGGTGATTCGCAAGCAAGCACAGGACTATTAGTGGTACCTTCATCTGTCGCTGCAACAGAGCAAATGGCTGGGTGACCAGAAGCACTGCCTGTGCTAGGACCTTGACTACATGAGGTTACCACAGCATTTGGTATATTTTCATCAATGCAAGTCAAAGTCGACCCAACTTGAGGGGGACTGAACTCGAGAGGAGAAAAAACATAAATTTTAGTTAGCGTAGGGACTGAACAGGGAATTTAGCAAGATCGTATTTGAGCTCTGCAACTATTATGTCTATTTCTTGCATCAAAAGAGTGAACAACATTTTGGTTCTATGTACAATAGTCAGCCGGGGGGGTGGCTCAAATGGGATCAATGGCTTATCAGAGACATTTTGGCTGAAAACATATTCAAGTGTCTCATGGCACAAAGTAGCATGTATGGAGAAGTCCTAGTCCACTGTGCTATACTGCTATGCAAATTTCATAATACAGTTTGTGCACCAGTCATTATGCATTTGACCACAATGTATCACATATCGATTTTAGCAGGTTTTTCCAAACAATCTGACTAATGTATCAGCATTGTTCATATATCATCACCATTCACCAGTGCTCCCACTTTGCTCAGTTAACTCGCCAGCTAAAATCATGGCCAGGCAACCAATCCGCACCCCACATTTGCTCCTACCAACATTGACTAAACACACAAGAATAAGAAGAGATATAGGAGTGAGAAGCTTACTCTAGAGGAGTTTCCTTTGGATCCATCCTGCCACTACACCGTCGCCGGAGCAAATCGGGTCGTACCTTGCCTTCTTCTCTTCCTACCGGTCGCCGGAGCAAATCGGCCGCGTGCCACCCTGGCCCGCACTGCCCTGGCCCGCGCCGCCGGCCGCTAGGCCCGCACGCGCCCTGGACCGCGCCGCTCTGGCCGAGCGCGCGCAGGCCCCGCGCCGCCCTGGCCGCGAGCCGCCCTCGCCCCGTCGGCCGCCGGACCTCCGCCCCTCACGCTCTGCCGCGCCGCCGTATCGTCCGGGGAACCCTAGCCCTAATCATAGAGCTTCCGTCGGCCGCGCCCAATCGACAGAGAGCCCAATCGGTTATACCAACCGAGCTGTAAAGGAGGGCAAAATTGGCATACTAATGTCAAAATACGGTATAATACGGATTAGTATATTTAAGAGGTACTAAATAGTATAAAAAGGGCAATTTCTCAACAAAACAATCAAAAGGAGGGTATATTCTCAATTAGCATCTAAAGGAGGGTATATTCTAGATTTCCATCTAGTTGGAGGGTATATCATCAATTTTCTCTGTTCAAACACACAGCTATCAATAAAGCAGACGAACAAATCTAGGTCTTCAACGATTCATAACCCCAACAAAAGTCCGAGTATGTGTTACTGACCTCCTAAAATAAATACTCAATTGTCAACCGATATAAACTAAAACATCACATGTGACTCTAAATAGATAGCGAAGAACTCAAATTATGGAATCTGACATGTTCCACCTAGAACACAAAACTCAGCAAATAATACTTATTAAAAAAACAACTTACACGTGTGACCATCACGTACATTGAACTGCTGAGCGTAAAAATAATTAAATTCCATGATATATTTAAAAACTACACCCCAACAAAAAATTATAGAGCTGATGGTGCAACTTCGATGAAGATGATGCAATATGATGTTAGGGCATAACGTCACGTGACGCGGACGATAATAACAGTCACTGAGATAGAGCATAGATCAATATTAAGTATGAAGTCTGGACTGCATGTACTTAGATCCAACGGCCAAAATTGCCTTTCACCCTTTTAACACTTAAATCCCGTTTCACACTGCAATTCGAGTTTTCCCAGTTCGAAACAATGGCGCAGCGGCAGCGGCGGCGGGAGCGGCAGCAGCTCTCTCGCCTCTGCGACCTCGTCGCCGCCTCCCTCCTCCCCCACCTCGTAAGCAACTTTTGGGCACTAGTCTCTGCTATCTCCGGCCTCCTATCATCTCACTCCACTTGCGCCGCCACCTGCAGGAAACCAAGCCGCCGGCGCCGCAGCTCACGCGGAAGGACGAGCGGCGGATCCTCCTCGCGCTCTCCCGGGTAATCATGCTCTAATTTCGTTCCTGGACATCGCGCCTCAATTATTTGTTTCTCATGTTTTCTTTGGGGGATTTTAGGTAAATAAGGTCATTCGAGAGTGGGAGGAGGAGGAGCAAGAGTGCGAATTTGATCAGGTATTGCTTCCAGTATCCAATGTTTTGGCCCTTTTTTGGGTTTGATTGTTAGTTTGTCGTCGTTTTTGTTGGATTTATGTGAGCGATTTAGCGGTTGCTCTTATGTTTGGGTTTAGGGGGCTAGGGTTCACATTGATCAAACAAAACGTGTAGTTAGTACTATATCAGTGGTACATAACTGTAATCTGTAGTGTAAGTGTCCTCACGGAGCAGCTAGGCAGTGCCAATTGTGCAAGCAATACTGTAAGCTTCGCTCGGTGGTTTTGAATCGTAGAATGGATTGCACAATTTTTGTATGGGATCAATTAGCTCATGACTGATCTCGGTTATGAGGCAATTTCGTTTGATTTTTGTCATTCAGTGCCAATTATGCAACCAAAACTACACTAAGGTTCCCTCTTTCTTCTCTTGCATCAGAACTATGTTGCAAACTTATGCCTCACCCTCCCTTAACCCTCCAGTCAGTCCATATGGGACAGATTCCATTTTAAAAGTAGTAATATTAAATACCTAAAACCCTATTCAACGATAGCAATCTACTACCAGCATATAATGTCTTATTACTCTATTTAAGGGTGATTTCTATGAGCACTAATGTAAGTGCGAGCTCTTTCTATTCGGCTTTTTAATGGAAATTTTCCGTATTCAGCTTACTGTGCTTATACATGTATATTGCTATGTGTTTAGGCATCGAGATAGTGGGGGGATGCAGGTCCCATGTAGATTTATCTGAAATATTCTGTGCTATCTCTTATTTTTAGGTTTAGTGACGTCACTCATACCTGTTATGTATCTTATTTTTAGGTTTCATTGATTTGAAATTCACTGTCAATCTGTTGTTTAACATCCATTGACTTTCGTACAACTTTCTTGAGAGAGAATACACATTTGTTTCTTTCCCTTTTCTTTAGGAGATTGTTTCATGTTCTGGAAAAGTTCACAGTTGCTGTTTACCACCCGACCAGCATTTTGATGATGGATTTAGCTGCCTGGCCAATATTGTCTCCATATTGGTAAGAACAACTGAACAAATGTATTCTTATTTTCGTTTCAGTAATGGAAATGGGGATGTCCCTGGATCATTTTTTTTATATAAGAACAATTCATATGCTGTTTTCCTTGCTTCATACATCACGTTTCCACAAAATCCCAGTTGTCACTTGGTAGGACCCTCATATGGCCCCTCTTGACCATTTACATAAGAAGACGTGCACACCTGTTACTCCCTCAGTGAATGATGACTGTTTTGACTAAATATATCTATCTTTTTCTGTTGCTATATACAAAAAGAAAGTTTTGGGGGAAGCAAAGTGGCCACCGCCCTGAACCAGCCTTTCCACCAGTGAACAGGCATCACAATTTGGCCATCAAAGTTTTTGGTGATAGTAGCCTAGTACCTCATTGAAAGTTTTTTTTTTTTGCATTAACAGCACAAACGAATAACACTCCTGTTGTGTTATTTTCTAATAATAGTGTTGGTCTTCATTGTCTGCAACCTTCTTTAGCATCGGGGGAGAAAAGTAGGGAGGAAGCTTTATCCCAATCAACTGTGGATCTTTGTATCAAATCTTGTCATTGATCCATCAATAATGTTAATGTGTCAAAACTACTCTTACCGATAGATTAAATGGACAAGAAAAAAATAACAACATAGCACCGATAATTAACCAGAGGAAGTTGTGGAACTTGAATGCATAAAAAGCTATACCTACATTTACTACTTTAGTCTTAGATTGATAAATGGCACGACTGCAGACCATACCATTTTATTACATGGCACACCCTTAGTTTTTTTTAATAGTTTATTTTATTCTTGGAGAGGCAATCTAGCATAAAAGTTTGTGCTGTTCCCTGTATGATCTAATTCCTCTGTCCACATATATAAGTCGTTCTTGCCTTTTCACAATCTCCAATGCAAGATTTGACTGTGCTTTTTATCATAATATACTAGCAAAAATAATAAAAATTGCGTCTTATGAAAGTATTTTGCAACACGAATCCAAGAACACTAGTTTCTTGTAGTCAATCTATACTCTTACATATATTAATGTTCAAAGTTTTAAAAAGTTGACCGTGTTTTAATAGGTTGACCACACGGATCACACGGCAACCTATGTTTGTGGATGAAGGGAGTATATCTTGTGCAGAACTATTCATGCCATTAGGTCGCCCCCTCCCCTCTAGTATGTGCATAACTGTGCCTGTGTGTGCTACTGCCTATAGTGTCGACTTCCTATAACCTTTTGGTTTGGTGATCTGCATTGTTCTTTGACACCATCCACTTTCACGCAAAATCATTGGCTAGTGTTATCTAACTTATCTTATTTATGTTGTTTGTACCAGGGATCCAAATACCGGCGGTAACCGGTCTTACCGGTGGCGACCGGGAGAAAAAAAAACCGCCGGTTTTTTATTTAATTCAAATTTAAACTTTTGAATGTAAAAATTAGTTTCTCTAATGATATTTATATTGTTTAACACTAATAGAATGTATTAGGAAGATGCATATATTTCCCGTGCTTGATTTCATACTTTTTGCCGTAAATGTATTAGAAATTTTCAAATTTTGAATGTAAATGTTAGTTTCCCGAATGATATTTACATTGTTTAACACAAATATGATGTATTAGGAAGATCCATGCATCTTTTGTGCTTAACTTTATACTTTTTGCCATGAATATGTTAAGAATTTCCAATTTCAAATTTGAAAAACCGGGTTTTAGCGGGTTTTCCGGTTTTTAGCGGTTTTTCTCCGGTTTTTTGGGCGGTTACCGGCCGGTTTTTCCGGTTACCGATTTCAAATTCAAAATTTGGCGCGTGAAATTCGGCCGGGTTTTTCCCGGTTACCGGCCGGTAACCGGTACCGGCTGCCTGGCGGGATTTATCCCGGTAACGGTATTTGGAACCTTGGTTTGTACATTGCAGTCCAATACAATAGTATGCCTTGGCTAGTAAGTTACTAACCTGCTATATTACCTTGTTCTTTTCAGGTTGCTTTCCTTGGCTTCTGCAGTGATCATGTTAAACACTCAGCTGGGAATATCCTGATTGCCATATCTAATCCTCTAATGAAGTTTGTATGCTTCTCATGCTTTTGTTCCTTTTTTTGGTGCATGCATTTCTCTGTCAAATTAATTAATTATTATTCCGTTCTTGTTGCTGTATTCTTAGGAAACTGTTTGGATTCAGTTTGTTGAGCTGATATGGGCAGCTATACATACAGTATCAACATGTGTTCATAATGCTTTACATTCTACAATTGACTCCAGCAGTTGTTTTGGAGAAGGGTCAATTTGTTGTTCCTCTGTTGTGGAAAGCCTAAGGCACAACATTACTATTTCAAGCACCAGTATCACAAGCTTCATGGCAGTACTTCAGCTACGGTGTCTCAATATTAGTGGGCAGACAATGGCCAGCCTCTTTCGAGTATTACACGCTATTTTAAAGTTTCTTAAACACAGTGACTGTGAATTGAAATGCGACTTTATTTGTCTATCCATCCATCATATTCAGAAGATTCGTTGGGATTCTTATTATCAACTCAATGCTAGAGAACTTGTAAGCCTTGTCAAGGATGACAGATTTAGCTTAAGTAATGATTCAACACAGTTAGGAATTCTGTCAGGCAGTCTCCTTCAGCTATTGTGCTCTTTAGTTGAGCAAAGTGACCTGGAAGACACAGATGGACAACGTATGTATGCAAAGCTTGTAGATGTAATTCCTACGTTAGCAGCTTTCTTACAAGAGCAACATGATGTCCCAAAAAGTCTCTCTCAATATTCAAAGCACAAAATTCTGGTAATTTCAGACTTCAGATCTCTTCTATTTTTGCTGCATGAACTTTTTGATTGCATCTATACAATAATAATGAACTAAGCACAGTTCTTTGTTGACCAGTTTGCATATCAAGGTTTTTTTATGAAATTAAAATAATCTGTAGTCACACTCGTCAGTCTGTCATTTCTTTTTGAATGCAGATGGTAATGATGCGGCTTAAGCCTTACATGCAGCAGGATTGCTCACATATTGTTTGTTGGCTGAAATTACTTCGACAGCACTTTCAGGATCTTCTTAGCAAACCTTTGTTGGAACATATTGCTAAACCAGAGAATAGTTTAGAAGGATCCCCTTTTTTGTCGAGCATTGTAGGTTTGGGCGAGATTCAGGATAAATCCACTCAGCACTTACAAAGGCAGGCTATGCATTTGTTCCTTAGTTGTTGCATATGTTTGAATTACAATGGAAATGACAGTAGACTGCAATGTTCATGTAAGAGAGATGATCGTATGGTTGGTCACAAAGTGCATGGCTGCCGTGATCATTGCAACTGTTTCAGCTTATCAGAAATTTCAGATTGGTTTCAGAGATGGTGCTTAGACAAGATTTTTGACTCAAAATCATCAACAGATATTGCCCTATGCTTTCTGCAGTTATATATGGAAGAGGTATGCATTTGTTCAAAATGCTTGATGTCTAAGTAACGTTGTTCATTGTTCAGGGGCAAAACAAAGTGCCTTTTCAGTTGGTTGATTTTATTTAGGTTTTGTATATAACTCGGATTTAAATGTGCATCTTTGTTTCGATTTGTCTTCACAAGTGGGTTGTTTGACCTATATGTGGGTAGTTTGTTTCTTTGCAGTAGGATACTTGGATCATATTACTGCACATTGCTAGAGAGTTGCCTTTTGTGTTGGGTGTATCTTAAGCCTCACTGAGATGGCTTGCCCATTATGCCAGACAGCTGCTAATACTTTTCTTCACGTTCTATCCTCTACTCTCTACTCCATGTTTGTCCAGGCTAAATGCTGAAGACGATTATCTGCTATACTTTGTTAATTTATTTAGTGTTAACATGTTCCTTAATTGAGTAATTATGATTTATGAATAATCTTGGTAATATGATCCTTCATATTTCAGGATGACATGCTATTCAGCGTTCTCTTACAGCTTTTGGATGCTCCACTCATTTCCTTGAAAATGTAAGCAGGAGATATAATAGTTCATCACAGAAACTTATTCAGACAATAGGCGCCTTTATAATTTATGACCTTTGTCCAAACTTGCAGAGATAACATGGAAACTAAATGGACGTCTGAACTGATAGGTGCCAAATTGTTCTCAAGCATTTTTGACCCAGTTCACATTTTCCATCTATTGCTTTCATTGGTGAGTTAGTCAACATGTTTTCTTTGCCCTACTAGGATTGCTAGAGGCACAATGATCTCCGCAAAGTGACACCTTAACGTTCAGTTCTTGTTCATATCTTGATCCGAGTGACTATATACTATTGTGTATAGTGAAAATGTAGAAGCAAACTTAGGTTTTGCCTTGTTGGTTTTATTACAAGACTCTCATTTCTTTGATCTTGAGGATATTTTATTTCTAACCTACTTTAACTTGTTTATGATAAAATGCTTTGTTATTGTTATTGAAAATGTAGAAGTAAGCTTCCAGTAGTCTTCAACAGTCCAAGATTGGGGATGCCATCCTTTACTGTTTATTTGGTTGTGGAGTTCTGGTTACTGCAGCTCGCAGAATAATTAGGTAGTTAATTAGTCAGTGCCCTAACCATGATCAAGATAAGAAGTGAAACCTTGATAACTTCGCTGCAGCTATCGTAGCTTGACCATATAATGAGCTGGGTAAATTATAGTTGCTACTGTCTTGTCCAACATAAACTGTCATGAACCTATTGGTTTTCCTAGCTAATAGAGAATTAGAGATTAACAATGTGTCGACCAGGTGAGACTGGAGACATTGGTAAATCACAGATGGTCCATAACTTCATATTATAGGGATGCTTTGCACAAAAATAAAAAATATTGTTCTTTTTTATGTTATTTCACGAGATCCTGCAAGAACATGTAGTGTTAGAACTTAGAAAATGTGCAATGAAATGTTTTAGAAAATTTGTAATGAGTTAGGACTCATATCCATTTGCTGGCCCATACAGTCACTTCTTTTCTACAGGTCTTCCAAATTTGCTATCCTGTTTCACTCTACAATGCTCATTGTAAGGATAATGTTAATTGTTTATTTATTAAAATTATTCTGCAGCTGCACTATGATCACTTGGTACTTGTTGATTATCTCATATCTAAAGATGTAGGTGTGCATTGTGCTCAATATCTGTTAAGGTCAGTTAGTAGCTTCCATATTTTTCTGATGTCTTTTTTTTAGAAAAAACTATTTTCTGATGTCTTTAAATGGCACAAAAGGCACATGTATGCTCCGCAATGTGATACCTCTCTCTGTCTCTCTCTCTCAGGTGCTTACGACTGGTATTCCGGTGTTGGCATGCTTTTGTTGATGATTCAGTTTATGAGGAAAAAATAGGAAAGATCAATTGTAAAAGGCAGAGGACCTTCAAGGATATAAATAGTATCAGGGGTAGCTCAATTGAAAGCCCTAAGTTAAGTTCCGCTTGTGATAAAAAGAGTGAGAACAAACAGCAACTTTTCCTAAATGCTAAAGTATGTCTTCTTTCGTTAAAGAGAACAGTGGAAGATCTTCATAAGAAGGGTTTGTTCCCTTACAACCCAAAGCCTCTCCTTAAAAGGTCCGTGGCCATCATGGTATTTTTTTTCGTGCCCTTAATGAAATCTTGTTTAGCTTCTGCTTTTGCCTTTTCCATTCAATAAGGTTTTTTCTCATATGAACCATGCATATAATTCGTTTTTGCAGCTTGGCAAGGTTTGAGGAGCTCTGTGAGCAGGGCTGAAATTTGAGTTGCATCTGGTGACACGCTGCTATTTCTGTAGTTGAAGAATGGTGTTCTGGTAATCGGATAGTCATATTTTCTTTGCTGAGCACATTGTGTGGTTCATGCAATACATTTGATAAAATAGAACTGAATGAATCTTCCAATTCATGATCTGATATAGCATTTGAATTGACCAGATTTTTAAGAAAAGGAAACGTTTGCATCAAGCTGCCGACAACCATGACGTTGTAGGTATTTCTCAGGTGCGTTGTTCACTAACTGTAAGTGGCATAATACTATGGTGGCAATTGTCATTCTTCCATTATATTTTCATACTCTTACTCAGGTCTACGTGTATGTGCATGCTTTTGGCGTGGATCACTCGTGGTGCAGAAAGAGGGAGGAAGGAATGGGAGGCAGGGGGGAAGCATGAGTGCATGATCTAGGATTTTGCTTCCATATCTCAACCAAATCAGGGATCATTATACTTGCAAGGATCAGATGGATGGCCCATGGACGGTGAAGAGCATAATGTGGCGTACTTAAAAACAGGTGACCAGCCTATCATAGATCTACATGATGTAAGCAGTCCTTAGTTCACAGATGGAATTAATCTTGATTATGATATACTAAAACTTTTCTACAGTAAATCCGTATCTTGTAACAACAACTAGAAGTGTACGGAAACAGGTATTGAGTCGACTTTTTATTGAAAATTCTATCTATAAGGGAAACTATATTTGAAGTTGTAAACATGAAACTGGGGCTGATCTCTTATGTGGCTTCATGTTTCTCTGAAGTGTTACCATCATCGTACCTACACTGTCTTACTATTAGCACTATACATCAGGCAACGCCTGAACACTGAATAGAGATGTTTCGATCTTATATTGGGCTAATACATCAACTGTATTACCGTTGATTCCCTGTATACATGCATGGAGGCATTGGAATTGAGCTTTTGCTATGCTATTGCCCGGAAGAACTGAAAATGATAACTGAAATATACAGAACACAAAAATGACCTTTTTAAAGGAAAAAAACTTGAGCTTTATTTGGTAGTAGCAAACAGTGGCAGTTACACTGAGTTCTGGTAAAAATGAGGGGGGAAGATAAACAAGCACCAGAGGAAATCTGAGTATGTTGCAAGTAGTTGACGGATATGTCTGACTATCTAGGGAAAATCTGACGATAAAAAAATAACGGCAAAATAAACTTGTTAAATTGCCTTTTGAGAGCCCTTTTTTATTGCCATACGCCGTGGCTTTTGTATCTCACAGCTGAAAATGTGATTCTTGTATGGAGGTATCTGAGATCTCCATGCTAGGACCTCAATTCTCCCTCGACATTTCACACTTCCAAATAAGACATCCTGGAATGTTATCTTTGGAACTTCCTCATGATCAAAACTTGTTTGAAACTGGTTATGGACCACACAACAATCGGCATTGGCCATTCTCTGAAAAAATGTAGGCTTGTTTTTCTGCATAAGATAATTTGGATGCTCACCAAACATAGAGAGATAGCTTCGTACATATAGTATCGCAAATTTAAGAGCTTTAGACCAAAATTGAGCATTGAGGTTAGCTCGCAATAACCTAGCAATCAAGTTTGCGCATATGAATGATCCATTCATCCCCATGCCAATCTCCATGGCGATTGATGCCAATCTAGGCTGTTCCTCGAGGTCGGCACTTCCAAACGCAAGCACCTTGAAGAAATACCAAAAAGCTTCTCGGGGTAGATAATTCAATACAAGAGTTTGTGTGGTACCAAATTCTATAATTTTGCTGGACCGACCTGTGATTATGATCTTACTACCTCTTGCAACGCAACCTGCATAAGCTGAATACAACCTTTTTCATGCAGCCTCATCAATAATATCCATGGGCAATTCAACAATAATTAGCAGGGGTTCATTTTCAGTAGAGGCATTGTTTTGGTGCTTGATCACACGGCCATCCTTGAAATTATCTACACTTCGGTCGTTAAGATCATCTTCACTGACCAACACAATTCGAGAGAAGAGATTGCGCACTCTTTCATTGTTGCAAACATGAAAAACCAGGGTGCTCTTTCCAACAGCTGCTGGACCAACAATTGGTAGGACACCCAAGGTTACAGTACTAGGAGGCTCTGTTTGCGTCAAGAAATTCGTGATCCTTTCCATTTCCATTTGGCGACCAAACATGTACTTGTCAAGAAGCAGGTGCATGCTGTAAGGTTGCCGGTACAACGGAGCATAGTTCTTCAAAAACGCAGCAAGCTCGCTCACATCAACGATGATGTTATTCAAGTTGTCAAGCACTTGCTGCAGTTCTTTCTCGCTTTCTGTGTCACCAGTCGAGAGAAAGAGACGCTTGGCAGGATTGGATTTCGATAAGGTGAAAGAGTGTCTCACCTTGTGATCTTCCGCCTTCTCCTCTTCGTTGCCTCGGTATCCGAAGGTGTCAAGGGTGTAGTAGCCTCTGTACATCTCCTTCGTCATTATGTTCAACAGGTGCAACATCGCCTGGTTTGGAATGTGCCGCCCCTGTGCCTCCTCAACGATGACGCGAACCCGTAGCAGTAGCCGTTGCAGACTGTGTAGCCTCTCGTCCCCCATGGCCGGTGCTGTCATCTTCGAGTATTTGTCAACCAAGAAAGACATCGATCGATTGGCAATTTCACCCATAATTGCAGTGAAAATGACCTCCATCGGGAAAGATTACTTTCCTTACAAGATGGTGAAATGAATCACCAAGAGTGCAAGTGTATTGAAACAACCCAAAAATTTTCAAAATTTTCTTGAATTTCTTTTGAATTCGGATTTCTTTCCCTTTTTGACAAAGTCCCTTGAGAATGCGCTTTCCTCTTTTGGCTTCCCGCTTCCCTTCTTCATTGGCACCTCCGTGCGCAGCCGCCTCCCCACCGCCTCTCTGTGGTCGCTTCATGTGCCGCGCTGCCGTCGCGCTGGATTGTTGCCACCTCCGCCCGTGCGTTCACACCGAGCTGGTGCCGCGGCCCCGCCAATCAGTCGCCTAGCTCCTGCCGCTCTTCCTCGCTTTGCATGCTGCTCTGCTCACTCTCTTCTCTCTCGCTGCGGCCCTCTGCTCCCGACGATGCTTTTGCCTCCGTACCGCAACGTCAACCCACGTCAACTCCTTCAAAAGCCGCAGAGCCACGTTGCCAGTGCCATTACTCCCTCTGCAGAGCCTTCCCAGTCTTACTACTGTTTAACATGTCATTTTTCTAGTAATTTGGTAAAAGTGTTTGTGGAAATTGATTATTATAAGAACTATGTGTTGATTGAGTAATGCTGCTAGGTACTTGGCATTTAGGGTCTAGTGGAAAGCCACAGAGTGACCTCCGTCTACGATCTTACCCTAGGGTGAAGGCTAGTAAAGTGATGGTAAAGTTGGGGAAAGTAAGGATGACCTTATGCTGAGCAAAGAACATAGTGATCGCCTAACCACAAGATTTGACTTATCAAACCTGGTTTAGTAGCTGCTCAAATCGATTGAATCTCTACAAGAGTACAGGAGAGTTAGTATGGAAACGGTAAAACCATACTGAACAACGGTAGATTCCTCTCAGGACGAGCAAAAGATATCTAGCTGTGTCGGCGAATACCCGAGTCTGAGTTGGAGGTCTACCGGGTAGAGCCTATATAAAGAAATGAGCAGTGAAACGATCTTTTTTTCTTAATTCAGTCATGAGGGTTAAGAAATTCTTGTGGGTAAAACTGGACAACTCTACATAGTAATTACAATAGTATCTTGAATGCGCCGTGCTTCCAGTAAAAGAAGCTATGTTTATGGGTGATTCCAATAGCAAGACATAAGTGGATTTGGGAATGAGTTGGAAAATGCTGAGATCTGTTAATCAAATTTTGGAACCCCATATATTTAAGTAGTTATTATTCTTTTATGTTTAAAAATGTTAACAAATAAAACTACATCCACCTCAAAATGAAACAATTATATTCCCTTCACTTGAGAATCCTGGCAAGTGGATATATAGTATTTTCTCATGTGATTTACTGAGTACAGTTGTTAGTACTCAGTCTTGCAATGTCTCCACCACAACAGATACCAGAGAAAAGGAGGATGATGTAAATTTTTGTGTTAGGGTTACGTCTGCACTCAAGCGTTCCTGTGGAGTTTTCTTTGACTCTTCTAAATATAAGTTAAGTTTTGGGTTTAGACGCCTGTATTGCTGCTAAAGTTAACCATTATGTCTTATTTTAATCAAATTAACTTCTTTCAATTGTTCGTGAGCAGACATAATACTCTTTCTGTCCGTAACTGAACTCCTGGGCTGTTGCGGGTGGTACAACGTCTCTGTTCCTAAAAATAGGGGCATTACATGTATGTTGTGTCGATGATTAATTTGCTGAACGGCAGTGTACCGATGACTTAGAATTTATAGTCACTATTTAGACTCTTAACTACATGGAGAAATACACTACTGAATTTGGCTTATGTAGTATACACATTGTAGGATTGGTATAGTAACAGAGGGGGTAAATGGCGTCTTCAAATTTTCTTTCAAGTATCGACAAATTCTTCACTTCAATGGCTATAAAAACTCCAAATTCCGAAAAATATGTTAAGTGCGGTTGCAGTTTCCCTTTCAATTGTTCACTTTCAATTGTCATGTGAGTAGATAGTACGCTCAAGAGCTGAGCGTGATAATATGTTCAGTGCGGTTGCAGTTTTTTTTCTTCAAAAAGGAAATGCAGTTTGTTCTAGCTGGACCCTACCATCACTCTATCAGTTTTGAACTGATGATCTATGGAGAAATGCGCGATGAAATTCATATGATGCTGCAGTGCACAGTCCATGGAGTGCCCATGGTTAATTTGGTGTCAAACAGAAATACAGCGCGGTTATTAGTGAATCGTACGTGAGATCTTCTCAGAAATTTCATTTAGTGCCAATTGATGGTTCAGAAGAGCAAAATATTATTTTTGACCATCTTGTGTTGATGCCTTCTTGGAAAGTGTTTCAAGATCTTCTCAGCTACCGAATGACCTGAATTTCTAGACCCATTAGGAGGAAGCTATTGGGCACATCTCTGTTGAGTTTGAGTTCTCTTTGCATCTCCGTCGTCAGCAATCTAACACTAATGAGCCCTTTTGTTCACTAATGTGTCGTCAATTCGTAATGCTAGATCATGTCCCCAAAGTTTTGGATATGCAAGTACAGTGCCGACCTGACGATCCAACGGAAGGTGCTATCCTTCAGAAACTAGTACTGCAAGTACTAGTTATTTTCATGGACTACAATTCAAGGACAAGTGTGAAACTTTTGACTTATTTTCAGAGAACGGTAGTGTTCTGGTGACTCGTATCGTGAGCAAAACGTATTGGACCGGACCAGTGCTGGCGTTCTGCTATATATATTGGTCAAGTAATAAGTCATCTATGGCTGGCCGGTATTAGTACAACCGTATAGTCAAGCTTAGTTTGGTCTTGGCGTGCGGCTAACCGTTTGCACTATGCGTGATTGAGACTTCTTAAATTGTTTGTGGCATTTGCATGCCGAGATGCTGAAGAAGTATGCATCTGTGGGCTTAATTGGTCAGAGACTGGCCGCGTTAGAATATGCATGCATGCATAGTCAGAGAAGGCCAGTGAACGTGTTTGAAAGCGTTGTTACCTTTGCCTCTCTGAATTCAGTTAGTAGTTGCCTGTCTCTTTCAGAATGAACACATAGGGCAAGCACTCGACATCTATATAACCTGGCCCCCATATTTCGTCTTCCATCACACCAAGCTCAACCCATTTGCATTGCATACAACACGTCAATTTCACAAATCAAAGCTACTTTTGTAGGAAATTACAAATTCAATGGCCTCACAAATTGAGAGCCACCGCGCCGGCGCGGAGATCGTCAATGAAGATGCTATCTGCAGGAAGAAGTCCATCGAGCTGCTTGAAGAGCTCGGCCTCCCAAAGGGCCTCCTGCCGCTCGAGTACATCGAGGAGTTCGGGTACAACCGCGCGACGGGGTTCATGTGGTTGGTGCAGAAGAAGAAGATCGAGCACACCTTCAAGAGGATCAAGCAGACCGTGTCCTACGCCGCCGAGGTGACGGCGTTCGCCGAGAAGGGCAAGCTGAAGAAGATCACCGGCGTCAAGACCAAGGAGCTGCTGCTCTGGCTCAGCGTCGTCGAGGTCTACGTCGCCGAGGCCTCGCTGGAGAAGGTCACCTTCAAGACCGGCACTGGCCTCTGCGACAGCTTCGATGCCACTGCATTCGCGCTTGGGGAGTAAGGACTGAGGAGCCTGAACTAGCTAGCTACAAATGATGCCAAGTGCGTAACAGTATATGCAGGAGCTGCTACATACATGTATGTACGTGGCTATATATCTATCTGTTGCATTGAGAATATGTATACGTACGTTCCTATGATTACCTGTATGGATCTGCTCACTGGATTGTTCCAATGTTTTGCATCGACGTAAATTCAGTTAACGAATACTCTCTTATAAAGGAAAACTAGCCAACAATTTGTCCTGCACGAAACTAGTCTATCGGGCCATGCATCCCTCTGGGGACAAACGTAAGGGAATGTACTGAATCCCCTCGGGCCAAGTGAGGGGGAATCATTCTGGACCCTTGGCAGGCATGCACCACCTCCGGTCCCAGCAAGGGTGTGCAAAAGTGTGGGGGATAAACTGGCCCTTCGAGGCCTGAATTTTTTCTATTTTAACCGTTTTTTGGAAAAATATTCACATTTAGACCACTGATAATTTTAATTCCGTTTTTAGACCCAGGGGTCGGCGCCGAGGTAACACGTCTCGGAGCCGTGGACCACGGCGCCGAGGTCGCAGGCCCGCACCAGCGTGGTTGACGAGACCCTCAGCAGTGGCGCAATTTCAAATTTCTTTTGAAATTGGTTTTGTTACCAATCCAGCAATCTAGATATATTTGAATGAAGATGGAACTTGGCAAACCTTACTCAGAAATAAATATTTGAGTTCAAAATGCCTCACTCAGGTTCAATCTAAAACTGGGGACTCGCAGTTTTGGAAAGGTTTGCTAAGGGTCAGAGAGGATTTTCTGGGTTGTGGGTCTTTCAAATTAAGAGATGGGTCACAAACCAGATTTTGGGAAGACACATGGGTAGGCTCTTCACCCCTAAAAGAGCAATTTCCCAGTCTGTACAACATAGCCCATTATCCTCATGTAACTGTGGAGAAGGTTATGAATCAAGTGTCTATTAATATCTCTTTTCGCAGAGCTTTAACTGAGGATAAATTGGTAGCTTGGCTTAACCTAGTAGCTAAAATAGCCAATGTTCAACTTTTAAATGAGAGGGATGTTTTTAACTGGGATCTACATAATCATGGTTATTTCTCAGTACGGTCAATGTATGCGTACTTGTTAAACCAGGATACCCCTTTCATTAATAAATTCATTTGGAAATTGAAGCTCCCTCTTAAGATAAAAATATTCCTTTGGTACCTCCAAAGAGGGGTTATTTTAACAAAGGACAATTTAGCTAAGAGGAACTGGAGTGGTAGTCAAACGTGTTGTTTCTGTGATCGCAATGAAACAATAAAGCACCTTTTTTTGATTGCCGGTACGCTAAAATTATTTGAAACATTGTTCATATTGCTACTGGGTTAACCCCACCTAGATCTATTTCTCACATGCTTGGAGGCTGGCTCACGGGCATTGGGACAAAGACTAAAAAACATATTTTTGTGGGGGTTGCTGCTATTATTTGGGCAATTTGGTGTACTCGTAATGATATTGTTTTTGAGAAAAAACAAAATATTTTTGTTATGCAGGCTATTTTCAGAGGAGCATATTGGTTGCGGTTCTGGGCGCTGCTGCAGCGTGAAGATAACAGGGAGATGTTTCGATTGGCAAGCAAAGCTTTGGAGGTTATCGCTTTAGATGTGTTTGCTAATAATGGATGGCAAAGTAATAATAGACTTTGCATTTGATTTTCTCCTATTGAGTACACTTTTTTTCATTGTAAGACTTGGCTATGTGCGGTTGCAGAGGCCGGAATTATTCCATTTTCTAAAAAAAAAAGATGATCATGTTGTTAACATGAGACGATTATCATGAAGTAACATCAAGGGATAAATAATATATAGAAAGGTGGAGTAAGATGAAACTAAGGAACGAGAGGTGAATATGGGTTGTGAGGTGATACCGTGGGAGCGACTAGCCTTTCAAAATTTTTCCGGTGAGGTGAAGGTCTACACAAGCGGTGTAACGCAGCCCGCGCGCGCACGGCAGGGCAGGCGGCCGGTGCTGCGCATGCTTTGCAAAAGCATCACGTAGATGCAAGGCATGGCATCATTGTACACAAGGGGACGACGTACGTGTGCATGCAGCCATGCAGGTTGTGGTCGTGGCTTCTATGCATGCCTGCACACCCAACGAGAGCACAAGCACAAGCAGGAGGAGGCGATTCTTTTCTTGACTGCAATACTCGCGCATAGCGACGAGGTCTACGGCCAGAATGAACGGCTGCGAAGAGAGCAGCGACGACCCCATAGAGGAGGGCGACGATCCACGCCGGCGCATAGCCACACCCGCAGTCCCGCACCAGAGGTGGACAAGGGCGGCGGCGAGCGGTGACGGCTCCACGAGGAACACGGTGACGTTAGGAGCAAGGAGGCCGGGAGACGATGGCCGACAACACGGCCGCGCGGCGGCAGCCACAAAGGGCGACGGCGACCAGGAGCAAGGTTGAAGACGGCGGCTGTGCACAGGCAGGAAAACCCTTACGTGCTCCTGCCCCTGTAGTCTTATAGCTACAGCAAACAGGCCATGAAAGCAACGTTGGGCCAGGCCAGCCCAACAAAAGTGCTTCCCTTTCCTTCTATCTCTTATTGCTTTAATTCGAATTAAGATAATATGCAGAGATAATTGATGGTTTAGGATAGGAAGATAATTAGACAAGAAAATCATGGGAGATAGATAGAAAATGAACCATTGTCATGATTTGATACTTACGAATATCAGGGTGTTACTCTGGACTTGCAAAACAATCTGTTGCTGCAGCGCACCGCAGCTAGAGTTGCCTCCTCAACTGCCTGTCGATGCTGCTCCTGTGCTAGCTAGCTAGCTCTTCTTTCAGTTGCAACTTTCATGCCAACGACAGGCTCAGCTGTGCCATGCAATGCAAGTGACACACAGTACTGGAATCTTGGAACGTATATGTCGGCGTATGTACAGTTGCAAGAAGGAATTAACAGTGACATGTTTCTTCAGTTGCGATGAGTTCTCGTCGATGCAAATTGCCTGAATATGCTCGATAGAATCGAATCCGAGTCCACTGTGGTTGATAGATACATCCAACATTGGTTAGATGGTTTTCACTGCAGTACTCAGCTGTCTGCAATTTGTTTGCATTGGCCTTCCCGGCCATCCTCCATTGTTTCCCATGTGAAGTGGAGTCCTTTCTCCTTTGCATGCAAATATTCCTTCTCGTTGGAGAATATTAGAACGCACAGGACACAAGACCGAATTCAGATACCATCTTCTGGTTTACCTTGTTCCTGAGAGCTCGCTCCTCTATACGACTATGTCCTCCCGTTTTGGGCTCTCAGCACGCAAGAATCTCACATGAACTCTGCAACAAACAATACCATACGTGTAGGAATCACATGAAATTCTCTCGTTTCAAACAGGACTTAAACATTGGGGCTTATAATTAGAAGGTTCATTTAACTACTTTACTTTGGAGGTGGCATGACACCATTACCTTCGCATGCAGTATGTTACTTTGGACTTTTGCATTTTTTTGGCAATCAGTTACAGACCATGGAACATAGTTAAGGACCAAAATGCAGATGTTAATCTTTCCTTTTCTAAAGCCAATAAAAACGGGAGTTGAGAGTATGAGAATGCATCAATCAGGATGTCGCGATCGGGTCACTGTGAGCAGTGGTTGGATTCTAGTTGGCGTCCATATCGCAAAAGGTTGGGGAGATTCCCGTCAGTCCATCCATCGATCAATCGAGCTCTAGAACGTGAATTATGTTGCAGTCAGTATTTGTCATCACACAGGCAGAAGAAAGGGGGGAAAAGGAAAAGAAATGCACAAAATCTAGTGCAAAAAATAAATTCGATGGATCGCTCCCAGTTGCAAGTGTGCCTGCAGTATGACCCGTGCAGCTGCTCCTGCCGTACAGGTGTCCTCCGATTTGGCCGTCAATGGCTTTTCAGCTACTACTATTTGCTGAGATGTTGCTGCTTGTTTCTTGTTGGATCAATTTGTGATGATTCTTCTATTAACAGCATAGAATTTTTCTTGTATTTTTTTATGGTGAAAATGACTCGTAGAGTAAGTTCAGTTCTGGCAAGTTCGTGTGAAGATGCCAGAGTCCAGACCAATCGTAGTTCAGTAAGTAAAGCATCATCTGGTTTGGACCAGCTGGGTTCCAATTGAACATCAAGCGAGCGGGCAGCCAGCTGTATTTGATTATGTTCTTTCGACAGCCGTGTCACTTCAAAAGTTTGCACATTGGTATCTGAAAACTTCGTAAAAATGCTCTGCTACTCCATTTGTCGTGGTCATCAAAAGAAGGTTTTTTAGGGTTCTGAATGACTGTCACTTTGCCTGCCTGCCACTCTTCCCTGAATCCCTTCATCGATATGCAATTATCGATGGCTATCTTTTACACTTGCACTACTTTATTTTCCCTCTCATCCTCTTTTTCTTGAAAGAAACATGTGTGCTACCAATTGCAACTCGATCCAAGGGCTCATTTCTCTATGACATGTTGACATTGTTGCTGTCGTTCTTTTCGACTCTAAGGTGCAGCTACGTAGATGAGAAAGTTTGCGCCAGTGTAGTGCAGAACAGAAACATGGGGGACCAGGATTCATTGTATTCTGAAGAAACTAGAAAGGAAGGAGAAGGTCAAAGTAGGTAGATATCTGCAGTTGGGCAGACAGATTAGGAGGATAAACTGATAAAGTGCAGTGCAGTGCAGCCCATTGTGTTGTGTTGGTGTGTGCCGTGGAGATTTGATGGCGTTTGCCGGCCTGCAAAAAAAAATCAATAAGTTTTTTTAAGCTTTTAAAAAGAGAGAGAAAAGAAGTATCAAACAGTAACTACTTTCTCCCCACTTGTAGTTGCATGAATTAAGAGAAAGAATGGCTCTTTATCTTGCCTTTACCTTTTGGCCAGGAGCAGTAGTACCCCTGTACTTTGTTTGTTCTTGGTGACATTGTAGTACAAAGTCAATAGGCTTTAGATTTTTAATGTGTTGGGGTGGGCACTTGGGCCTGTTCCACCATTAGAAATTTAATATGAACCTCTTCTAGGTCAAACATTGTTTAGTTTAGGTATGTAAGGTCGATCTTGTAAAGGAAAATGAGGTGTGTTATATGGGAGGTGCTTCATTTTCTTAATAGTGATTTGCATAATTTTTTGAAGTATGGTAAATGGTGGATAGATATTATTTACCTCTTCATTTGCTTTGATATTAGTACTACTCTTGTTAGAGAGGAAAGTATAGAAACATTACTCGTGTTATATATGTACATGGATGTGAAGAGGGTGAAGTACATGAATGCAGCCTTGTTCCTTCCTTGAGTACATGCCTTAAAGTTTATGTTAATCCAATTAGTTGTGATATGCATGACTAGGCATTGAGATGGACGTATATGGAGTGTGGACAGTGGAGCAGTAAGTGGTTTCTGGAGTTTTTTAGGCCAGTGTCTTTTCTTGAGTTTCATTCAGTGCGATATGAACAAGAAGATGAAGATTCGCGTACTTCAGGAAACTAAGCTATGTACATGGATGTTATGAGGGTTACAGACACGATGAATGCAGCCTAATTCTTCAAGGATGCCTTGAGAGTTGCTTATGCGGTTAATTATGCCAATCCAGTTATTTGCAATATTATTATACATGGGTATATATAGACAAGAAAATGCATTGAAATGGAAGAGGAAGAATATACTGTAGGTAGTACATAGGTGTGAATTTCACTTATTGTTTTCTACAATATTTTAGCCTTGACTAATGTTATTCAAGCATCAGCACAGTAATTTCAAAGATACGGACAAACAATTAAATCTGAAACGTTAATATAACAGAGAAGTCGCGCATGTAAGGAGCAGGCAGTCAATTAGGGCAGCTTAATAGTTTTCTGAAATTGACGTTTACTTAACCGGTATTGAAATTGAAAATGTGCCAATGTGAATGTTCAGTCAAAGGGGCCAGACTTCCTTGATCACGCTAGCCAAGCTTGCTCATCTTCTGATAATATTCGCTGGATCGAATCCTGCCAAGATATTCTCAAGATTCTAGATTTCTAGATTACAATGTTCTAGTAGTATATGTTATCGTCTTGTCCTTGTGTAGGAATCTTGCATCGAGATCATCTATTAACAACGCATCCGGGTCAACACAACCGAGAGAATGACTCAAACGGTGAGCAAAGGCCAATTAATAAGCTGATTAGATTAGTGTAGAAGAGGCATTTCTTTCTTAGATCCTCCGATACATACGACCAAGTTCAGGTTCCAACATGGAAGCTAGCCAGCTAGGCTTCAGATTCTGGTTGGAAAGTGGCAACCAATCAGAAAGAGTAGCGAGTAAACTGGAGCTTAATTTTAATCCGCTCGTCTTTAAGATTAGTATTTGTACATAATTTTGTTCGTAGTTCATTGTTTTTGTATGTAGAAGGAAAACTAAGAGCAACTCCAAGAGATTAGCCAAAAAAAGTATCTAAATTTAGTGATTTAGCTATTCTCTAAAATGGATCTCACCCAAAAAAAACTAGACTACTCCAACAGGCTATCTAAACTAGAGGGCGCGTGGTGGGTCACGTACGCGCAGGAATGGGGCGCAGCGTGCGGAAAGGAAACGCCGACCGCGCCAAGAGGCTGGATGGCGAGCGAGATAGGCTATCCAAAAATAGAGAGCGAAGGAGGAGGGATGGAGAGCTACTAAATTTGGAGAGTCATTTACAGAGTCTATTGGAGATGTTTTTTCTCCAATAATAGCCAAATTTACCTTTAGAAAATGATTTAGCTCTACTCTTGGAGTTGCTCTAATAATAGCATTTTCTATAAAAATGGATAACTTCTAACTAAGCAGTTTGAACCAGTAAAAATTAACGAAATTGTCAGTGATAGTTCATAAAAAACTTTAATTCTTCTATATATTTAGCATACATATTTTCTTCCAAGTTATCATATATAGGTTCAAGTCTTAAAAATATGTGTAAGAGTGAGAACAATAAAATCAATCAAAGCTATAGCTGTCAATCGGGAGCTTCTCTTCTCGTTGGAAGAATGGTTCTTCGAGATTCCTTCTTTTCGAACTATAATTTATGACTTTTTGAATAAATAAATAGGATTATTTTTTGCCGTCTTTTCAAAACAGTTTATTTGGACAATTTTTTCGAAATATTTTTATCAGTATTCGGTATATTTGCACAAACGTTCACGCTAGAGCCAAAAACCATTAACTGCAACCAAAAAACCCACCCTAATTTGTGGACACGACATGCTAGTACGGATTTGTTCTTTTCGGCTTATGACTTCTCTCGAATAAAAAAACAAGACAAGTTTTTAATACCATTTTGAAATAATTTATTGAAACAGCCGTAGCCTGTAGATATAAACTATAAACTATAGCTAAAAAAACCGACTATTCTACTATCACAGGTACACTACTTGAAGAGGTCAGAGGGGGCACATGAGTGTGCCTCCTCGATGCAACGAGGAGCCGTTTTATCTAGGGGTACAATGCGTAGTGCCAACTACCACCTGGCAGCTAGTAATTGGATTTTTGGATCCCTTCCCTTTCCCCTTGCGATCCATGGTGAATGTTCCCGGGGCACGCATTAGGTACAGCTTGCTAGCTCGATCTGAACAAGTCAATTATTGGATTAATGAGCCTTATCATCCTCTTAATTCATTAGCACTCACTCCTCTTAATTCCGGCCCTGTTCTTTTCAGTTTCTAAAAGCTATTTTTCAACTTTTCTATAGTAACACCTTTTAAACGGAGTATCTTTTCAAGATAGTGTCTACTAGTTAATTGTAGTACATACTTTACCGACTTCATTTATATCGGTAAAAACCGTACATGAGTTTCTGTTACTCTGTAATCTCTCACACAAACAGTCCAAAAGCCACAAGCCACAGTCAAAAACCACAAACCGCAGCCAAAAAGCCCCTCGTTTGTATTCGATTGTCGGTGTATGAAATTCAACACCCATAAGGTGGAGATTTATTTTATTCTTAAAAGGTACGCGTAACTATGTCCGAACTCGTATCTGTTTACATCTAGTTGAGCCTAGATGCGAGAAGGTGAATCACAGCGTGCTAACTAAGATCGAAGTACGCACATATATACATCACTTTGTGCTAATTAGTCCATTGTCTTTATCAAGATTGGAATACAATTCAATTGGAGACATGCTTGTGATCGAAGACCCGATCAATTTGGCGGCAATAATTGCTATATACGCATATAGCTTTGTCTCTACCCTTAATTTGTCCATATCATGTTGAAGGAGAGCACCCTGCACTGACAAGAAAGGGACCAACCAATGCAATGCAACCCAGAGGTTGGCATCACCACAAAGGAGGGCATCAGAACCATTAGCTCATCAGTTCACGCACTTGGCAGCATAGAAGAAAGGAGCTTCAATTGGGGATCTAATTCATCACTGATAAGATGCTAGTTAGTGCTTTGCTTTGCTGTGGGCAGAGTCCATACAATATATTTATATATGCTATGCTTTGTCCTTGATGGAACCTTTCTTCTTCCATGGATCTGGCTTTGTTCTCCTCCTCCTTTCAGGTCGTGCATGCCGTGGTGGGAGAGATTCCTCAGCCAATGCACACATCGCAATGTGTTCTGCTCTCTCTCTCTCTCTCTCTCTCTCTCTCTCTCTCTCTCTCTCTCTCTCTCTCTCATCTTTGCTTGCCTTAGAATCCACCACTTCGAAAGATCCCATCATGTTGTTCTGGATTCTCCCTTTTGGTTGTGGGACACCCAAAATGCACGAAAGGGTCAATATTGGGTTGGTTTTTTTTGCGGTTTGTAGACTGTAGTTAGTGCATTGCGTAATTTTGTTTTTCCCCTTAACAAGTTTGTGATGTCTGAATTTTTTGGCTCTGATCAACTTGGCTTCAGCTTCTGGCTTCTGGCTTATTTTTCACTATTCATAAGTTTCGTCTTTTTCTAAACTTTTAGCTTTTTGTTGAGCTTTTTTGCCAGTTCTTTTTTTCCCGTATTTGTTTGTATTATACGTAATGGGCTAACATATTTTTTATATTTTTAAATTTTTTTTAAATTTAATTATGCTAAATAAGTCTCTGTCAGCTACAGTGCTTTTTTCAGCCAGCTACAGTGTTTTCAGCCATAAGCCATGTACTTTCCAGCCGAACCAATCACCACCAAATTATTGACTCCAGAATTAATAACTATTTTGGACTGTAGAGATGGTGAAGTTTAGGTCCAATATTCCAATCTGACAGCAACATGCTTTGTGCAGTCACGATAGAATAGGATGCAATTCTTCTTCGACTTATTTCGTGAATATTTCAACCACAGACCTTGTTCAAACATGCACACACATATTTTGTTGGTTGAACAGGGAGGCAGGGAGCCTTCATGCATTTGATCTTTCTGGAGTGTAACAGTAACTGCTTAAATTTTTGTTGGTTGAAAATTTTGATAATTAGCCCTGACATTGATCGATAGTTGATCATGACAAACTATTGACAATTGGAGTTTTACATTTCTAGCACCTGTGCTTTTTCATGTGCTAAATTTGTGTAGCACCCCACATATCCATATGAGGTATTATTATGGAACATCATCGCCACAATAAGAATAAATAAAAGCAATAATAGAAATCGTTGGGAAATTAAAAATTTTGAAAATACTTTATTAGAAAACCAGCGGAAGTTGTAATAAATATTTGAAACATAGAACCGGTCCACTTCTAACCAAATAAAGAACAGATGGAATAACCAAATAATGGCAAGCCACGGTGCTGAAAACTCGAGTGCTCCCATCCATGCATGATGCTATCACTCCACTGACCTTTTACCTGATACTGAAAATAGCAAGCGTGAGATTTAGAAATCTCAGCAAGTACTCAACAACGGTCACAACACGATGAGTAAAGGACAATCAATTCAAGCAAGATATGAAAAGGACAAGCAATGCAACCAAGTAATTGACATAGGTTAATTGCAATGAGACTAGGTTATTAGAGACACTGATACCTATAGGGGATGGAGATAACGGAAATGTGGAACCAAGGTAATTGTAATTTAGCAAGTTATGGCACTGGCATGGCGATTACTCCCACATACCCAGTTATACGAGAATAATTAGGCATAATGTTGTCCTCGACTGTATAACCGTAGATGGGGTGTAATATCCTGAGTAACAAGAGTGTACGGCCCCTCGTACGATACCAGTGGGTGGAAATCTTCTCTATATGTGGATAACCTCAGGCTAGGTAACAGTTATATTATTAACATGTTATATGGTGTGAACTTAAGGAAACTGAAAGAAGGCTAAGATAATGTTATGAGAAGTGACAGGATTTGCTAAGGTTGGGAATGAAAGAGCCTAATACCCGATAGGGCGATGATCGAATGATAACGTAGAGATAAGGTAACTATTACATCATAGGCATGTTATGAAATATGAATTGAAGGCAACTAAGAGATGGCAGAGATAAGGCTATGATAAATGGAAGGATTCGCTAAAGGTTTTAAATGGAGAAGCACTAGATCCTGATAGATGGTGATGTGAAATGATAACATGGCGATAACGGTCTAGGAATTATTCCAAAAGAGATATTATAACATACCTCACACAAAGGTTGATAATCAACTAAGTTTTATTACATGATAAGTAATTATTAGTCAGATTAACAGGTTTATCCTTCATGGCTCAAAACAACATCATACAGTTAATGGATCATAATATTAGGAAACTAAAATATAGCAGCCATAATGTCAAAAGTGTGCTAATTTAAATATAAGTTAAAACATGTTCATATGCTACCCCCATTAACGATTTAAGCATGAATTCTAAAACACTAATTAAAAGCATGAATGCTAGAACATTTTAATTGAGCATCCTAATAAGCATAAAAGCATGTGAAACAAGATAACCTAGAACATCATGGTATGAATACAGTATTGAAAGTCGATAACCAAGCAAACATGAGCGATATGATAATAACTAGACAAGCATTAGTGATACGATAATGACCAAATGAGTTTTAGTGATATGATACTAGTCAGGTAACTTTAGTGATATGATATTAGCCAGGTAGCTTTAATGGTATGATATCAGATAGGTAACTTTATGATATGATATTAGCCAAGCAAGCATGAGTGATATGATAATTATACTCAATGATAAGGTGACAACTAAACTGGAAACACGTGATATGCGAAATAGAAAAATCACGACCGTGAGGTACTTGCCTTGAGCATGCTCGACGGACACGCTGCACGACAGATCTGAAATGCGCAACTACCCAATTACTCTCTCAACAGCTGCGCGCGAACCTACAGGATGGAATAGAATGCAACCGATCAGGCACATATGGATTTGATAAAGGAACAACAGGAAATGAATTTAATCGGAAAGGAAATGGGTTCGCTAGCCCCACGACCGTGCGAAATGTCGTTCGGCCAAGTGAAACGATGGTTAGCCGCGCGAACAGCCGTTCGGCCGAGTGAACCCACATTCGGCCGTGCGAACGGCCATTCGGCCACTCCTTTGCCACTGGCCGTTGGCCGCCGCCGCCACACGACATCGTCACCCGTCGGTCGCCCACCGGTCGCCACCGTCGCCGCACCGCGGGTCGCCGCCTCCACGCGCCACCGTGCCATGACCGCATGCGCACATGCGGCCGCGCCACGCCGCCGCCACCACCACACCGGGCGCCGCCACCGCACCGCACTCTACCTCCGGCCGCCGCTTGCTAAGCTCACGGAGAGAGAGAGAGAGAGGGAGAAGGAAAGGGCGAGGGAGAGGGAGATAGTAGAAGGGTTTTGAGAAAGAGAGATAAAGATATAGATAAATATGGGAGAGAGAGAGATAGGGATAGGGATAAGGATAGGTTTGTTTTTGTTTTTAGAGTGCTACAATTTATTAGGTGCTAAGCAAGTCAACATAGGAATTTGCCATAGCTTTTAAAAGGTAGATAATACAAGTGGATGCCATGTAGTTTTATCTAACAAATATCACTCCTTCCACCTCTTAATTAAGCCCATAGTTTTAGCTCATTCCTTTTACAATACATCGTCGTACTAAAATTTTCTTAATTGTTGATGACATATAGATCAAATGATCAATTAGGCCACAAGGTCCACGACCTAGACTTGCCCTCAATTGATGGTCGATGTCCACGTCATAGGTAGGGTTTGGATAAGCGAGAGCAGGTGTGAGGGGTCTCTCTCTCTCTCTAGGAGATCACTTTGGCCAACCAATCAATATTCTTGGTCCCTTGCTGATGGGATCAAGTTGTCCAATCCTCAATCATGCCAAACTTATCCTGAAAATAAAATATTAGCGGTTCCAATTCTTACTAATATATTTTATTGGCCCCAGTAGTGGAAATAACCAAAGGTTTTGGTAAACATTATCGGTATGTTTTTTTCAAACTATCATTCAGATTCAGGACTATTAGATTAAAGATCCAATAGTCATGAATTCTTCCTCTCTCTCTCCCCTTGAATTTCGCCCCCTCCTTGAAAAATAATTTTCCCTTAAAAAACAAAGACCCCTTTGATCTCTAATCTAATGATAAAAAATTTAGATGATAATTAAGAAGAAAATATTCGAGTGATGTCTAGACACTCCAAACCAAAGATGGCGGGCAATAAACGGCTCTTGATGCCTGCCTTTTTTTGTTCCATTGGGATTCTCTATCTAGCTATCATCGTCCTCCCTCCAAAACAAGAATTAAAAAGCTAAAGAGCATGTTTCGATAATCTACTCTCACTCTTTTTCTACCCAAAAAATCGTATCAAAAGATCTTGCAGTATCCAAGCCACTTCTACTACATCACATCAACCCAATGGAAGAAAGGAGAATGAAAACACCAAGCTAATTGCGTCCACAGGATGGAGAGGAAAGGGACGAGCGATTCCTCCATTAATTTTCCATGCATCTCCAACAAACCAACAAAGGGCCGGTCTAAATAGTGGTAGCTTCTGGTTTTTAGAAGTCAAAATCTGTTTGAAACATGTTGATTTTTTAACGTGACTTTTTTCTTTTTTTTATATTATCTGTAGAGATATAGTAGTGTTTTTTCTATTTTCTTTATTTCCCTTTAATTAAATATATTAAAAAAATTAATAGTCATTACGTTGTTATTTTATCTAAAAATCATATTTAAATAGAGGCGAGGAAGGAAGAGAAAACTGCGTGTGGCGAACCGAACCGGTTCCGACCAAGGCGAGGGAAAAGGAGGAGGAGGTGAGTGTTTGCCGCGTCACGGTTCCACCCCGCAGCCGCAGTCCACGTCGGCCGCGCGGTTGAGCGGCGTCCCTTCTCCCCCCAACGGAGCGGGATCTTGTCTTGTATCCCCGCCGGCACACGTGTCTCTGCGCTGGCTCGTAGCTGAGGTTTCTGTCTGTACTACCACTCGGGCTCTTTGGTTTCATGTTCCATGTGGCCACACCTTTGTTAGGCCCTACTTAAACTTAAATAAGCGTAAGCTTGTTTTTGTCTTTTAATTTCGTTTTTTAATTTTCAGGTTTTTAAGTATTTTTGTCTTTTATTTTTTTCTTTATTTCTTTGCATTGTTCATAAAGATATATCTTTTTTCTATTTTTTAAATTTAATTAAGCTGAAAAACTCACAACAGTTACAGTACAAAATAAACTCAAAACAGTGCAAAATAGTGGAAAAAGCTAAAAGCCATAAGTTTAAGGGGAGGGGAGGGGGGATTGGCTATAGGACACTATAAATTTTCACCATTTGTCACGGACATCTAAAAAATATGGCTACGCTAGAACACATTGTAAAAAGGTGTAATTTTGTTGTAGGGTACCGAGGGCACTATTATATCAATTTTAGGCTAGAGGGGAAAGAGAAAGCACACAAATTATCAATTTTGCCCTTGTGCCGTGCACACGCTGGCAGCCAAGTCCGGCGCGTTCGCGCTTCGCGAACACCGTCATGTGCAGGTACCTCCGCTCGGGAGGTGTTCGATCAAATACCCGCCCACGACGCCGCTTCCTATAGCGCTCTCATCTTGGGCCACACGTGCCTTGGCTCCCCTGTGTCCGCGGCCGAGGAGCTCTTCTGCTGGATGCGCCTTGCAGGGCTCGCCCCCACCGAGTACATTCGTTTGCTGGTATCGGCAACGTGTTTTCTAAGCGTCATTTTTCTTCTGTCTTCGGCGTATACTCGTTCGAGCGATCGAAGTCTTCAAGCGGAGGGAGATTACGCTACGTGTGTCAATAGTCGTAGCGAACAGTTGTAGCTAGCGATTGAAAGAAGCAGTTGGACGATCAAAGCGTTCATCAAGCATATGCGAACAATTCAGCGTCTTACGGTCATAATCTATATATGATAATTTAGATTATTTTTTAATTTTAATTTTATTTTTAGATTTTAAAAATAGAAATAATCATCCACCCTACTTGATTGCTGCATACAATTCATTAAGTAACTCTACCCTATCAAGCTCCTAAATGCGGCACCAGCTGTTTGTGAATCTCGGGGAATGTGTTTTTCGACTTTTAACCATGTCCTTGCACCATGCGAAAGAGAGAAAAATAAGAACGCGAGCGGAGAAATTCGGTAAATCTATCAAGTAGCGTGACAGACCTATAGGCTAAACTAGATACAGGGTGTATGAAACGGAGTTGGTAAGTTGCTGTCTCATCAAAACAGTAGACAGGTAAGTGGCAAGCCGAATAAGGTGTCCACTGGAAAATAATTGGTTAAAAGGGATAAAGAAAATAAATATCTGTATTGGATTCAAGAAAAAGCATCGGAATCTGAATCACCAGCCGTCCAAAATCACATGGCATATCCTCCAAGAATCCAATTTATTTCATTGGGCTGTTGCCTGCTCATGGGGTTAATTTGTTTGGGATGAACACCAAGGACTGGGACAGCTGGGTTCCTTCTAATTGGTTTTTATCCACCCTTTTCTGCCTTTTCAAAGGTGCTAATGAGATGCTACAACAAACTTAGACTACTATATCATTTTGTAATTCTACTATTAAAATTTGACATTAGTTAAAGTTTTTAATTTACATTTGGGTGTGTCCTATAGAGGATAACATAATGTGACTTTTGCTTTTGGAAAACAGTGGCACAAATAAGTAGTGGGGATGACACCACATCACATAGCTGTTCTACAGATGGATCTAGCTTGCTTGTATTTTCCTAAAAAATCATATCTTGGAGATGGATATTCGAAACCCCATTGTATATGCCATATTGAAATGATGTCACTACCCTATTTGTGATTGAAGTTTCTCTTAACCATCAAGCTGTCATGGTATTTCTTTACAGAAAATAAGGGGTATATTCTGCTAGGTGTGCGAAGAATACACTCTCTGACGAAATGTGTGACGATCATGTGAAAAATATTTGCAACGTAGGTTGTACTGTCATCTGTGTTTATAGTAGTGGCTGTTGAAACTTCACTCGAATCATATGTATAGTAGAGGGTACAAAATCACGTTGGATATGATGGCTGAAGAGTGCACTACAATGGTGAATTCCGTCATCACCAACCAGACTTGCACGCAACATTGATTGGATTCTACCAGCTAGAGAGCACTTTGTATCGCATTTCTTGTATGTTGAAGCCAATGTTTGTTAGGGTGTTTGGTGCTACAAGTTGCACACATGCATACCAACAAATGTACAACTCAACCAATGTGCACACACACAGTTTTGAGTTTCCAAAAAGCATAAGATGACCTGGCAAATGCGACAAAAAGGAAAATGAATAAGAAATCGAAAGAGAAGCACGATAAATCTAACCCTAACTTTTTTTTTAAGATCGTGAGTACAACAAGGACGTACTCACACACACATTCACATGAGTGCATCCAATACACACGCTTGAGATGAGACGAAGATCGAAGAGTCTCCAGAGCACTGATATCTCATTTTCGTATATGCATATCCGAACAATACATAACTTCGACGAAAAGCAATCCAAAATCTAAGAACTATCAATTCTATAAAGATCTTCTTCTCGTAGAATATCTAACAAATATATCTGATACATATCAATTCGCACTAACAATTAATTCAATAGCAAATCCCAATATCTTCAATCAATTTTCCCCCTAAATATTTCGCTAATAGAACCTCAAGGCATATCTATTTTCACTAACAATTAATTCAATAGCAAAACACAACATCTTCAATCAATTTGACGATAGAAATTTTGCTAAAAGAACCTTAAGAAAAAGATTTTTTATTTTGTTCTTCAAACAAAAAATAAGCATAGCACATTTTTACCACCATTTAATGTAGACAAACAAATTGGTCTGTATATGAAAATTGCTTAATTTATCGGTAATATTTCTTCTCTAAACCAAATATAACACATAATTTCACTTATTGGCATACTCAAATGGAATATTTAAGGTTGGCACCAACAATTTATTCGATAAGTAATCCCATATCTTTGATAAATTCTGCCCGATAAATTTCGCTAAAAGATCCTCGGGCAAAGGTTTTTCTCTCAAACCCCAAATACGTGTCAAATACTTTTACACATCTAAATAAAAAATTGCTTTACTAGTATATTTATTCTCTAAACCAAATGTATGCCACATAATTTTACCTAATTAAGGTGCCGCTCGATTGGACTGAAATAAGTTACCTTATAGCTGAAATTGTACTGTAACTGATAGCGGCTTATTTGGTGTAACTAAACTTTAAAACTTTAAAAATGAAAAAAAGGGTTAGCCCATTATGGACAACGCAAACAAATACGGAAAATAAAAAACCTGCAAAACAGTTAAAAAGCTAAAAAATCAAAAAAGGACAAAATTTATAAATAATAAAAATAAATTAGAAGTCAGAAGTTTAATTTAAAATGAGTAGGTCTAATAGACTAAAAAGGAAAAGGCATAAACTCTATGGGTCTCAGTACAGATGTTTCTTGCAACTCATAGGTGACGTGAAAACTCGTCCTCGCCTCGCGTCACGTTAGCACAGCACACCCCTGAGATTCTCCTCCCTCCCCTCCCAACTACACTGACTTCCATTTCTCCTCGGCTCTATGATCTCTATCTATAAATAGGCGTCCCCTTCACCTACCTCCTCCCGTTCCCGTCCATCTCCCTCTTCTCTTCTCTTCTCGCGCACACAAGTTAGTAAAGATTCGGTTTTGCGAAGCTGTGGTGTATGCTCGATGGGGCTGGACGTTGGGGAGATCGGCGTGGGCACGGATTTGAGCCTGGATCTGAAGATGTTCGCCGCCAGGAGCGTGGGGCGGGTCGAGGACGCGCCGGCGTCCGCCATGGACGACTGCATCCGGAGGCTGGAGGAGGAGAGGGGCAAGATCGAGATGTTCAGGCGCGAGCTCCCGCTCTGCGCGCGTCTCCTCGCCGACGGTGCGAACTGAAAGCCTCTTCCTTTATTGGAGTTGGAGTCTTTTTTTTTTCCTTTTTGGTATGTGTGTTTTCTTTTTGGGGCGTTTCTTGATGTGGTGCCTGTGCAGTGATCGATGTGATGAAGGAGGAGGCTGAGAAGACAAAGGGTGATCGGGAGGAGGAGGACGGCGGCGCCGGCGACAAGAGCAAGTGGATGAGCACCGCGCAGCTCTGGACATGCAATTCCGGCCGAGCTGGCGCCGATTCAGAGGTAGGACTGGGTGATTCGCTGGCCTGCTGTTTTGTCGATGTCGATAGAGCGTTTAGGATACGATTTGAGCTTCCTTCATGCTTGGATCGTGAAATTTTGGGTTTTGATTGCGTTTGGGGTCTGAAGAATGAAGCTTTCTGATGGCAGAAGCAAAACAAAGAGAGGAGCTCGTTGCAGGCGAATTCACACGGCGGAAGCGGGTTCAGGCCATTCAAGACCGTGGGCTCCGGCGCCCCGGCGTTCACGCCACCGTGCTTCAGGAAGGACGACACGGCCTACGAAGTTGGGATGCCTGATCTATCGTTGCTGTCGCTGGCACCGATCAAGAGCACTCCAGCTGCTGCTACCGGCGCCGCCGACGGAAGCCACCGTCAAGTTGTCGGATTTGCCCAAGCTGCAGCAAGAGCCGCTGCCATGGCGCCATCTGGCCCAAATCTTAACCTTGAGGCTCAGCCGCAGCAGCAGCAAGCGAGGAAGGCTAGGCGGTGCTGGTCGCGGGAGCTGCACCGCCAGTTCGTCGCTGCCTTGCAGCAACTTGGTGGCCCCCATGGTGAGAGATATTCAGATGTAATAATTAATTGTCATAGAAAGAAGTATAAACATCAAACTAGTGAGTTCTTACACGATTGCTTCGTGGCATGACTGCAGTTGCCACTCCAAAGCAAATCAGGGAGCTGATGAAGGTGGATGGCCTGACAAATGACGAAGTGAAAAGCCATCTTCAGGTGAGCAATTCACCACTCTCAACACCGACTTTCATCCATCTCAATAACACTCAGATGATAACATTTGCTGCCTTGTACTGATATGAATTCTGTGTTTTTGATTATTCAGAAGTACCGCCTGCACAACCGGAGGGCGCCTAGCTCCGCGGTCGTGAGCCGGCCGATTCTGATTGTGAATCCGGCAGGACTCTGGATCCCTCCGGAGCAAAGCAGCTCCCAGTCAGGATCTCCCCTGGGACCCCTCCATTGCTCAACCTCGGGCATAGCCGTCTCGTCGGCAGCAACTGTCAGCTGCGAGGAGGAAGATGGCAGGTCTGAAACCTATGGCTGGAAATGATCGAGAGGTTGCATCAATGTTCAGAGGTTTGGTGGATTGCGCGGTGATGACAATAGCATCTTCAGGGAGCCTTGAGGGGATTGTAGTGTAGCTGTTTGTATACAGGGAAGATCGAGCCTTGAGTGCTCGTGATGAAACTGCTCTTAAGTCAGGTTGTTGTTATATACATCGGAAAGAGATGATACTAGTTGCAATTTTGCGGCTTGTTAATCGGAAAGTTTTGGGCAGAGCTACAATTTTCGCCCCGAGAATTTACCCATATCCATTGTCAACTTTTTCTTCATGACTATCTTCCGTTTCAATCAAGTATACTGCAGTTGTTTTACTTATTGCTATCTTAAAAGTCAGGTGCTGCAAGCCTGCAAGTAGAATCTGATGGTGCTTGTGTTTTTAGGAAAGGTGCATGCTTCTAGTCACTGATCACTAATGACAACGAGCATTCTAGTACCATCAAGATCCAATTCAAATATTGCGAAAAAAATATCTTAAGATTCCAGCATTGAAGAAAAACTTTGGATTCTCATCGTTTTCCTTGGACCTTGAGAAGGTCGTCCTGAATCCTGACCATAAGTACTTCTGTCAAGAATCCATCAGTGACTCAGTGTTACTGTCACCACCACAACACACAAAAAGAAGTTAAATTGATCAAACTTACCAAGCAAAGCATTGTTGGTTATGCGAGGGGCATTTCGGTAATTTTCCAATTGAAAAAGGGAAAAAATAAAATGGAGGCGGGCCCACCTGTCAGTGAGCCCGGCGAAGAGATAAGGGGGAGGAGACTCCCCGAGCGCGTGCGCGTGTGTTGCGGCCGCTTCGGCTTCTCCCAGATCCGGCGAAACGGATGGCGTTTTCGGCGGCGCGTGGGGGGAGGCGGCAATTGGAGAGGCGGCGACGGAGGCGTGGGTTGGCCCGGGTTCCTCGGAGCCGGCCGCTCGCGTCACCTCGCCGCAAATCCCCCGTCTCCTCTTCATATAGCCGAGCTCTTCCACTGTGTGGCACAGATCTCTTTCGATCCCAATTTGCTCCTCTTGGGTTTTCTTCCTCTTTGTTCTTCTGTGTGTGCGGAGTATTGGGGCTTCGGCACCATCTCCGATTGAAATTTTTGTTTCCGGTTTCCGTGCGCCTTTTATGGTGTGAGGGGAAATCCAAAGGTTGAAGGCTAATCCGAGAAGAGGACGAAGGCAGTGACGGTCCCCCTGTGGTTTTGAGCACACTCAGCCGGTGCGTTCTTGTGGTCTTGCGCGGCACTACCCTAACCTTCGTCTACGGCTTCGGCAACTGAGGTTGGAGTGGGCATTGTATCTCTGTCTACCTCACTCCTCTTCTGCAAGCGACACAAGGGGGTGCTAGATTTTCTGGGTCAACGCCGTGAGCATGCCTTGAACTGGTTTTCTTGCTCTTCACCTTCTTGAGTTACTTCTGGATGGCTTCGAGTGCCGTCTGCACCGTGAGTATATTTGTTATTTTTCATACTTTGGCAGCTCTACTTGTCCTTCAATTTCTATTTAAGTTAAGTACTGGGAATTGCTATGCATGCTTGTGGGCTCAGAATATGTGCTCTGTGATGAGAATGTCAAATACTGAAATCGGTCTATCTAACTGAATTAGATTCGAGCTTCTTTGAATTGGTACCTACTGTCTGTGTTGTAGCTGATTATCTTTCGGTTGAGCAGAATTGTTGACAAGCAATTATTTTCCTTGTTATGTTGTAGTCATCTCTGTTCAGATTTGTCCAGATCAGATAATTTCTTCATTCCCATACAGTTTATGTTGTTACCTGATATTCTGTTCATGACCTGTTTACTACTGGCCATTACATTGCTTGTGAACATTTAAACTGAAGTTTCAGATTGTAGTTCTCTGTCAGGCTCAGTTTGTGATAGTAGAAAACACATTTCAGAGCTCAAATCCTAATCTCTAGTTAGTAGATTGTTAATGAAGAGTTTTGGCATTAGCATGAGAAAGCCAAGATCTAAAAGCTTGTGCAACTCTGTTCTGAGAGCAATCTTAAAGCAATTACTTTGTCATATGCTAGATTTAATTGCTTTTCTGCCTAAAGGACTGCTTTACATGTTATTTTCAGCAATTTGTGTTTATATTCATTGAATATTTACATGTGTATAAATGGCACGATGGAATTATACATTTATATGCAATTTATGTCATTTATATTCTGCTGGAAATATTTTGTATTTATGTTTAATCTAGCTAGAATTAAAACTGAATGCATGCTCATACCGCATATTTTACAACAAGCATGACCCAAGAATAATTGTGTTTTTAACAACTCTTTCAAAAAAACTCACCTCATGCACATCAGATATAGGCCCTGAGATAAGCAGAAACAAAGCATCTGATATGGTGCCGGAAGACACGGCGCTGCAGAGGAGAGCACACACCAAGAATCTCATGAGTTGTGCATGCGCACTGCATCTTCTCGACTCTGGTTATTTCTCACCTCGAGCGACGCTGCAAATGCGCATTCTTGGCATGCAAGTCTAGGCTTGGAACGCCGCTACATTCTTGCGAGCTGGTTGCTGCGTTTGTGAGCCTCCGAGAAGTCACATCGCATCTCGCCTCATCTTCATCTTCTTCTGCATGGGATGCCCTGGCCTGGTTTAATGGGTTTGCTATTAATAATCTTGGCGTCCTTATCGTCGCGAGTCCAACAACTGCTACATGATCACTGGGTTCTGTCTATACTTATCCAGAGTTTAGTATATTCTGAGGCATTATTAGCATGCCGCCGCCTCGAACATGTCCCCGTCCAGCCTTGACTTGGCCATGCATGCCTTCACTTGCAGTCTTATCCTTAGACTAGTCACTGCTCTAATGAATGTGTACCTGTTCTTTCTATGCTATCCTGAACAGTAAAAGCTTAACATGAATAAACGAGGAGCTGGCTAAGATTGTACCATGAGTTCCAGAATTCAGGGGTGCCAGGGCTAGCAGGAGTATCAGCTTCAGTTAGTGTTCACCTTGGATTGCTGTGGGATGGTGAAAGAAATAAGCACAAGGACAGAAAGCTGAGGTTGGAGCGCACAAATGAGTTGCCGTAGATCCTATGATGAACATGGAATCGTTCTTGGATGTATGTTCCTCGGTCTCCCTGTCTGTCACTCTGTTGAGAGTGGAGACAGCCTAATGTTGAACAATCAGATGCGGATTGGTATATTATTGTTGGTGCTGACTCAGAAACGGGGTTGTTCTTCTGCAAAGGATCAATTTTTCTTCCTGGCATGCTCAAGCTTGTTTGTCTTTGACGAAGACCATGACCGCCTGCATGGCCGAACTTTCCACACCGTTAACCATTTTCCCATTTAGGCCTAGTTATGTTGGCTCCGGATGGTCAATTTTGGCTACGGTTGTGTAGCGCCCGGTAATTGGAAGGGCCATGTGTAACATCCTGATTTTCAAACCCTTTTGAAGATTTTAAATTAAAATTCACCATTGGATTTTTTGAAATTAAATAAAGCTTAAAAGGAATTTTTATTAATTAAAAAGATTTAATATGACTAAACATAACCTTAAAACTTTCTAGAATATTTTATTTGAGTTCCTTGTGTCTCAAGATTTTTTTCTGAAATTTTTTTGGATTTTTCTGGAGTTATTTGTTATTTTCTGAAGCTCAAATGAATCTATTTGAATTTCTGAAAATAGAAAAGCTCCAAAAAGGCCAAATAGGCCTAAGCCCATTCATCCAACCCAAACCTTCCAGCCGGCCCACCTTACCCTTTGGTCCACTTAAACCTCAGCCGTTTGATCCCTGAAGCGCCACGTGTCGGTCATCTGAGCCGTGCTTCGCACCGGCCTTTGGATCTCATCTTGAAACACGTGCTAGGCATCGGGGAGCTGAAGTACTGTTCTTCTGTGCCATCTAACTCCAGTCGCATCATGCATGGATGGGAGCACTCAAGTTTTTAGCACCGTGGCTTACCACTACTTATATCGTTTTATTTATTCTTCTTTTGG
This sequence comes from Dendrocalamus latiflorus, assembly GCA_017311315.1. Taxonomy (NCBI): domain Eukaryota; kingdom Viridiplantae; phylum Streptophyta; class Magnoliopsida; order Poales; family Poaceae; genus Dendrocalamus; species Dendrocalamus latiflorus. The sequence continues at coordinate 31,566,176 of CM029643.1, forward strand.
TTAAAATTGGACCGATCTCATGTTTCAAACATTTATTTCAGTTTTCGCTAGTCCTTTAATAAAATACTCTTAAAGTTTTAATTCCCTTGCAATTTCTATTGTTGCTTTTATTATTTATTCCTTACTTTATTATGACGTTCTATATGGATAAAAATAAATAGTAGTGGCTAAAAGAAGTGGTTTTTCAAAAGAGGACGTGAGCAGTGGGGAAAGTGAGAGAGAGATACGTGTGTAAGATAGGAACGAGAGGAGTGGGGGCGCATGATGCAACCATGATCCTCTGGCTTATTTATGAAGCGAGACAAAAAATGAGAGATATGAAAAGACATTTTAAAATACCAAATATTTATATTAATTTCTGATTTCTCTATGCATAAATCAATACGCCAACGATGCCGAAGTTGCGTTCAAATTCAGAAGTGATTAGGCCTGCATCTAAGGTGGGCCGCCGCTCCGGCCAACGAAGACCGCATCGACTGGGCCGAAACGAAACCCACCAACTCTCCCTGAAGGAAAGAGCTCAATCTCGCAACGAACCCCTCCATTAAACCCATCGGCTTAATTACTCTGGTTGTGTGAGCTCAGTCAGTGTCCTCCCTCGAAGCCGATGCAGAGGCAGAGAGCATGACGTCGACCAATGGTATCCAATGCAATGCATTGCACCAACCCAAAAGATTGGATGCTCTGCTCTCTGCGAGGGGATCGAGTCGTATCAATCCTGCACCGAAGCACGTTTCTGTAAGACTCAAAACATTTCTTTCACTGTTATGTACAGACAGAGGTCAGTTGGGCTGTCCTTGTGCTTGTTTATCTGTTAAGCGTCAAGCTCGACAAGGCTCGTTGTTTCTTTTCTGAAAAGAAAACGAAGAAGAAGAAGAAGGACAATGGATTACTCCATATCAGCAGTACTGCACTACCGAGGAGTTCAGTCTGAAGCTCTGGTGTTGTTGGAGAGAGGCTCCATGTAACGATGCAAGGTTGGCCCTTCGTTCAAGACCTACGAACCCGAGCATTTATAGACTTTTTCCCCATCAGCAGCAGGCAATGGTGCAGAGGCCGGCATCGGCATGCATGTTAATCATCATTAAGCTTTAAGCAAAACGCCTTCGTTAGAGCAAGTCTTATAATACAGCCTTCAGCTGACTGTATAAATACTTACAGCTCACTTTTCAGCCTATTTATATAGTAGTTACAGTCAGCTGAATGCTGTATGACCTACCCTTTCCTCTCACAAAGTTTCTTGATTCTTGTGCTTCAGCTGGCTGTAAATTTACAGCCCACCTCTCTTCTTTCTCCTCCACCTCAGCATACAGCCAGCTTACAGCCTCAGTAACAGCCTCACGTACAGGCATGTCATGTGTTGGATGGATCACGAGGAGAGGCAGGCAGGCAGCAGCTCACATTCATTCACATGTCGTGTGTGAACTAGTAGACCTGAAGACCGACGGCTGGCTGCTGCTGCCTCGGATTTCGCGTACGCGGTGCCGCGGCCAGACACAAATCATGCCCCTGGGCCCTGGTCTGTTTCTTGCAGGACTCCTGGTATTGGGCGCCACAAGGCAGACACTACTGCTGCTTCTTGGTGCTTTCCTTGGTTCTCTTCACATGCGTGTTTCAGGGATTGATGCAGCAAATTATTCAGAGTAAATTGTATTTTGCGTTGGGTAATTTAGTATTTATTTTATTTTACATAGGATTAATTTATATTTTTACTTTGTTCTAGGGTGGACAAAATAAAATTTTACTTTACACTAGCTTAATCTTGTTTGGCTCAAATCGGCTCTACATAATGATAAGTCGGTATACATAATTTTGATTGCTCTATTCCTTCAAGTTGATTACCTTATTTTGGGACTAGAATTGATTAGCTAGCGCAAAGTGAAATTTTATTTAATTCACCCTGGTGCAAAGTGAAATCATAAACGTGTTTTCCTAGAGAGCAAAAAAAGGCTTTGAGGAATCTAACCCTAGCTCCTTCCTTAATTTGCTCGTCGATTGCCCCTACATAATAAGCGGCAGAAATCACGGCATCCCTGTTCTGAAAGACACCCTCTCTCACGCGGCATTTGCTGAACCAACGAAAGGAAAAAGCATCAGGTTTATATGATAACGTGGTGGGGTAAGAGTGTTTACTTGTAAGTGGCCCCGACAAGGTTCAGCGATCACATGCATATATATCCACTGGTCAAAACTCACAGGATATATAGCATGTATACCATTAAGCAAATACTATAATATAATTACCATCATGATTGTGTACGCCAATACATTAGTAGAGCTACTGCCTACATGCCCCACACTATAGTCACAAACAATTATCCATTGTCTTCTCTAGAAACCCATAGACACTAGTAAATAACTACCATATATGTATGCTGTGGCCATGTGCAGCTTAACTAACCTCTCTTCTCCTCTCACCAAGGAGCAAACATCCTGTCTCATGTCAGTAATAGTATATAGTAGAAACAACTAGTTACACTGGACATGATGCTTAGCTTACAATTGATGGGCCTGTTTGGCAACGGCTGCGGCTTATGGTCCTGTTCTTTTCAGCTTCTAAAAACTGTTTTTGGCTTTTCTACAGTAACTAGTTTTTAAACGAAGTATTTTTTTTAAGATAAGGTCTATTGGTTAATTGTAGTACATACTTTACTAACTTCATTTATATTGGTAAAAACTGCACGTGAGTTTCTGTTACTCTGTAATCTCTTGTACAAACAGCCCAAAAGTCATAAGCCGCAGCCAAAAACCATAAGCCGCAGCAAAATAGAACAGACCCTATAGCTTTTGGCTGAGATTTTTGAATTTTTGTTGTTTACCGTACAGATTATGGAGAGAGATACTCATTTGCGATTTCGGATGGTATAGGTGTTGGGTTTTCAACGTGTACATTGTTTAACTTGTAGATCCCGTCTTTAGAAAAATACTCCGTTTGAAAGTTATATACTATAACAAAATCTAAAATCTGCCAGCTTCGGAGGAACAGAACAGGCCCGGTATTGCATATATAGGATACTAAAGATGATCGCCTGGCCTGTCTGTAAAACATACTCATGGTACTAATAATACAAGTATGGGTCTATTCTTTTCAGAAAGAAGTATATATGCATATGTTTGGATGACATTCTTGTATTAAAAATCAGACCTTTGTAATTTCATTATTTTCTTTAGGGAAAAGGGCTCTACAAGTTTAATTAACAATGCAACTGGTCATCCCATGCATGAGGCTTTTACTTTATGCCTTTGAGCTTTTTTTTTCTTCCTCTTTTACTGCTGCTAGGGTATGTGGACACTTATATTTGGTTGTCTTCGAAGTTAAGGTTCTCTCGAAAAAAATTAGCTAGGATCATCTAAAACTTCCTCCCACTACAAAAAAGTGAAGAAATCAATTAAACGTTTGGACTTTGAATTGCAAAGCAGTTACACTAGCCCTATTTATGTGGATTCGAACGTATCTGAAGAGTTTGGAACTGTACTGTCTGTGATTATAACTATTACAGATGGTTTTTAGTTAAAAACCGTTTGTGATATTTGCACCATAGACGGTTCGAAAACCGTATGTGATGACCTCGTATCATTATTGACCCATAAATTTAGACGGCTCACAAAATCGTCTGTGATGACGTTTTTGAACCGTCTGTGATGACCTTTTCTGTATTAGTGTCAGTAATGTCACAGTAGCATGTGCGTGCAGTGGCGAGGCCATAGTGAGCTGGGAGACAAGGCCCATGGCAACAAGACTGTGGTGTTTAGCTGAGTGCTCCATATTTCAGTGCCAAGGGCACGACGGTGCTCTATTCGTTGGAGACTAGGGCGTGGAGAAGCTCACTGTCTGTGGGTGAGGGAGTTCAATGAAGGCGACAGACATGGATCTCTGGTGACGACGACGATGAATAAATAGGCTCTCTTCATGTGAGCGAGGCCCGGGTGAGCCGACGCGAGCACTTTCGGCGATGGCGAGTTCAACGAGCTCATGTTTGGCGATGGCAACTTCAACGAACTCATATCCAATGGTGTCTAGTGGCAGCAACTCCAGCGAACTCGCATCTAGCGGTGGCCGCTAGCTATGAGGTCACATCCAAGTCTGGTGATGGATGTGGCTGCTTCGACCATCATTTTCGTCGCCCGTGATAGAATCCAATAGATCTGACGATGCCGACCTCAAATCTGACCAAATCCGATGGTGGCGTAGCGTGGAGCTCGAGCTAGAGCTAGCGAAGAGAGAGGTGGAGCCTCGATACGGAGCTCAAGCATGTATCCGGAAGCAGGCGGCGACAGTAGTCAGGTCAAAGGTGGTGGACGGTGTTGGGGGGTTTTGTGGCGACGTGGTAGTGTCGTTGTAGCTAGGTGAGTTCGTTGAAAGTAGCCGAAACTTTGAAACTTCAGTTGAAACTTGTCGAAACCTGTTGAAAGTTATTGAATTTTTTTGAAACTTTTGGTTGAAATTTATTGAAACTTGTTGAAATTTGAGTTCTAAAATTTAAAACTCGTTGAAACTTTTTCTTTGAATCTTTTAGAAACTTCAGAGAATACATAAAACTCACTAAAATATGAAACTTTTAAAACATTTTCTTGAAATTGTATGTGGAGCTCGGTACGTGTGCGATGAATTTAGGGCATGTTTAGGAGAGCTCCACCAACTTCAGATTCACGAAAAACGTGGATCTGGAGCTGGATTCACCGTGGAGCAGCTCCATGGTGGATCTGGGATTCGTCAAAGTGTTTGGTACAGCTCCACTTCCCTCTCTATCTCACTTCCACCTGGGCCCCACGCGTCAGGGGGCAAAATGAAAAAAAAAATCCCGGCGGCGCAGGCGTGGCAGCGGCCGGCGGGCGAGGCGGCCGGCAGGCGCAGGCGGAGAAATGGAGGAGGTGGAGCGGCCGGCGGGCGAGGCGGAGTGGCCGGCGGGCGAGGAGGAGGCGGAGCGGCCGGCGGGCGAGGAGGAGGCGGAGAAGAGGAGGAGGCGGAGCGGCCGGCGGGCGAGGAGGAGGCGGAGAAGAGGAGGAGGCGGAGCGGCCGGCAGGCGAGGCGAGGCAAGGCCGGCGGCCGGCAGGCGAGGCGAAGGTGCAGGGGAGGACGGCGCAGCGACGAGAAAGAAGAAAAACGAACCGTTTTTTTGTAATCAGTGGCATGGTGGGTAATTTTCTCCAACTCCACTAATTTGAGTTTGGTGGAGCACCCCTTGAGATGCTCCACCAATTTGGTGAATCTGGAGTTAGATCCATGGTTTTGGTGGAGCAGATCCACGGTGGAGTTGCTGGAGCTGGAACTGTTTGGCTTGGAAAAGTGGATCTGGATCTGGATTTGGTGAATCTGGAGTTGGTGGAGCTCTCCCAAACAGGCCCTAAACCACTGCATACAGAAGAGGTCCATTCCATTCACCCTATGATTTATGATTTTCTTTAAACAAATAAATAAAAACAGTTTTTCATAATATTATTGAAGTGATTTATCGAGATAATACTTTTAAAGCTACTTATCGATATTTGATTTATTTATACAAACACTCGTTTTAAAGATAAAAACTATTGTCACAGTTATAAGGTATCAGCTAGAGTCGAAAAGAATAGGTACAGGAAAGAACCGCCCCATGTAAGGACGAGACAACGAAGGAATCCAGCAGCCTCTACAGACCACAAATCAAACCAAATCGAACCCCGTACGCTGCTTTTGATGTACGCATTAGTCGGTGCGTAGAGGATTTGTACCGCCAAAGCACGTGGTTAGTGAAAAACATTGATTCTTCAGTTATCTTTTCGTCAGAACGTTTCGTCGGATTCCTTCTTGTAACCTCCAATTGCATCGGTTTCCAAAACAACTAGCAGCTGTTGAATCTCAATCCTCTCAAGTTTATCCGCATGTAACAATGCCTGTGGCTTGACGCATGGATGATTCTTTAGGAAATCGTTACGGACAGTCGTTAGCAGTGCTCTCATTTACATTTACATCGAGAAACACGCACAAGCAGCGCAGTACTGTAGCAGTGCAGGGTTCACAGAGAAGACTAGCAGCAGCTAGCAAGGCGACGAAACAAGGGAGGGGAGGACAGCTAGGTGAGAGTCGCATGGGGAGTGATGAGTGAGGCTGTACTGTAGACTGTATAGAGGCAGAGCTGGGAGGGAGACAGCTTGGCCCGTGCTGTTCCTTCCTTGAAGCCGGCCGGCCGGCCTTTACTCCTTTGCCGCCGGAGCGCAGCGCGGAGATCCCGCTCGCTCATTCGCGCCTCCTCCATTTAAGTAGAGCATTCTATTGCTGCTCCTCACCTGCATTGTGTCATTGCTTACACATGCGCGTCGTAGCTTTGCTTGTTTCTCCAATTCCCAGCTGTTAATGCAGGCCAGGCCACGCGCAGGTACAGCACAGCTGAGAGGAGCCGCGAAAAGTAGCTCGAGCGATAAAGCCTCTCTCTCTCTCTCTCTCTCTCTCTCCCCTCGCTTTACTTCACTGCGCGCGGATCACTGCTTCCAGATCTAGGGATCCAGCGTGTCCGGCAGCCATGGCGAGGGTGGCGCCTTCTTCGGCTATGTCTGTGGCCTTGGCGTGGCTGCTCGTCGCGGCGACGCTCGCCGGCGCCGATGACCCCTACCGCTTCTTCACCTGGACAGTGACATATGGTCCCATCAACCCGCTCGGCACCACCCAGCAGGTATGCATCCCATCTGCGGCTCCTGGAATTTGCTAAATCGAGTAATCTGCCAGTTTGTCCTTCTGGGTGCTCCCCAACCGCCAAACGCAGCTCAGGATTCTTGGCATATAATAATATTGGCACCACTGTGTGAATAGTGTTCAGTATCCTAAGAAATGGGATGCGCACGTAGATTTTCCTTGTTGCAGATGCAAATGGCAATGCGGTGCCTTACCTTTGGTTTCCGATTGATGTTGCTTGAAGGGCATCCTGATCAATGGCCAGTTCCCGGGCCCTCGCATCGACTGCGTCACCAACGACAACATCATCGTCAACGTCGTCAACAACCTCGACGAGCCATTCCTCATCACATGGTACGTACGAGCTCCTCCTCTTGCTCCTCATGGCGGATGAGATTTCTTCTCTCTTTCTTGGCTCACTCTGTTGTCGTGTGTGCAAGCGCAGGAACGGCATCAAGCAGCGCAAGAACTCGTGGCAGGACGGCGTGCTGGGCACCAACTGCCCCATCCCGCCGGGCGGCAACTACACCTACAAGTTCCAGACCAAGGACCAGATAGGCACCTTCACCTACTTCCCCTCCGTCGCGTTGCACCGCGCCGCCGGCGGCTTCGGCTCCCTCAACGTCTACCAGCGCCCCTTCATCCCCGTCCCCTACCCGCCGCCCGCCGGCGACTTCACCCTCCTCGTCGGCGACTGGTACAGGGCTGGGCACAAGCAGTTGAGGCAGACGCTTGACTCTGGAGCCTCCCTCTCGTTCCCGGACGCCCTTCTCATCAACGGCATGCCGTCGGCAACCTTCGTCGGCGACCAAGGTAGATATATTCTCGATTCTGAAACCACCTCTGATTCGATGAACATGAGTGAAAAGGTTAATTTCGATGTCTGAAATTAACAATGCCGCTGCAAATTGTTGGGGTTTTTTTTTCAGGGAAGACGTATCTGTTCAGGGTCTCCAATGTCGGCATGAAGACGTCAATCAACGTCAGGATCCAGAACCATTCTCTGAAGCTGGTCGAGGTCGAAGGCACGCACCCGGTGCAGAACGTCTACGACTCCCTCGACGTGCACGTCGGCCAGTCCGTGGCGTTCCTGGTCACCCTCGACAAGCTGCCGCAGGACTACGCTGTCGTCGCGTCGACGCGGTTCAACCCGACCGCGCTGACGGCGATCGGGACACTGCATTACAGCAGCGCCACCTCCAGGGCACCCGGCCCGGTCCCGGCAGGGCCACCGGAGCAACCCGAGTGGTCCATGAACCAGGCGAGGTCGTTCCGGTGGAACCTGACGGCTAGCGCTGCGCGGCCCAACCCCCAGGGGTCGTTCCACTACGGCACGATTCAGACGTCGAGGACATTGGTATTTGCCAACTCTGCTCCTCTGATCGCCGGGCAGACGCGGTACGCGGTGAACAGCGTCTCCTTCGTCGTCCCCGACACGCCCCTGAAGCTCGTGGACAACTACAACATCGCCAATGTGATCACCTGGGACAGCGTCCCGGCGAGGCCTGACGGCGGGGCGCCCAGGGCGGGGACGCCGGTGGTCAGGCTCAACCTCCACGAGTTCATCGAGGTCGTGTTCCAGAACACAGAGAACGAAATGCAGTCCTGGCACCTTGATGGATACGATTTCTGGGTTGTCGGGTAAGCTTGACTTTCCAGTGGTACCTGAAACTTGTGATGCTCCTCATTTTTCACATGAAGATTCACCTGGAAAACATCGATTCACCTTTGATCTTCTCACTGAATTCAGGTACGGCAATGGTCAGTGGACCGAGGATCAGCGCACGACCTACAACCTGGTCGACGCCCAAGCAAGACATACAGTTCAGGTATGGCCTAATGAATGCTATGAGATTCTTTGCATCACCCAGTTTCAGAGTATTTTAAGAACAAACTCTCAACTCTGATGAAACTGAACATGATGAAACTCTGAATTCAGGTGTACCCGAATGGATGGTCGGCGATCTTGGTGTCGCTGGACAACCAAGGGATGTGGAACCTAAGGTCGGCGAACTGGGACCGGCAATACCTCGGCCAGCAGCTGTACCTGAGAGTCTGGACGGCGGAGCAGAGCTTCTTCAACGAGTACAGCATCCCGACGAACGCCTTACTCTGCGGCAGAGCCGTTGGCCTTCCACACTGAGGAGAAGATTCAGCATACATAGTTCGATTTATCGTCGCCTGGTATATGTCTAGTAGAATAAATCATACTACTATAGCTGAAAATCAAGATGAGAATTACGTTTTTCGGAGATATGTATTGTAGCTAAAACTGATGTACCACTATTCTTTGACGGTGTCAGTATTTTTCTCTCATCGTGTTTGGCCTGTGCACAAGGCCTCAGGCTCAGTCTCAACGGTGTTCAGTGCTCTTTGTTTCCTATGTGTTGTAATTGATATTTCTCAGCTCCTCCCACTTGTTCCTCCTGATGCCCTAGACTATATGTGGCAAGTGTTCTAATGTTAATGTTGTTCTTACTCTGTTATATGGAAGTATAAGTAAATTGCCTATCTTTCCGTATTAACTTAGGCATTTGAGTGAACTAGTTGATGTATGCAATTCAATATGGTATCAGAGTGGGTTCGTATTTAGGCCTGTTCCTAGACACCACCAAATTCCACAGCGCACCGCTCCTAGGAGAGTGATTCAATCTCTATGATCCAGTATCCAGGGAGTTGTACAAAACATTGTAGATATATTGTCTCCTTTCTTCCTCGACGATCAATATATTGGTTCTTTTCTCCTATCAGTAGACCAAATCCCTTTTTTTTAGCATCTTCTCCACGATCTCGATGAGTCATCTCCAATACTTACACATCCTTAGCATACAACAAAATCAAGAAGGAGATATAAGAGATCAAAACCAATAAGAATAAGAGCAAATTAACCAAATCAAAAGGACAAATAAAAAAGACACTATGACTACTGAACAAAGTTGATCTATTGCTACTTGAGGATGAAAGTTTTATAGCCACTCCATCTAAAGGGCAAGAGAGTATACCACAACATTCACACTTCTTAAGCCCTAACCCTAGAACACAAAGTTAGAATAGTTGGCTAGATGGTTGACTTGCAAGCTTCCATCCCAACCCGTTAAATTGATGAGACAATCAGCCTACATCTAATCCTGATGGATATTATCCAGTAGAGCATTTAGGGGAACCTGTTAACCCCACACAATATGTGTTTTACTCACACTTAACACATGCACGCTTTCAAAGCACATAAGCCTAAATTCACAAAGTCTTTAGCTTTTGATCCACTTGATCTTCTCAGCATCTCCTTGATCTAAAATGCTTTCTCAAGCATTATTCAAGAGTCGCGGTTTTGATCGAACGCAATTTTCGGTATTTGGCAAATTACCAAAATGCATTTGCCTTGACTCAGACTTCATCTTTCATTGCAAGTAATCACCATGCTCACCACGTGTAGGTGTACCAATAGCTTACCAAACATCAGTAAGTCTTTTCTCGTTCTGGTTCTACCGGACTGTGCCTCACTTGAACCAACTAAGCTACTTGGCGCAACCCGTCGCTCGAACATTCCCTTCAATATTTTTCGTCTTCCTTGTGTCATGCTTGAGCTCAACCATCTCACTTGACATCCTTAACCATTTTGAGCCTTAGTTTCTTTATGAGCGTAGCCCCGATCCAAATCATGTTGTAGATATGCATTTTTACCAATGTTTCTTCCTTTTGACAATGAAGTCATCAAGATGTATGGAATAAAATAAAGAATGAATGACATGAAGTGGTTGCATTTTATTCAATTTCAGCTTAAAAAGGAGCTATAAAAATTATCCAAACCAACTTTACAATTATTACATCAAGCCATATTATGTGAAGCAGCTATCTAGATCATAGCAATTTATATATAGTAAAGCTAAGTCAAAAGAGCAAGAATGTGAAATTAAATAGATTTCTTAGTATGTCAAGTTGCTCAAAATATATAAACCAAAGGTATTAAAGAATGAGCCTAATCATGTCCATAACCTAAATGGTTCAGGATCAAACTATTTTGTTCAAGTACTTATTTATTCTCTCTCTTTTCTGAGACTTAACATATGGCCTTAGTTTGTGTGAGACAGGACTAAAGTCAGATTAGTTGTACGCTTATGACTCAAGAATGTTTCTTCCATTGGGAATTTGAATTTGTGGGGGCGATATGTTGACCTGGTCCCCAAAATGCCGCGTGCCTCTTCCGTCCTCTGCCTCCCTATAATGCCGCCGCGCCGCGCATCATAACGACAAAAACCGAAAGCAACCTCCCTCCCTCCCAAGAATGAAGAAAAGTTGAAAAAAAATGGAGGTCGCCGTCGTCGTCTCCGTCCACCCCCTCCTCTCCGCCTCCAATGCCATTATCCCTACGCTTACGGCTAGGGTTTCCTCCCCCTCCGCCGCTAACTCATCGTGAGTCCCCGTGATGCCGTCGTGGTGGAAGCGCTCCAAATCCGCCTTCCACCTCTCCTTCACCCCCACCTCCGCCTCCACCCCGGCCTCCCCCGCGCGGGCCTCCACCTCGCGCTCCCAGCCCCGCCGCGGCTGCGACGCCGGCGACCTCCTCGCGCCGCGGCGGAAGCTCACGCGCCAGCGGAAGCTGCGCCACGTCGAGGACATCGATGTCGGGCTCGCCGACCTCGACCTCGACGTCGCGTCCTCCTCGCCACCTTCCAGGGGTCGCGTCTCCGCGTCCGAGGCCGTCGGGCTCCCCACCTCGACCCCGATCTCGAGGTCCACCAGCACCGCGGACGGCATAGCCCAGCCGCCGAGGTCGGCGTCGTCGCCCGTGCTGCACCCGCTGCCGCTGCCGTCGCCGAGGACGACGGTATTGGAGACGGCGGAGCCGGCCGGGATCGTGGAGGGTGGGGGCGAGAGGACGTCGCCGTTCTTGTCGTTGCACATGCCGAGGTAATGTGATCATCCTTTTGTTTCCTCGGTACGAGATTAGTTTTTTTTTGTGTGTGCCTAATTTGCTCGCTTGGGATCGTGTGATTGAATGTCAAATGGAGAACTTTTTTAGCTGTCATTTGAATTGCCTTAATTTGTGATGGCAGTCTGGTCGGCACTCTAATTCGTAGCAAATTATATCTTATTTTGGGAAACTGGAATACATTCCCAAAATATATGGAAATAACAAGATGGATGAGTGATTTTAGTTGGGATGTGACTAAAGTAATAATCTATATATTCTTTAAAGATGCTGCATACATCCTTGAAGTAGAACTGTTGCTGAACTTGCATTATTCATTATGTTATTTCCTGGTGCTTACAAGTCTTGTGCTTATAGGGTGACAAGCCAGATTGTGCAAATGTTTCCTGAGCATAATGATTTGTGCCCAAATGGTACAAAGCGAACTACCTCTAATCACCACAGAAAGGTGTTCCGTGAAAAGTTCCAGGATAAGAGTTCAGATGAATCCATGAACTTCGGATTAAACATTCCTGCTAAAAGTGCTCCAAGCAGTGGATTTTCAAGTCCTGTATGCAGCCCTCGAAGATCAAGCAATGCTGAATTCTCGTCCACTGTGGCATCTGCTCAAGGTCCCCAAGCGTGGTCAGCTCCATCTATCCACACTATAGATTTTATGGGAGCTTCACCCCCTCGAACTTCACCTGAAATATATACAGGGGGTCCAGAGCGATCTCCTTGCTATAGTGCATTGAGAAGTCCTATACTTATGCCAAGGAATACCAGTGCTCCTCCATCACCTATGCAGCCAAAATTATTCCCAGAAAACCATATGACACGTACTGAAGGCAATGGGAGTGTCAGTCTTCACCCATTACCGCTCCCTCCTGGTGCTATAAGCTCAATGCAAACAGCTTTTAGCAACCAGCCTGGTCCAAAAGTTGAAATGCCTTCAGTGACTGGTCAATGGCAAAAAGGAAGACTTCTAGGTAGCGGAACATTTGGCTGTGTATATGAAGCTACCAATAGGTTTGGAAGTGTATTCGGTATATGATTGCAACTATTACTTCATGTTAAATTCTGATTGTTGGTTTACTGCCATTTACTTGTAGGCACACTGGAGCACTTTGTGCAATGAAAGAGGTCAACATAATTCCTGATGATGCTAAATCTGCTGAGTCTTTGAAGCAACTAGAGCAGGTTATTAAATTTGACAGTGCGTCTTAAAGAAAATGCATGATTTTCTTTTGCAGAAATGAGGAGTCTTTACATTTTTTTTATCAGTGCCATTAGTTCTGTCTGAATACTTTTCTATGTTATTGTGTTGAGTGTTTTTTATGCTGAGAAACAAGTTTCTAGCTGCTTGAGTTTATTGTGCCTTTTCTAACTATTACCTATGAGCTACGACAGTAATATGTCATATGCTCATTGAAATACTTATAAATTATAATCTTCCTCACAAAAAAAACTTAAGTTTCTAGAGCACTCCAGTTACACCACCTTTCAAAGAATGTCATCTTAATTTTCATTGTAAGTTGTAACAGTGGTTTAGTACTTCCCTTTTCTCCTCTGTAGTGACTTGTATGCAAGTTTCACAGCTACCTTTGTTGACTTACTTCCATATGTTTCAGGAAATAAAGTTCCTAAGCCAATTTAAGCACGACAACATAGTGCAGTATTATGGCAGTGACACTGTAAGTTCCCCATTGTAATATGAGCTAAGTAAATCTACTTGTTTTCTAATGTAATCTAAAACTGTTTCTTGGAGGACCTTGCAGATTGAAGACCGCTTCTACATTTACCTGGAATATGTTCATCCGGGTTCAATTAATAAGTATGTCAAACAACATTATGGAGCAATGACAGAATCAGTTGTCCGCAACTTCACCCGCCATATTCTTAGAGGTTTAGCATTTTTGCATGGCCAAAAGATTATGCATAGGTGTGTGCAAATCTCTATCCTTGTATACAATCTTTTTATTGGTAGGTCAACTGTTATGTGAAATCATGGTTTGCCTGACACTGATGTTTGCGATTTTCTATATCTTTCTCTATTATTTTAGATTTTCCCACATAAATCTTCATGCTCTAGTTGTCTTTTTTAGCTAATTTTGGTATGTTCTGTCTGATGTTGGTTTACAAGATTATGGTATGTTAATCTATTTAATGCATCCTCATGAGGGCCAATATATGTTGCTGTGATGTTGTCGATTGCTTGGCTCTCCCCTCTCATCACCACCTCTACCTATATTACCATGGTTCCTGCCATTTGAGCATATAGGATGAGAATTGGAGGAATTATGATCTCAAGTCTTAATTTTCTATTCAATTCGATTTTGACATACTATTGTTAAGGGTATAAGGGTCATTTCCTTTTTTAGAGTTGTGTGTGTATTGTATTCACTATATATTGCCCTTTGGGCTGTGCAATATAGATTTAACCTTCATGCCATTTATCCATTCCAACTTTTATAACATGGTATCAGAGCTCTAGAGCTCTCGATCCGCATTCTGTTGCTGCTACCCCCGGGGGCGGTCACCGCCGCCGGCTATTGGCTTCGGCCGCTGTCGCCTTGGATGTGGGCTAGATCCGGCCACCCTCCTCGTCCTCTCTTGGCCACCCCGGCCTCCCACGCCTCTGTGTCTCGGCCTCCTCCTGCATCGCCTCAGATCGGGCCGTTGTGCCTCAGATCCGGCTGTCTCCACCGCCGCCCTCGTTGTGCCTGGATCCGGCCATGCCTCCTTGGCGTCACCCCGGATCTGAATACCCCCGCCGTCTCTAGGCTCCACACTGCTGGACATGGCCACCCCCCGACGCCGCTCAGCCTGGATTCGGTCTTGCCTCGACGCCCCACCCAGATCCGGGCGCTGCCGCTCTCCCAGCTGGTGTTGGCCCCCACCTTTGTTGCCTGCGCGCTCACTGCCGCCATTAGCCAGCCACCACCGGATCCTGTTGCCGCTGCTTCTGTGGCCGCCACCCTGCCCCCTCCGGCCATCATGCCCATCTCCCACTCCATGCTGCCGTTGACCGCCGGTAGCTGCCCCCCTCGCCTTCGGCTCTTCCCTCTCACTCCTCACCACCACCCGAGAAAAGGAGCGAAGAAAGAGAGAGGAGCCCTCTATGATAGGAGAGGAGGCGACAATGTGACCCGGGGGAAGATAAGGGGAGAGGAGATAGAGAAGGGGGAGGCTCGCGAAGTGGGTTTTGGTTTGGAGGCCGTATTGATGCTGAGGATGATGATTCTGCTGCTAATACCTTGAGTCTTTTTCTTTCAATTTTCCGTTGCGTCCATCCAAGTTCGTTACTCTCTCTTTCAGTTTGTCAAAACCGTGCAAGTCTACAAAATCCTTGTCAGTCAGCCAATTGCTTTGCTAGCCACGATCCATCCTCTTGGATAAGTGTGATCATCTCCTTCCTCTCATATAGCCATAGTTGCCACTCTTCTTTTTGAGTCGCTGCAGATCGTAGAAGTCGTTATGATGCTACCGCTCTTCTCTTTGAGCCGCCGCCTTGAGTTTCTACGGTCGTCGTGCTTCTCTTCCACACCGCCGCTGTCTCGGGTTTCGATCTGTGTCGCTATGCTTCTCACTCTCTCTCTTCGGCTTGATTCAGTGTTCAAGAAGGCGGCCTGGGCGGCTGCCTAGGCGCCGTGTAGGCGTTGGGCGGTAGGGTGCTGCCGCGCCTTGGCACCTAGTTGGGTGGCTGGGCGGCGAGGCGGTCCAAGGCGGGGTGTGGCGGCCTCGGCGTGACGATCTGCCAGGCGGGCACAGTGGCTGTGCGGCGCCTAGGTGCGCGAGACGACGACCAAGAGTTGGGGAATGCGGTGACCAAGAGCAGGGGAAGAGGGACTGAGGGCTTACCAAGACTTCCCTTCTGCCTTGTCGGAATCAGCCACGCTGCCACCAAGGTTCCTTTCTGCCTCTGCCTCCTATTCCCTTCGTTGTCTCTCCTCCACCGTCTCCTCCGCTGTGTCCTGCGCCATCTCCCCTCCGCTGACAACTCTGCCAGCCTCACGGCCCCACTCCCCTCCGCTCGACAAATTTGCGGGGAAGGTCAGAGGTAGGCGAGGCGGCGAGGGGTGGCAAGCGGAGGAGGGCGACGACGGAGGGGAGAACTGAGAGGCCAAGATCTGCGGGGGAGGCGGTAGCTAGGGACGAGCGAGATTTGCGAGGGAGGCGGCTGGAGGTGGAGGATATTTGCGGGGGAGGCAGCGGCTAGGGAGGAGAGATGGATGTTAGGGTTAGATATATATAAGGATTTGATGACTTGATTTGGGATGTTGGATCTTCATCGGACGGTCTCTAGTCTGACTAATTTTTTGAACATTAGTTATAGGATTTGATGACTCGATCTGGGACGTTAGATCTTTATCGGACGGTCTAAAGTCTGACTAATTTTCTTGAACATTGGTTATCGGATTTGATGACTTGATCTGAGATGTTGGATCTCCATCGGACGGTCCAAAATCTGACTAATTTTCATCCAAGCATCAAATATATACTTATCTTCCGCCTGTTGTCCTTATTTTTTATTCGGCCGCCTAGGCTCCCTAGACGCTAGGCCCCACCTCGCCATCCGCCTAGCACTTTCTTAAACATTGGCTTGATTTGATAGCTTTTTCTATTTGTGTCGCCTTTCAAATTTTCTTCATCATGTTGCCGCGGTTGACTTTGCTCCCATTTACCTCTACTTTACCAGCCCCTGCACTTTGTGCTTTCTCGGCTGTTGCACGATTCCAGATGGGAAGAGATCTTTTGGTACTCGACATAATTTTTCAAGAGCCATACGCTATGACATCTTCAAGACTCGGATTTTGGATTTTTCTATTTTAGTGTCAATCCTTCTAAATACAATGCTATTGCATATGCCTTACATTTGACAGAGATGTTAAGGGTATAAGGGTCATTTCCTATTTTAGGGTTGTGTGTGTGTCTTGTATTCACTATATATTGCCCTTCGGGCTGTGCAATATAGATTTAACCTTCATGCCATTTATCCATTCCAACTCTTGTAACAACTATATTTCAGCTGGGCTTATATACTGAAAAGTTTCAAAGTTGTAGATGGACCTGGCACTATAACCTTCTCATATTCCTGGTCTGCAGGTCCAATCTTGTTCCTTATTCCCTATTGATTTTTGTTAGCTTAAGCCCATACCATTTTACCTCCATCCTCACCACTGGGAACCAAGTAACCATCACAACAAAAAGTAAGGACTTCGAAGTCGCCCCTATAAACTATTTCTGTTTCCTTTCGTTGTGCCATCAGAAATATATATAGGAATGTGGGGATGGAAGGACAGGTTCAAGGGGGAACATGAATATTCATCTGCTTTTGCTCTTGCTTAAGATGCATGTACACTGGTAGAGGGCTCAGATGATACTTTCGAGCTTACAAGTCTTTATTTGATTTGTTTTCCTTTTTACTGTGTATTGTTCTCTACTTTTGTGTATCAAAGTTGAGCAACCTCAAACTAGACCAAGGTTTTTCAAGGGAGCACTATTATGGGCACCTTCCAGAATTGTTTTTGTTGGTATACACTTCTGTAATCAATGTCACTTTCTGTCATGCATGTAAAAGTAAAAGAACCTACTCTTGCAGGGATATCAAAGGAGCAAATCTTCTAGTTGATGTTAATGGTGTGGTCAAATTGGCTGACTTTGGAATGGCCAAGCATGTGAGTACATCCTTACAAAGTTTAGTAGCATTTTTACATATGGTACTGTGTTGTGCCTATCCATTTTAAAGGTACATTTGCAAGGCATTTTTAGAATGATTAAACACCAGATGCTCATCTCATATTTATCCATAACTGACCATCATTACTAGAGCGAGGAAGTTGTTGGATGTACTATGCCATAAGTAATTAAGTGCATATCTTTCATCTGCTGTATGTTGTTGATCACTGAAATCCTATTGAATTGTGTTCATTGTTTGCTGCATTATTTGATATAACATGTTTTTACTGTTCTTGTGTTCATTGTTTGCAGCATAGTCTGATAGTCGATTTTTTTGTGTGCTATTATATCATCCACAATAATTTTGTTAGGAAAAGGGGCACTCTAACTGTTGATAGCATGCTTTGCTAGGGAAACTTTTAGAACAGTTGGAAACATTTTTGATATATTCTCCCTTTTATGTGCTGTTGACAGTTTGACACTATTTTCTCCTTTTGTCAGTTAAGTACTGCAGCTCCTAATCTTTCATTGAAGGGAACACCATACTGGATGGCCCCAGAGGTATGCTCAGATATTCCTTGTATTACTATAGTTCTAGTTTAAGATATCATATATACAAGGTGTAACAAAAAGCCTTAGGGCTGTATAGAGTGGAAGTCCATACGAAACTACCTTATATTTTTTTCTTCTACATGGGTGGTCTAGCTCAGTTTAGCTTCTTTCTGGATTGCATGCATCCAATTTCCTGCTTTGCAGACTTGCTGTATTTAATGACACTGCAAAGTAAAAGTACATTGTCCAAAGCATGTTCCTATTACATGGGCTGGTACAGTTCTTTTTTTTTAACATAAAGGCAGGAGTTCTGCTTGAGGTACAGATCTGAACTCAGTTTATGTAACAAAAGGAATAGGAATAGTTATCAAATTGTTGAGATTAGGTGTTGTTATTTCTTTGTGTGAAATCAGCTAAAATGACAACGTTGATAATACCTTTTGATGTATCTACCTCACAACTGGGAAGATGGTTAGGCAACCAACCAGTTGGTTTAGTACAGGGATAGAAATCTTGGAACTGGAGAAAAACCCTCCTGGCGGGTGGCAACGGTAACTGGTTGGTTACAAGAAAAACCGGGAAAAAACCAGATGAAATTCAGATATCAAATTTTGAATTTATGCAGTTGTAAAGCCGGTAACTGTTCCGGTTACCAGGAAAAAAACCGGAACCGCTAAAACCCCCGGAAAAACCGCTTAAAAACCAGAAAAGCGAGAGAACCCCTAGCTTTTCTACATGCGAGCCATTAGATTAATCTTGCATTGGTTGTTGTTGGCTAGTGAATGAGATCTGTAGATCCATACAGATTTGTAGCATATCCCTTTAAATATTTATAAATGTGCGAGTAGGATTTCAGATAATTAATGCACATTTAGTTCATATAATAGATAATTTAGTACAAAAAAGATCTAAACCAACATAAAAAATACGTTACGTAGTCATAAATTTAAATTTACATTTAAAAAATTTTGGCCAATTTTTCCTCTTGGTTCACACTGGTTTTTCCGGTAACCAGCTGGTAACCACAGTTTTTTTATCCCTGGATTAGTACAACAGATATATGACCTGAAAGAACCTCAATAGCACCACATTTCTCTAATTCACAGCTGCGCGGACTGCTTATTTAATGAAAATCAATTGAGGTCCTTAATTGAAATCAATTTATCATGTTACAAACGAGCCTAATAAAGTATTCTGTGACTTCATGTTTTATTTTTCATATTCAAGTTAGTTAACATTCTTGGGGCTATAGAAGTTTAGTTGTACCTTCATGCTTACTGAAATTAAGTTTGTTTCTTCTTCTGCAGATGGTTCAGGCTACACTAGTGAAAGACGTAGGCTATGATCTTGCCGTTGATATCTGGAGTCTTGGTTGCACCATCATTGAGATGTTCGATGGAAAACCTCCTTGGAGTGATCTTGAAGGGGTAATAACTCGGAGCATTTAGCTTTGTAAGCTTACTAACATGCATTTCGTGAATCTAATCTGCCTAGCATGGATAATATCATTTAAAATAGAGCACTTTACCTACCCAAAAATATTGGTTTGTAAGTATTGTGTTTCATGGTCATCATGTCTATAGCCCTTTTTACATGTTTATGTGATATATACAGCCATGTGATTGCTCAATGAATTTGTGAAATTATAATGTAAATAAATGTATGGCATTCTAAAAGAAACGGTTTAATGTTGTACAAATTGTGAGTTTTGAAAACTAAGTTCTTGTTCTCATACTATTCTGTCAGGGCTGGCACAAGAAAATTGGGGCTAGAGGGCTTGAATATGCTATCGTAGTGTAATTTTAATGTTATAATGGCACCAGATCACATATAGTTACAAAAGGTAGCAGAAGCGTTGTCATTAGTTATTGACCATTGGTAACTTGGTAATCTGGGTAACAACGTCATAACTTCATATTCTAACGCCCTATTCTAAAAAACCTTTTCTGTACTACAGCCTGCTGCAATGTTTAGGGTTTTGCATAAGGACCCACCAATTCCTGACAATTTATCCCATGAGGGAAAAGATTTTCTGCAATGCTGTTTCAAGAGGAATCCAGCAGAGAGGCCAACCGCGAGCGAGTTGTTGGATCATCCATTTATCCGGAATTCAACTCATTACAGCAAACATGGTTCCATACATTCATTTGCGGGGATTAAAGTTCATGTAAGTCTCTCTCTTGCTGCACGCCCCTTTTGCCACCGAACCCCAGCCCCCACCTGTAAAAAGGACAGAAAAGATCCTGAGATTGGTGTATATATAACATCACTGCTGTATGACAGGATAATGGATACGATTCTAGAGACAAAACATCGTCGAAGAGTGATCCATGCTTGAAAGGAAAAAATATTATTGGGTTAGTAGCTTCCTTTCATTTATTGTTGTCTTAATTAAAATGTTGTTCACTTATTTGATTTTCGTTTGCTAGATCCTAACATACCTTACATTCTTTTTATTGCCAGTGAGCCAAACAATGCTAGGCCTTCCAAATCATCAAACTTTCGGTTGACTCCACTAACAATCCAGGAAGTCACACCTAATTTTTCCCATCGACCTTTAGGTTTAGCCTCCAATCCTGGTTCTTCAACCAATTCAACGATCACCATGCATTTTCCGATTGCAAACCCTCAGCCTAGTCCATTTCCAAGGCCTAACAGAAAGGAGGCTCTGTTCTAAACATATAAAGCACTGCATGCCATGGAGAATGCCACGTCTATCTGGGATCTTGTTCAGGTGCACAGCTCCTTCGCACAATATCAAATAAAGGCCCTATCTATTGTACCTTATAAAATTATAGCAGGGAAGGAATGGAAAAGATAAGAGAGGAAAAGAAAAATCTCGTGCAGCTAGGATGTTGTGTTTTATAAGGATCAGCTGCGCATCAAATATGGCGGAAGGAACATGCATCCCTGAAGAGCCCTACTTGCACTAACAGTCATGTGATGGAAGACATCAAATCAAAGTTTTGCGGCCGTTATCTTAAGATTCTTAACTGCTAACCATTTTGTGCAACAGTTACACCATATGAATTTGCACAGTTTACCAGATTCTTGTCAATAGTGACGACAAGAAGGCTGCCAGTCTGTCAAGACTCAGTATGCTGGCAACTGAATGTTGCTAAACGAGGGAGATCCATGAAAGCATGGATATTCATTTTTTGGGGGAAATGCTGGTGGCATTTTGTGTAACATAGAATTAGAATTAGTTGTAGATAAAGCTGAAAGTGCCTATTTTTCCTTTCCAGCCAATAGGAATTAGCTGTAGATAATGCTGCTGTTCCTGCTACCATGTAATCATAGTTTTCTTGTAGCATTGATTATTTATTTTGGTCAAAATAACAACGTTCACCGGGTTTCTTGTATCATTTCAGTTCTCACAAATCTTGTAATCCGCAATATGGCGTATTGCATCATCGAAAGCCAAACTAAAAGCATGAACCATACAGCTGCAACATAAACATGAGAAGTTGGTGAAATTAATTATGTGAATATTGGAACATAATTGCAGGGTGGTTGTATAGAGTCATGCAAAGATAACTCGTCACAACTCTTCAGCATGCCAACATTCATATCTTGCATACTTCCAGCTTGTGAAAAGAACATTTCAAGCAAAACATGAACCAAGTTAAAACAGTCACAGTTCTACACCCTGCACCATAGGATGATGACATTGTAGCATTTCGGAAGGATCTGCTAGCATTTTGATGTTCACAATCAGTGCAGTTCATACCAGGGATTGAAAAACCGTAACCACCGGTAACAAAACAAATGGTGGGTATCAGAAGGGAAAAACAGGCTAAAAATTTTCAAACGTAAATTTAAATTTATAACTGTATAATGCACTTCCTAAATTGGTTTAGGTATTTGTTGTGTTAGATTACCTATTGTATGAAGTAAATACGTATCAATTATTGTTCTTCCATGTTTGCTCTGAATTTTCCAGTTTTTCTAGAGGTTTTGCCGGTTTTTGACTGGTTACTGGAATAGTTACCGGTTTTAAACCGACAAATTCAAAATTTGAATCACAAAATTCGTCCAATTTTTTTTGGGACTTTCGGTAACTGGCCGGTTACCGAACAGGGACCATGCATTGTAGCTACTGACCATCAACCAGGTACTATAGCTCAGATCACCGACTCCCGATTACCGACCAAGTACTATAGCTCCGACTACCAATCACCGAGTACCAACCAGGTATTGTAGCACAGACTACCAATCGCTGAGTACCGACCAGGTACTGTAGCAATGACCACTGACCAGTTTACTGTAGTTACGATTGGTCTCCAACTGGGGTCTTCGATAGCTCTCTGACTCCAGGGTCTTCGACTTCTATAATACTCTGGACACACGAGTACTCGACAAACCATGGTCGATCTGTCGTGCTCAACCTGCTGTTCGGACTGCCCAACACAAGGCCATTTGGAGCACCGACTACCGTCCATGGTCGAAGCCTGTCAATCGCTATCCGTAGTCGACCGAAACTTTTACAAACACAAATTTTAATACAGCCCAAATGTCAATTATTCATCATCACTGTATTCACGATCTCCACATGATCTAATAGAATCATCTCCAGTAATGATGATATCATCAACATACAAAAGAAGAAGCGTCTGACCGTGATGCGAAGTGTGAATAAAAAGAGCAGAAGCATGAGCACTAGTAGAGATACTAGCTACAGTAACAACAGAAGAGAAATGATCAAACCAGACATGAGGAGCTTGCTTGAGGCTATAGAGAGACCGATGAAGGCGACAAACCATACTCTTAGGAACAGAATACCTAGGGGATGACTGCATGTAGACCTTCTCACACAGCTCACCATTGAGAAAGGCATTCTTGACGTCTAACTGAGAGATATGCCACTATCGAACAGAGGCCACAACAATAAGAGTGCGAACGGTGGTCATGTGAGCGACAGAAGCAAAGGTTTCATTGTAGCCATGACCATACTCCTACTGAAAATCACATGCTACAAGGTAAGCCTTGTAGTACTCAAGAGAATCATCAAAATCGGTCTTAACCTTATAGACCTACTTACACATGATAGGAGTAACATGCGCAGGAAAAGGAATAAGATCCCATGTGCTAGTATGCTCAAGGGCAGCATGTCCTCTGCCATCACATACTACCACTTCTGATGAACACTAGCATCATGATAAGAAGTCGGTTCGGTAAGAGCAGCAACAGCAAAGCCAAAACGCTCAGGAGACCAAATAGACTAGTGATTATGAAGAGCATATCGAGGAGGAGAGTTTGAAGAGGATGGCCCATCAGAAGGAGAGGGCACAACAGAAGAATCCTACACACGTGTAAAAGCAATCATGCGAAGTAGTAGTGTGAGAAACACCTAAGTGTTAGAAGTACTAGGACTCCTTTGAGAGGAACCTCCAGTGTCCCTTGGAGGATGGCCACCATGATGAAAATCCTTCTTCTTCCTATAGCAGAACTGCTCCACATGTCCATCTTTATTGCAATAGGTGCAGTGGAGTCCTTTACCAATAATAGCTGTCACTGGTGGAGGCATAACTGGTGAAGGAGTAACCAGAGGCACAGCAGGTATAGAAGCTAGAGGAGTTGCCAAAACCGAAGGAAACAACGGTGATGACAGCAGACCCGCACCATGTAGATGAATCTCCTCAGTACGAATAGCGGCAAGGGCATCCAAAAGAGTCACACGACGGTGGGATCCAACAACTAAGCACGAGTCTGCTCAAACTCAAACCAAAGACGTGTCAAGAAGTTATTGATGCGACGAAGCTCCAAATGAGTCTACTAATGCTGACAACACTGACAAGTGTGGCAAACATCTGGTCCAAAAGAGTCAATCTAGTGCCATATTGTGAACAACTGAGTATAGAACTCATCTACAATAGCGTCATCCTGCTGCAGTGACTGCTCCTGTCACATAACAGTAAGGTACAAGGAATCACCAGATGGCTCGTAGCGATTGTGTAGATGCACCCACATTGTCTGTGCGAAAGCTAAGCCAACTACATCACCAATGAGATGCACCTCCATGTTAGCAACCAAAATACCAGAAGCACGAGTATCCTCATCAATCCATATCTTATCGGCAGCATATTGAGTCTGAAAAGTCTACATGGCATCCTCAAAAGTCTCATGTGCCTTTGTACGAGTGCCTGAAGCATCCTTCGGGAGCACAGACTCAGCAGGTGGAGCAAGTGTTGGATCAAAAACGGCAACAGAGGGGGGGGGGGGGGGGTGAATGGTGCCTTAAAAATTCGCCCCCGAGTATTCGCACACAATCTTCTCCTCCGATAGCTAAAAAGCTATGAAGAAGAAAAAGAAATTTTACTGAAGAAAGAGCATTGATCGCAACGTAAAAGCGGACCGAATCACCAAAGACAAGAAGCTGCAATTGTTGACAATTTTGTACTGAAGAGAGAGCTCGTTTCTATTCTGTAGCTATATGGCAAAACCGAAAAGAGAACTGAGGACAACTTGTTCTTCTCGGTTGGGAACTGGAGAGACAAGGACGGACCGAAAGCAAAAAGAGAAAACAGATACTGCAGTTCAAAAAGGAAACAAAGATTGGCTGCTTGCTGCCCCAAGAAATCAATGATTACTGTAGTAAATATTGAGAGAAACAAATTGCCGTGAGCATACTGCTAGCAGGAGAATGCAAGACCGAAAATACCAGCCTGCCCAAAAGGTAGTAAAACGGCTGGTTTAGCTGCAGAAGCATTCGGTCAGTCCAGAGGAAAAGAGAAAAGAAAAAGATCACAAAGGATTGCTGCAGCCGAAAATAGCAGATTAATCAAATAGCAGTAAAAGTCGGTTTACTCTGTAGCCTTGCAGTCAATTTAACTAGAAGCTGCCGTGATCAGCTTGCTAACAGGAAAGACAAAACAGGAAATTAACTTGTCTTTTCTCTGGCCAAGGAAAAACAGACAGCAAGGTGTAGCAAAAGGACAAACCGAGTAAACTAGCTGCTGAAATTTACGTGAGCAATTCAAACAAGAAACCGAACCCTATTCTGGACACTGTCTGCCGTGAAGAATCAAAACAGACCGACACTGCATACTAGTCATAACCTTCAACTGAAGCTTTAAACAGAAACCTGATACTGCTCATTCACTATTTTACCACGAAAAACAAGAGACAAAGCAGAGAACAACTAAAAAGAACAAGGGCAAGCACAGAAAGAAGAACACCATACTAACTTAAAGCAGTAGAAAAAATCACAAAGAGAAAGACAAACAGCTAAGTAATAAAAGAAGCATTCGCGAAATAGAAAAGATTAACAGAGAGAAAACAAGTGAACATAACAGCCAAACTCAAGATTTCTCAAAAAGAGATAGAGACATGAATGATTGCATTAGAGAGGAATGATTACATAGTCTTGATACCATCGACTCAATCCATCTCTCACAATCTAAAACATCCAAGAACACAAGTGCTGCCCTAAAAAACCTTTACAACTCATGTATGGAGAGAGTCAAATATAACCCTAACTTTCACACACCTCTCTCTCCCCTTCTCCACTAGAGAGCATCCTTTATTTATAGTCTCCACTAATGGGTTTACAACACACTTTACCCATTAGCTCTCAACAACTCATGGCGCTTTATCCACAATCCACTTCCTTTAGTGCAGCTTTGCGTATTCACCAAAACGTCCCTCCTGCACCTTCCGGGAAGCTTCCTCATTTCTTGCCGCTCAAGCCTCGCAACCACCTCGAGTCCTCGCCGTCTTCGACACATCCCGACCGCTCTGACCTCATCACCGCCTGTGCCTAGTCCGGTCATCCCGTGCCTCGCCACAACTCCGCCTCGATGTCCTGCAGCTTATCACAGACAAGAAACATATCACATAGCACCGCTCGACATAATGTAATCAATAATCGCATTAGAGAAATCTTAAACACAAAATAGCCGAAACCTGTCGAGTCAAAAGAATAAGCATCCTAAGCACTTCGACCAAGTTTGACCAAGTCCGACCGAAACCGATTGCACCGCGCAACGACATGGCTCGAACCACTCAAACCAAACTCAAACTTTTTCGAACACGCGTCAATTACTCATCACACACTCGGGGTCACCTCCACATGGTCTCTTAGCAAGGCGAGGTGGACAAGGCAACTCGCCAGTAAGAAACTCTCAAAGGCACTAACCATGCATGTGTAGATGCATGTGTTGAAACCAGTCCTGATAATTGAGACCATCAAAGATCACCGGACAGTGAGGAACAGAAATGGTGCCTGAAGAAGACGTCATTTTTCCCTTCTTTCTTTTTTTCTTTTTTCCTTTTTTTTGTACAAAATAGAGCTCTATTTAGGGCGTGATTCATGGCAAGGAAAGCGTGTGAGTCACCACAAGGTGGACCAGAGGGAGGCGGCTCTGGTGATGGGGGCTCCGGTGACAGCTGCTCTGTATAGGAGGACAATGGCTGGAGGGATGGCAACACCAGTCGACGGGTCGTGCGAAGGTGGCGGACTCAAGTCTCTTGCATCGGCCGATATGAAGGTAGCGACAACCGGCATCGGATAAGTTAGCGGCCGACATCCAATCAGAGATGGCAACCATGAGTGGCGACTGGCATTGGCGTCGACAGTGAAGAAGCCCGAGTGGGACAACAAGACGGCAGATTTGAGTCTTCTCACGTTAGCCGATGCGAAGGCAACAGTGGCCGACGTCGAACAGGTCGACAGCCGATGAAGAAGCCCAAATCGGTGGTGAAAGAAGCCCGGATCTTGACGATCCTGATGGGAAGATGTCGACTGAGAGGCAGAAAAGCCGACGAAAGTCTCGACAGCGGCCTCCAGAGTGGACATGCAACAGGAGGAGAAGCGGAGAGCCGTCTAATGTCAGATCGTCACCAAGACAAATGGCAATGGCAGCGATATCCGGATGGGAAGACGTCGACTGAGAGGCAGAAAAGCCGACGAAAGTCTCGACAGCGGCCTCCAGAGTGGACGTGCAACAGGAGGAGAAGCGGAGAGCCGTCTAATGTCAGATCGTCACCAAGACAAATGGCAATGGCAGCGAAGAGCGATGAGTGCGATGAAAAGCCAGGCGGCAGTTGGTACGAACCAGCGGCGACTGGACGAAACAAACCCTAGGTTTGCTCTGATACCATGTTATGGATAGCGCTTATGTTCATCATGAGGGGCCAGTATATATGCACATACATGTATGTTATATATGTAGGAAACCCCTCATATAATAGAGTAAATATACAACTATATAATATATATTTAACAACAGGGACATACTTGTACAGTCTTTTTGAGGGAAAAGCAGAAGGATCCTATGTGGGTATGTAGTATATGATTCGTCTATTTCTTAGTGTACGAGATACTTAGACATGTTCGCAATGCAAAAGGTAAGACATTAGCCGCATACATACGTGTAGCAGCTTTAACAAACACGGTTGTGCTCTTGGCTAGTCCAGTGACTCCTTACTCCCCGAGCGCGAACGCAGTGGCATTGAAGCTATCGGAGAGGCCGGTGCCGGTCTTGAAGGTGACCTTCTCCGGCGATGCCTCGGGGCACGTATACTTCGATGACGCTGAGCCAGGGCAGCAGCTCCTTGGTCTTGACGCCGACGATCTTCTTGACCAAGGAGCTACTGCTCTGGCTCAGCGTCGTCGAGATATACGTGCCCGAGGCATCGCCGGAGAAGGTCACCTTCAAAACCGGCACCGGCCTCTCTGACAGCTTCGATGCCGCTGCATTTGCGCTTGGGGAGTAGAAGTTCACGTGTATTATTTTGTTGCCTCAACGTGTTGATGAAAGTTGTTTAGCCTATTGTGTAATACTTCTCTATTATGTATGTATTCAATCAAGACGAATAAATTTTACCCAGGAAATTGCACCAGACTCGCCTATGCTCTACAAAACTGCAAGATTCCACTTGTCCTGTAGTAGGTCCATGGTTCACCATTTCATCCGAAATGGGACAAAATTTCGCCCCTTTCATTAGGCAGCGAAACAAGAACGGTTTGATCAAATTTTAGTCAAATTTGGTCCTATTTAAAATTTATCCAAATTTCATCTAAAATTTGGTTAAATTTTATCAAAATTCAAATGCTATTCAAAAATCCATCCGAAAATTTGGACAAAATTCCAAAATTTCGGTGCTTTGGGTCCTTTCACTGCTTGGCGAGACTGCAAGATTCCACTTGTCCTGAGCGAGAGATTTTTCCCTGAGTAGGTCAAGCTTTGACAATTTCTCACCATTACTTTTAAGTTCATGGACATTCAACACTTGTTATAGTTATTTTACCATCTTGCAGTGGCATTACATGCTTTCTGAATTACAGCGAATCAACACCCGCTGACTACGAAAACAAAGTCTACATACGAAATTCCACTTTATTTATTTTTTTTAAAATCCATAGAATTCCAATGTTTCCATCATCCATGCAAGCATATATGAAAACAGAACAAGCCGCATGCCAAATCAAACTGTTGTACATGAACTTGACAGATAACGAAGATTGAGTACATACATTACCACAATTATAGGAAACTTGCGAAATTGCCCCCACAATTGTGTGGTAACATATTGTATTTGTTATATAACTTTATTATCTTTCAAAAATATATTAGTATTTGTTATACAATCTATATCTATACCTATATTGATTAGGCACTCTGAAGAAATTTCCATATTAATCAGGGAAAAAGAATAAAATAGCCATCCATTTGGTGGACTCGAATTATAACGGTTTAGATTAATCTAACCACTAGATAAATAAAACATATATGTTGGAAACTCTAATTATAATGTAAAATATCTCTACATGCTAAGTAGATAAATATCTCTCCCTTAGTCTTTTTTTTTGTTTCTTCTCTTCTTTATTTGATGCAAACATTATCACAGGGGATAACTTTAGGGCAAAAATGCATGCATAGGACTAAGGTGGAGAGTTAGAGAGATTATTGATCTTTTGAGCATTATTGCAAAAACATGATCTTCTTGATATCTTCTCATCATGATCAAGGCTGTTTTGAACACTTGTTTTGTCATATGGACCTAGAGTGAGAAATTTCCCGATTTTTGGTGGAGTTGAAGTGTTTTATGGAAAACTTACTCTTTCTAATTACTTCACTTTATTTCTAGTTCACTTGGTCATTTGCAATCCATTCTCCATCTCTTGGACCAAGTTAAGCTCTCTTTTAAAAAAAATTTCTTCCAAATTCAAAAACCAACTCACACTTGCATTTTTTTTGCAGTTACCAATGTGTTCATCAAGGGAGAGATTAAAAGATCGTGTGAGAAGATCCATGGATAATTTGTGATCAACAATTGGCACATTTGTGAAGTTGGTTTTTGATTTTGCAAAATTTGGCAAGATTCAGTTGTGCTGTCAGTGTAACCGGTCTAACAGGTATGTGGGACCAGTTAGACCACCGGGATATAGTGGTCAGACCAGCCGTTGGTTAGCGGGTCTGACCGCTGGACGGTCTGACTACTATGGGAGAGTGGTCAGATTGGTGTCTGCGGCCAAACAACAGTGAGAGGTTCTGGAGAAGGCAAATATGTGTGGGGTACTCTAGACATGTCTGGGGTTTCCAGAGAGTTTTGGAGAAGGCAAATATGTGTTGCCATGAGTAGATTGACTCGAATGGCTGGTTGAGCAACCATGATTGAGCAGATCCTTCGAGCACCGTCGAAAGATAATTGGCCATGACGTGCTTGCCTCCTCTTGCCGTCTGAACTGCAGTCGTGTAAATCTAGAGGAACTCAATGGGATTCTGAGACCTATCGAATTTCGCCATGTTCACTGGTCGAAACCGCGATGACCAACACACTGCTCGGAGTTCAGGCATGAATACTTGGCACCCGGTAATGAGTTCTTGGCATCTCCTTTGTGGGCAAGGGTAGTTGATGTCACCGGGCAATCGTACTCAGCGATGCCCGACGGTCGGTGGAATGACCTATGATAGGTCTCGTCCATACGAGGGTAGTACTCCTCATACTCCATCTGATACTGCAGCTTCTTTGCTTGAAGTGGCGATCGAGCATCAACTCTCCTTTGGCTAGAATTACGATCGAGGGACTGACACACCCTATCATCATGATGAACCTGATGAACCTTACGAGGTGAGTTTCGTGATTGACTAGACACGGTCGTGCCTTGTCGATTCTCGGAGTTATGTTGGTGAGGCTGCTCAAGTCTGGCCATGACATCGTGGAGTCTTTGCACAATCCCTTCAGTAAAGTGGTCGTAGTCCGATGCCCGAGCAAGCTCTTGAGTCAGGTTCTCGAGCAAGTCGTTGATCCGTTGAAGCTCTCAAGTCTCTTAGGACTGGTACTGGACACGCCCAGGCAAAGAACTCTGGGCAGCCAGTCGCCTCCTTCGAGCAGTCTCGAGATCCTTGATCATTGATGCTGGCTGGGGCCGCCTTACAAAAGAGTGATTATTTATAGGATTTCTCCCACACTCATTAGAGAACTGATCGGGCTCATCACTGGAGGTCTTGTCGCCATCCTCACGAGAGGCAGGAGTGTGTGATCGGCGGGGAGCATCCTCAGGCCTTCCTATGAGAGGTTGATTAGGATCTATGGGTAGGGCAAAGACCTCCTACCTAGAATCTCCACTTCTGGAGGAGGACCCTCATTTGAAGAATCCTCCAACCAGATTGCATCGTAACCTGAAATAAACCCCCGCCAGGTAGGGGAATTTCAGGTTATAACTGTCTCCTGTTGGATTTGAACCCTGCGAAAGTACAGGCAAACTTGTAGAGAGCCCACCCATTCTTTTTGCATATTCGACCGGGGAGTTACGACCACTAGTTGGTAATGGACTCCTGGATTGGTAAATTCTAGGGCTCGCTGAAACCACGTGGACCGTCATCGGGGGACTCGAACACTTGAGAATAGGCCCATTGTCGTGTTGCGAGTCCTCCTTATGGTTGGATTGACCCTTGCCACTTGGGGGAAGTGACTCCTTCATTGGGCGTATTGCTGTGGGGGATTTGGATCCCTCATCAGCCTTTCCTGCACACGGGCTCTCCAAGGTCCCGGGATGGATCTCTAAGGAGACGGTGATCGTCTGTTTGAAGTCATAGCAGGCCTCCATATCAAGGTCTGTGTATTCAGCCAAGTCAAACCAGTCCTCCTCGTTCTACTCCCCTGCCATGAGGACATCACAAAGATAGAGAACTCACCGATGAAGAAATTACCAGAATCTTGGAAGAACGTTCCCCACGGTCGGTGTCAACTGTCGATGTTTTAACACCGATCTTATGTATGATTTATTGAATTCGGGGGAAGCACTCAAGGCTTGGCTCAAATCATGTAGACTAGAGACGCGAGAATTTTTATACAGGTTCAAGCCTTCTCCTGCGAGAATAACAATCCTACTTTATGTGTGGCTATTACTCAAAAGAACTGATTATAATTGAGTGTAATGTGGAATGCCTTGCACTATTTCTTGTGTGGATCAGAATCCAATCCTCCCTTCCCTCTCTGACGTCAACCTTTATGTAGCTGGTGAAGCGGTGATCGTTGTCCCGCGTTGGAAGACGCCTTAACGCTTCTGGTGATAACTGTCTGACAAAGGTTATTGTTAGAGAGACGTGGTAGATGTTCGCTGTATAGCGGTTGTTGTCAGAGAGAGATCGTGTGCGATTATTCGAGATAACCAGACATTCTAACTACCTTATTAGATGACCCCACGATCTGGCATGACGTTGCTTAGACAAGTCGATTGGAGATACATGACTTGCGGGAAGGTCTATGTCCATGAGGTGATCGTAGGACGTTTTACGAGTATGTAGTCATAGAAGTGTAAGGATGATCTCAGGGCTTTGGCCCAACGGCCAAAGCCCACCCCTTGACCGCGCCCTGATCGGGGGCGCCCAGCCCGTTTGGCTGGTGGGCCCCTGTCGCCAGCGCTATAAATACAGAGGTGGGGGCCGGGCGGCACGCATCACGAGGTTGACCGCGCCGCCGTCACCCCACCGACAAACCCTAGCCCGATCTGCGAGGGTGGCGCTCTAGCGACGGGAAGCACCACCGCCGTCCGTCTTCTCCACCGGATCTGCACCTCCGCCAGCATCGCCGCGCTCCGGGAGACGCCGTTCTTCCCCGACCGTCGTCGTGCCCGCACTTCCCCGAGATGGCAACCTCCTCCTCCAGTGCACCAGAAGGTCGGTACCCGAAACCCTAATGTCCTCTCCCTCTCCGAGTCTCTCAAGAACCCTAGAGAAAAGATGCACTCCTCTAGATCTACAACTAGATGATCCTAAGGACCTTTTAACAATGGTATCAGAGCACTAACTAGGCGTAGATCTAGACGGCAAAGAACTACGACCGCCGTCGGTTGACCGACGTGCGGAAAAGAAAAGCACAGAGTGAATCCCCCCCCTAACCCTAGCAAACGGCAAAAGAAAGAAAGAGAGGGGATTGGATCTTCGGATCGGAAAGAATGAATCAAGAAAAAAAAAAAAAAAAGAAAAGAAAGAGAAGGAGGGGAAAGAAGAACCCTAACCCTAACCCTAGAAAAGAGACGACTGGGCTTACCTGGCGGTCGTCGCCGGGCAGTCGTCGTTGGCGTACGGGAGACCGGAAGAGCCATGAGCTCACCGGCGCTCCACGTGCGGGCCGCCGCCGTCTGCGCGGGACCAGATCCGAGCGCGCCCGGACGCGTGCAAAGGGGCGCCGACACGGAGCCGCTCGACGGCGGCGCGCTCCCTCTCAGGGGAGCGCGCACGCCGGCGAGAGGGCCCGCGGCGGCGCCGGCTTCTCCTTCTCCGGCGGCGTGGACTAAGTCGCCGCCGCCGTCGCTTCGCTCGCTCGGGTGCAGAGAGAGAGAGGGGAGAGGCCGAATGGATCTAGGGTTTGAGGGGGCGTCCGCCGCGGGCGGTTTTTGTTCCGCCGAGAACGCCGCTCAGCCGTCGGATGCGATCGGACGGCTGAGATCGCGCCGAGCGCTCGCGGGCGACTTTCGGCCCACGCGGGCGAGGGAAATCCCGGCCCAGGCCCAGGTTGCGGCAGAGGCGCGACACGCGCGACGCGCGCGAGCGGCGCTGGGGGTTCGCGGGTCGACCGCGTCGAGCGCGTCCGCGCGCGTGGGAGCTGGCCGATCGGGCCGACTGGGCTGCGGCTGCGCGCGCGCTCGGCGTGGGCTGTGAGGCCGCCGTGGGCCGTGCCAGCGCAGGCCGTGGCCGGGCTGAACGGGCCAAATTGGCCAAATGAACAGTAAAATTGATTTTTTGATATTTGTTGTTTTTCAGAAGTCTTTGATGATGATTTTTGATTGAAATTTGACCCAAAATTTCTGGAAATTTTTGCACCAACGTGTTAAATTTTCAGAGATTAAAAGAGAATAGTTATGATGCTTCTGAATATTGAATTATTTTTAGAATAATTACAGTTTCCGCTGCAAAAGTTAATATTGATTGTTTTTCATTATTAAATTCGAACCAACGGGAGAATTTAATTTTGGAAAAATAGATTAAAATTCCCAGAGATTTATGATACTGTTATTTTCTGACCAACGTTGTTAATATCAGTATTATAAATTTTAATGTTGATTTCATGCATTATTTCTATCTCTGCCCAACGGTGATGTAGATTTAATGTATGATAAAATTGATTTAAATTGTATGTCGTATTTTTGACCAACGTTGGAAATAAGGCATATGATTTTGATGTTACGTTCTCACTGTATTTGAAATATTTTTCAGGAGGATACAACTTGATGAGTTGTATTAGAGAAATCCCCACTCTCAAAGGTGATAATTATGGAGAGTGGAAGAAAAAGCTAGATTTAGCTTTTATCTTGGCTGAGGTGGACTGGGTCCTCACTACAGCACGTCCCACTGAGCCTTTGGCGCCAGTGAGGGAACAGAATGAGGATGACACTGCATGGCAGAAAAGACAGAGGGATCATGCTCCCTTACAGATGTCTTATGACCTTGATCATAAGAAATGGACCACAGCCAACAAGAAATGTATGGCTGTGATAAAGAACACAATTGAGCCTGCTATTTTGGGCTCAATTGCAGAGTGTGACACTGTCACTGAATATCTCGATAAAATAAAGAGTCAGTTCACTGGCTCTTCAAAGACTTATGCTACACAGCTGATTAAGCAGCTGGTAACAGAGAGGTATTCTGGCGGTGGCAATGGCATAAGAGAGCACATTCTTAGAATGAGCAACTTGGCATCTAAACTGAAACCGATGGATTTGGGTCTCAAGGATGAGTTCCTTATTCATTTGGTTTTTGCTTCTTTGCCAAAAGAGTTTGACACTTTTGTTGTCAACTATAATATGCAGCCCGAAAAATGGGACATGGAAAAGTGCATAGCCATGTGCGTGCAAGAGGAGGAAAGAATCAAATCCTCACATGGTGGTGCTATCAACTTTGTGAGGGAAAACAAGAAAAAGAATTATAACAGTAACCCCTTCTCAAAGAACAAGGGCAAAGCCTCTGTACATCAGCCTCAACAGAACAAATTTGCTGTAGACAAAGACCAGTGCCTTCACTGCAAGAAGACGGGACACTACAAGAAGGATTGTCCTGACTATTTAAAGATGATAATGGCTAAGAAAGGTGAGAACATTATTACCTTTATTAATGAATGCCTGTATGTGAAATATTCGAAATCCACTTGGTGGATTGACTCAGGAGCAACTGTTCATGTTGCTAATTCTTTACAGGGATTCCGTTCGACGAGGACTACGCAAAGAAAAGAAAGATGCGTTAAAGTCGCAAATGGAGTCGAAGCTGAAGTTGAAGCCGTTGGCGATCTTTCATTAGAATTAGCTAATGGCTCCACTCTTCTACTTAGAGATGTCCTTTTTGTACCCTCTTTACAGAGGAATTTGATTAGTGTGTCAAATTTGGACAAAGATGGTTATGATTGCAATTTTGGAAATGGCAAGTGCGAAATAATGTTTAATAAAGAATGTGTTGGTATTGCCATATTACAGAATGAGCTTTATTTGTTATCATTATGTGATGATGTGAATGTCGTATGCGATAATGAGAACGTTGCATGCGAGAAAGAGATTGAATCCTCGTCTACGAATGTAAACAGAAAACGAAAGAGAACTCTAGATGAGTCGTCGAAATTATGGCACTGTCGTTTAGGCCATATTTCGAGGGGGAGAATAGAAAGACTAGTAAAGAATGATATTCTTCCTCCATTAGAGTTCTCGGACTTAGAACAATGCAGAGAATGCATTAAAGGAAAATATGTAAAGAAAATTAAAAAGGACGCTAAAAGAAGCACAGGAGTTCTACAAATTATTCACACAGATATTTGTGGTCCTTTTCCTGTGAAAAGTGTGGATGGATATGACTCGTTCATAACATTCACAGATGATTACTCCCGTTATGGATATATTTATCCAATCAAAGAAAGAAATGAAGCCTTGGATAAATTCAAGATATTTAAGGCTGAAATTGAAAACCAACACGATTTAAAGATTAAGATAGTCCGATCTGATCGTGGTGGGGAGTACTACGGTCGACATACCCCTTATGGACAAGTTCCTGGACCTTTTGCGAGGTTTTTACAGGAAAATGGAATAGTAGCCCAGTATTCTATGCCGGGCGAACCTCAGCAAAATGGAGTAACTGAAAGACGCAACCGTACCCTGATGGATATGGTGCGAAGTATGATGAGCTACTCCACACTCCCATTGAGTTTATGGATGGAGGCGTTGAAAACCGCCATTCATATTCTCAACAGAGTGCCTAGTAAGTCGGTGCCCAAAACACCGTACGAGTTGTGGACAGGAAGAGTTCCCTCACTAAAGCACTTACGTGTGTGGGGGAGTCCTGCTGAGGCTAAAGTATTTAACCCAAACCTTGGGAAACTTGATCCCAAAACAGTAAGTTGCCATTTCATTGGCTACCCTGAAAAGTCAAAAGGTTATCGTTTCTACTGTCCAGACAGATACACAAAGTTTGTAGAAACGAGACATGCTGTCTTCTTAGAGGATGAAATGATGAGGGGGAGCATGGTAGCTCGAGAGATTGACCTTGAAGAGAAGCGGGTGTTTGCGCCCACTCCGATGATTCAAGAGCCATTCTTCACACTACCTGCTGTCGCTGCACCGACGGTGCAAGACACTGTGGTGCCAGCACCTGTTATTGTTCCTTCCGTGGCACCAATGAATGAGAATGAAGAACCTGTTCTTCAGGATCATATAGAACCTATTGCCACAGATGAGGGGGAGCAACAGCAGCCTCAAATAGTAGATGTACCAAATGAGGAGGCCCCGAGGAGGTCTCAAAGAGTAAGAAGATCAGCTATTTCTGATGATTATCAGATTTATCATACAGAGGAATTTCAAATGGAGGATGATCCCACCTCATTTGAAGAAGCCATGAGAAGCGAAAATTCCTCAAAATGGCTTGATGCCATGGAAGAGGAAATGAGGTCCATGAAGACTAATAAAGTCTGGGACTTGGAAATTATTCCTAAAGGAGCCAAAACAGTAGGCTGTAAATGGGTCTACAAGACAAAGCTTGACTCCCAAGGGAATATAGAAAGATACAAAGCGCGACTTGTGGCAAAAGGATTTACGCAAAGAGAAGGGATTGATTACAATGAGACATTTTCTCCAGTCTCATGTAAAGATTCCTTCAGAATCATAATGGCATTAGTAGCACATTATGATTTAGAGTTACATCAGATGGATGTAAAGACGGCATTTCTTAATGGGGATTTGGAGGAAAATGTTTACATGGCACAACCGAAAGGTTTTGTCGTGGAAGGAAATGAAAGAATGGGATGCCGCCTAAAGAAATCAATTTATGGGTTAAAGCAAGCTTCAAGACAATGGTACTTGAAGTTTGACAGTACAATAAGAAAATTTGGGTTTAAAGAGAATGTTGAGGACAACTGTGTTTATGCAAAGTTTAAAGATGGGAAGTTTATCTTCCTAATCCTGTATGTGGATGATATCCTACTAGCTAGTAGTGATGTTAGTCTGCTACT
Organism: Dendrocalamus latiflorus; assembly: GCA_017311315.1. Lineage (NCBI taxonomy): Eukaryota > Viridiplantae > Streptophyta > Magnoliopsida > Poales > Poaceae > Dendrocalamus > Dendrocalamus latiflorus. The sequence continues at coordinate 31,602,895 of CM029643.1, forward strand.
GGAAACAAAGAAGTTTTTGTCCTCAAACTTCGATATGAAAGATCTTGGTGAAGCTTCATTCGTTCTAGGGATCGAAATTCACCGAGATAGAAACAAAGGGGTATTGGGACTGTCACAAAAGGCATACATAGAGAAAATCTTAAAGAAATTTGGTATGCATAAATGTAGTCCATCACCTGCACCTATAGTCAAGGGCGACAGATATGGGGATTTTCAATGCCCCAGGAACCAGTATGAGATCGATCAAATGAAAGCGGTTCCATATGCTTCAGCTGTCGGAAGCTTACAGTATGCTCAAGTGTGCACACGCCCTGACTTAGCATTTGTTACCGGGTTACTTGGCAGATTCCAGAGCAATCCTGGAATAGAACATTGGAAATTGATAAAGAAAGTCTTGCGTTATTTGCAAGGAACAAAAGGCCTCATGATGACATACAGAAGATCAGATTCACTCCATATAGTGGGGTATACAGATTCTGATTTTGCGGGAGATGATAGAAAGTCTACATCCGGATATGTATTCACTCTCGCTGGAGGAGCTATATCGTGGAAAAGCTCAAAGCAAACCGTCACTACATCGTCCACAATGTATGCCGAGTTTGTAGCATGTTATGAGGCTACGGGGCAGGTGAACTGGCTAAAGAAGTTCATACCCGGTTTAAAAGTGGTTGACGACATCAATAGACCACTTAAGTTGTACTGCGATAATGAACCCGCAGTAACGTATGCCCACAACAATAAGTCAAGTGGTGCTGCCAAACACATTGACATAAAGTACTATGTTGTGAAAGATAAAGTTCGGGATCAAATTATAAGTTTAGAGCATATAAGTACCGCAAAGATGTTGGCGGATCCGCTTACCAAAGGCTTACCACCCAACGTGTTCAGAGAACATGTAGCCGGCATGGGTTTAAGGGAAAGCCTATGATTCCTGGACTAAAAGATGGCCCAAAGATTAAAGTAACTGTTTCAGAACAGGGAGGTGTATTGTAACTGTTGAATCTATCGGCGATTGACCGTGACGATGAGACATGTTCTATGCACTAATCTGTGATGGAATGTGTAAAGTTAAAAGTAATTAAAGATAAAGTATAGATTGAGATCAAGGGGGAGAATGTAAGGATGATCTCAGGGCTTTGGCCCAACGGCCAAAGCCCACCCCTTGACCGCGCCCTGATCGGGGGCGCCCAGCCCGTTTGGCTGGTGGGCCCCTGTCGCCAGCGCTATAAATACAGAGGTGGGGGCCGGGCGGCACGCATCACGAGGTTGACCGCGCCGCCGTCACCCCACCGACAAACCCTAGCCCGATCTGCGAGGGTGGCGCTCTAGCGACGGGAAGCACCACCGCCGTCCGTCTTCTCCACCGGATCTGCACCTCCGCCAGCATCGCCGCGCTCCGGGAGACGCCGTTCTTCCCCGACCGTCGTCGTGCCCGCACTTCCCCGAGATGGCAACCTCCTCCTCCAGTGCACCAGAAGGTCGGTACCCGAAACCCTAATGTCCTCTCCCTCTCCGAGTCTCTCAAGAACCCTAGAGAAAAGATGCACTCCTCTAGATCTACAACTAGATGATCCTAAGGACCTTTTAACAAGAAGAACCTACGACTATACAGTATTAGCAAAGTTTACGATTAAGAGATGGTCGTAGAATAGCTTACGACTAATGGATGATAATAAAATAGCTTACCATTAACCCGCAAATTTTCTCCCTTATCAATAAAAAGATATATTTAAAATATATAATGATATAATAATTTATGGGTATTATTCTATCCTCGCTAGCTGGTTAGCAAAGTCAAGCCTCGTGAACAAGAGACGAGAGAGGGACGCCGTTGAGGTACCGCCAGTGGTTCTGGTTCTGGGACGTTCTTACTTCTTCAAGTCCATGCAGAAGACCAATCCATTCCATTTCCATACACGCGATCTTTGACCGTTGGACACCTTTCTCCTGTACGGCTGTATTTGTTCTACTCGATTTTCTCTCTATTTGTTATTAATACTACTCCGTTCGTTCTCAAATTAGATGCCATTCTAGCATAAGTGCAGTTATTTAAAAAAACCTTTGATAATTAATATACATAAAAGTATTTATATTTGTTGCATGAAAGTAATTTTAGTAGATTTATCATGAAAAGTACGCATATATTGTTATATTTTTTGCTAACGTATAATTAGAAAAAAATATTTTTCTAACATATATTTAAATGGCACGTAGTTTTCAATAATTTTTCTTACGTAAAACTAGAAAATATTTAATGTTTAAAGATGTGTTAGAGACCACACCCAAGATCTCTTCTACGGTACACATCAATTCTGTTGAGGAACCGTCGCTGGCGACCAGTCCGAGCGATTCCTCTGTTTAGAACAAGAACGAATCAATCACAGAATCACAGAAGAATAGATTGAACACATAGAGAGATAGAGAGAACTCCTGGTCTTTCTTTATTGCTTTCATTCATGTGTACATAATATGCTGGTATTGCTCCCTATTTATAGACTACAATGAGGTGCCCACCATGGGCCGCGGGCTACTGGCCCAGGCTCAGGTTTCTTAACACTCCCCCTTGGGCACTCATCCGGTACGTTCATGCCTCGTTAAAACTCCATAAAAACCCAGTGGGAAAAAATTTGGAGAAAGAGTACATAATACATGTTATGCTGCGATGCACGAATTGCCTCATTAAAAACCTTGGTCGAGAAACTTCAGGAAAACTCGTCAAGGGAAAAAGAGTACAATCCATCCAATTTCATTTAGTCTTCAAGACTTTATTCCTTTGGGTACTTAATCTCCATGATCAAGATTTACTAACGGGCTTGAGAGAATTCTCCCCCTGAATTCTGCACTTCTCTAAGTCTCATCATTCCAATCCCTCACACACACACCTTTCAAAGCTAGATACGGGGAGTGATTTAGTGAACAAGTCTACATGACTTAGTGTGCAGTACTTTAATCTTGTGCATCTTTTGCAATTCATGAGTATAGAGGAACTTGGGGTTGATATGCTTACATAGCCCGTCTGCACTTATGCAACGCAAGCTGCATTATCTTCATGGATAATTGTGGGGGTTTGCACAATGTTCATTCCACATGACTGCTGGATGTGGTGAACCATTCGGTGGAGCCAAGCGCACTCTCGTGCGGCTTCATACAGCGCTATAATTTCTGAGTGGTTCATCGAAGTAGCTACAAGGCTTTGCTTAGACGATTTCCATGAAATTGCAGTTCCACCACACAGAAATACATAGCCTGTTCGTGACTTTGCGGTATGCATGTCCGACAGGTACCCAGCATCTGCATAGCCAATCAAGTTCAGATCTTGATTCTTTCTGTAAAACAATCCAAGGTCCTTGCTTCCTTGGAGGTATCGGAAGATGTCCTTTATACCCTGTCAATGCCTTTTGGTGGGCTCTGCACTGTACCTTGCTAACAGGTTGACGGCAAATGCAATATCCGGTCTAGTGCAGTTCGCTAAGTACATGAGTGCTCCCACTGCACTCAAGTATGGGAATTCCGGTCCCAGGACTTCCTCCCATTCTTCCCTAGGTCGGAAAGGATCTTTTTCTTGCTGCAAAGACCTACCGATCATTGGTACTTTCGATGGGAATGCCTTCTCAAAGCCAAATCTTTCAAGCACCTTCTGGGTGTAGGTCGACTGATGTACTAAGATTCCTTCAGGGACATGCTCAAGTTGCAGGCCTAAGCAAAGCTTGGTCTTGCCCAAATCTTTCATTTCAAATTCTGACTCCAAGTAGGAGCTTGCTTATTTAATATATTCTACCGTCCCGATGATGTTCAGATCATCTACATACACACAGATTATACAGAACCCATTCTGGGATCACCGTATAAATACACAAGGACAGTCTTCATTGTTTGTGTAGCCTTTCTTGCAGAGAAAGTCGCTCAAGCGATTATACCACATTCTTCCAGATTGTTTCAGTCCATACAGTGACTTTCTGAGTTTCACACTGTACATATTTCTATTTGCTCTATCTTGGTTCGGGAGAGGGATTCCTTTAGGGACTTCCATATAAATCTCCGAATCCAAGTTACCGTAAAGGTATGCAGTCACAACATCCATCAATTTCATTTCTAAGTTCAAGTTTATCGCCATTGAGATCAAGTATCTAAAGATAATTTCACTCATGACTGGGGAGTAGGTTTCTTCATAATCAACTCTAGGACGTTGAGTGAAACCTTGGGCTACAAGCCTTGCTTTGTATCTCACAACTTCATTTCTTTCATTTCTCTTTCGAACAAATACCCACTTGTACCCAACGGGGTGCACATGACCACAGATCTTTGACTTTGGCCATGGCCCCCTTCAACCATGGCTTCGACTTCGACCACGGCCCCTCGACTTCGGTCATGGCCGGTTGACCATGGCACCGACTTCAACGACTAGCTTGGGAGACCAAAATCGCCAGACAGTGCGACGGGCTCTGAGCGAAGAGTAGGAGGAGGTAGAGAGGCTCATCGGGCAAGTGACCGCTGGGTGGTGGTGGTGGGGGAGAGCCAAGTGGGCGGGTGTAGTAAGAGGAAGCTGCCGCCATCGTTGAGTGCCTTCTCTCTGATCCACCAGCCGCTGTCACGAAGCGCCATTCTCTTCGATCCACCAGCCATTATCATCGAGCAATGTGCCGCTAGTTGGAGGGGCGATGGGAGATGGAATTGGTGGCGGCACCCTGGGGAAAGTTGGGGGACTGTGACCAGACACTGCCGTACGGGGAAGGAATTGGTGGCGACGCCGAGGAGGAGGAGGAAGAGGCGCAACATGAGGGTTCGGGGGAGAAGGAAGCGGCAGTTGTAGGAGGTGGAGGTGGGGAGGCGAGAGCGGGCAAATGGGGAGAGGAGGCAGCAGGCAAATGCGTTGGGGAGGCTGTGACGAGGGGATGCGACGCTGCTGAGTGAAGTTGGGGGACTACGACCAGATGCTGCCGTACGGGGAAGGAATTGGTGGCGGCGCTAACGAGGAGGCGCGACACGAGAGTTCGGGGGAGAGAAGGAGGCAGTGGTTGCGGGAGGCAAAGGATGCGGGGAAAGAAAAGAGGAGGAGCGCGGCCCACGCGTCGGCCTGACTTTTCTACAAGGAGTGGAAGAACTACCTACATGTGGATCTGGACGGCTGATCTTTGATCGGACAGCTGAGAAGAGAAGAGGGAGAACAGACCGACGACCACCAACTCATATTTTTATAATAGTAAAGAAAAGAGGTGTGCTATTCTAGATGAATCCTACTAGGATTAAGACTTCTACTCCTATTTAAATTAGGATTACTACTCTAATTTAGGGAAGAGGTAGGAGTTATATAAAGCATGGGGAGTGACCATAGAGAAGCAAAAGGAACCAAGCAACCAACCAATCAAACCTACTCATCCAAAGCAGAGGACATACGAGAGGATTAGAGACTAGAATATTCTTTAGTACTAGATTCTTGTATAGAGCAAGAATACGAGAGTCCTAAAAGATTCGAGAGGGTTGTGAGTGAGCAGCAATCCCTTGTACTCTTTTTAGGTGTGCTTAAAGAATTTGCGATCGATTTCGCCAAAATCTTCTCTGTCTTGTCATGATTGTTTTAATATTGCTATTTTAGTTCTCTCTATGAGATTATCTTCCTTATTCTTTGTACTGTACACGTTCGTGCCGTATCCCATAAAATTTAATCCAATCGAGGGCTACTGTGCATAAGAAAGGGTATCAGAATGTATGAGCTTGGGATGTGCGGCCACCCGGTTTCCTCGACGACTGGAACATACTTTTAGCATTTGTCAAGCGGGAAGGATATGTGTGGCAAGTTCAGCAACAACAGCAGTGAACAAATTCTCCATTGTGAACAAATGAGGGACAAGTGAAGAAGAGCACAAGAGTTTTGTGATATAGGTGGTTGCAGTCTTTGCTTCATGTTGGTCAGGTCTTTCTTTTTCTATTGGCCATTGTTGACGAGAAAAACGCAGCAAGCGTGTCAACTAAACTACTGGCTCTCCTGCCACTTATCTGGAAAGAAGACTGAGAAACGTTAGGAGTAGAATCTAATATGTAGATTTTTCTTCACTGCTTACATTTCAACCGTGGTGAAAAGAAATCCAATGCTGACGAGAAAAACGCAGCAAGCGTGTCAACTAAGCGTCTCCACCCCCACCCCATGCCTTGATCGTGGTGCGCATACCAAATCAAATTCATCCACGTAAACCAGGAGTTGCTTGCTACGTAGCTACAGAAGGAATTGAGCCTTCCACAATAGATAAGTTCTGTTGACTGGTGAGCCCGCCGAAAGCTGACGAGTTTGACGGGTGGAAAAATGGAGTAGTTGATAAGGGTAAGCTAGCCCCACTCAAAAGATTAGAAAAAAGTCCATTCAAAAGAGAGTGTCATCTTAGGAACAATCCTCTGCATCTCTCACCAATTCACCTGTTGCTCTACTATTTATTTATACAGCTCGTTGATTTTGTAGCCTATTATCTCCTCCCTTCAGAGTTCAGATTTACCTTTGTGCGCGCGCGCTTGGTCACGCGGTTCAGTTCGATAAACATCAATACAAGCACCAGGGCTGCTCTCTGATCGTGATTACAAACTCCAGGTAAGCCCGCCACACTCAGATTCTCTTATGCCATCTTCCAAATAGCTCTTGTTCTAAGTCCAAATAGTCCTCGTGGCGGAACTGGTGGGTTCAGCTGTTGTTCAGTAGACTGTGAGCAGAGTCTGCTCTTTTATGTTCTCTGTGTGTCTGCTATGCGTCAAAATAATTCGATGTTGTTTAATTTCTGCGCAGAGAAACTCGATCGGCGATCGAGCGGTTGTTGTCCTCATGGCGGACGCGGTGGGATCGGCTGTTGCTCAGGAGGCCGTGAGCAGAAACGTCTCTTTCGTGCTAAGCAACCGCGAGGCGGCGGCGTCCAAGAGGCACAGCATCGAGAGGCTGCAGATGGCGCACACCGAATTGGAGCTTGCGCTTGAGAGATCCAAAAATCTGCCCATCATATACGATTCGTTGCTGCAGCGAAGGATGATGTTCAAGTGCGCCTACAAGGAGTGCGGAGATGCTCTGCGGGTACTGGAAGACGAAAACGTTGAGCAAGGGGTAGCACACTCCTCCTCTTTACCTAAAAGGATTATCCATGCTGTCAAATCGTTCATTCCATCTTGGATTAGCTTGAAGAAAGATGAGTTGAAGGCAAAGATTCGAAGATTCGAATGGTTCGCTGATAAGGCCGGCAAGTTTGTAAGAGACGTGGAGACTGGCTGTTCACTTGCGCACTACAGGTTTTTCTGCCCTCTCATCAGGCCACTTCTTGAAGGCAAAGATCTCTTCTATAAACAGGTGCGAGGAAGCCGAACCAATCGTCTTTTGATAGCGCCCGCATGGTCTGAAGAGCGTGGTGTAGAGGCAATGATAGGGTTTATTAGCGAAGATCGCATGGCTCCAAAGAAAACTATTCAGCTACAGTTGATGCTACGACTCTCAGAAAGCACGGACGTAATAGGGATTACCAGTCAATGCTTGCAGTTACTCGGACCAGTATTCAAGTCTTTTGCCGAGGTTGCAATGGAAGAACTCGCGCAGCTACCCATGCAAGATGTTTTCCATTTGGCGGTTAGGACACGTTCGTTGGAATTGTGTATAAGTGCCGCCGTTACATCAGTTAGAAACTTGCGTCCAGATCCATTTTGTTGCAGAGCAGATCCTTGTGCTAACGACACCGTCGTCACATCCAAATTTCCAGCACAAGTTGCTTTTATGCGCTTTGGTTGCTATATTCCAGCCGGCGGGATTAACGTTCTAGAGTTGCGCGCTTGGATCGCGCCTCATCTTCCCTGCCACCGTCTGCAGGAGAGTTTTGCGTTCGAGAGAATTGGAGGACGACATGAACGTATAGCATTGGAGATGCAACTCAAAAACGCATACTTTACTCTGCGGAAGCCAACCAAGGGCAGGCCAGTGATCCGGAAAGTAGCAAAAACGAGGTGCAAGTTACCTGCTAAAAGTGCTCCAAGCAGTGGATTTTCAAGTCCTGTATGCAGCCCTCGAAGATCAAGCAATGCTGAATTCTCGTCCACTGTGGCATCTGCTCAAGGTCCCCAAGCGTGGTCAGCTCCATCTATCCACACTATAGATTTTATGGGAGCTTCACCCCCTCGAACTTCACCTGAAATATATACAGGGGGTCCAGAGCGATCTCCTTGCTATAGTGCATTGAGAAGTCCTATACTTATGCCAAGGAATACCAGTGCTCCTCCATCACCTATGCAGCCGAAATTATTCCCAGAAAACCATATGTCACGTACTGAAGGCAATGGGAGTGTCAGTCTTCACCCATTACCGCTCCCTCCTGGTGCTATAAGCTCAATGCAAACAGCTTTTAGCAACCAGCCTGGTCCAAAAGTTGAAATGCCTTCAGTGACTGGTCAATGGCAAAAAGGAAGACTTCTAGGTAGCGGAACATTTGGCTGTGTATATGAAGCTACCAACAGGTTTGGAAGTGTATTCGGTATACGATTGCGACTATTACTTCATGTTAAATTCTGATTGTTGGTTTACTGCCATTTACTTGTAGGCACACTGGAGCACTTTGTGCAATGAAAGAGGTCAACATAATTCCTGATGATGCTAAATCTGCTGAGTCTTTGAAGCAACTAGAGCAGGTTATTAAATTTGACAGTGCGTCTTAAAGAAAATGCATGATTTTCTTTTGCAGAAATGAGGAATCTTTACACTTTTTTAATCAGTGCCATTAGTTCTGTCTGAATACTTTTCTATGTCATTGTGTTGAGTGTTTTTTATGCTGAGAAACAAGTTTCTAGCTGCTTGAGTTTATTGTGCCTTTTCTAACTATTACCTATGAGCTACGACAGTAATATGTCATATGCTAATTGAAATACTTATAAATTATAATCTTCCTCACAAAAAAAAAAAACTTCAGTGTCTAGAGCACTCCAGTTATACCATCTTTCAAAGAATGTCATCTTAATTTTCATTGTAAGTTGTAACAGTGGTTTAGTACTTCCCTTTTACGACAGTAATACGTCATATGCACATTGAAACACATATAAATTATAATCTTCCTCACACTCAAAAAAAAGTTAAGTGTCTAGAGCACTCCAGTTATACCACCTTTCAAAGAATGTCATCTTAATTTTCATTGTAAGTTGTAACAGTGGTTTAGTACTTCCCTTTTCTCCTCTGTAGTGACTTGTATGCAAGTTTCACAGCTACCTTTGTTGACTTACTTCCATATGTTTCAGGAAATAAAGTTCCTAAGCCAATTTAAGCACGACAACATAGTGCAGTATTATGGCAGTAACACTGTAAGTTCCCCATTGTAATATGAGCTAAGTAAATCAACTTGTTTTCTAATGTAATCTAAAAGCTGTTTCTTGGAGGATCTTGCAGATTGAAGACCGCTTCTACATTTACCAGGAATATGTTCATCCGGGTTCAATTAATAAGTATGTCGAACAATATTATGGAGTAATGACAGAATCAGTTGTCCGCAACTTCACCCGCCATATTCTTAGAGGTTTAGCATTTTTGCATGGCCAAAAGATTATGCATAGGTGTGTGCAAATCTCTATCCTTGTATACAGTCTTTTTATTGGTAGGTCAACTGTTATGTGAAATCATGGTTTGCCTCTCACTGCTTTTTGGGATTTTCTATATCTTCCTCTATTATTTTAGATTTTCCCACATAAATCTTCATGCTCTAGTTGTCTTTTTAGCTCATTTTGGTATGTTCTGTCTGATGTTGGTTTACAATTATGGTATGTTAATCTATTTAATGCATCCTCATGAGGGCCAATATATGTTGCTGTGATGCTGTCGATTGCTTTGCTCTCCCCTTCTCATCACCACCTCTACCTATCTTACCATGGCTCCTGCCATTTGAACATATAGGATGAGAATTGGAGGAATTATGACCTCAAGTCTTAATTTTCTTTTCAATTCGATTTTGACATACTACTGTTAAGGGTATAAAAGTCATTTCCTATTTTAGGGTTGTGTGTGTCTTATATTCACTATATATTGCCTTTTGGGCTGTGCAGCATAGATTTAAACTTCATGCCATTTATCCATTCCAACTTTTGTAACATGGTATCAGAGCTCTAGAGCTCTTGATCCGCATTCCGTTGCTGCTACCCCCAGGAGGAGCGATCTTTGCTCCCAGGGTCGGTCGCCTTGGATCTGGGCTAGATCCGTCCACCCTTCCCGTCCTCTCCCGGCCACCTCGGCCTCCCGCGCCGCTGCGTCTCGGCCTCCTCCTGCTCCACCTCATATCGGGCCGCTGTGCCTCGGATCTGGCTGTCTCCATCGCCGCCCTCGACGCGCCAGGCCAGCGCTGTCTGGATCCGACCGCGCCTCCTTGGTGCCACCCCGGATCCGGCTGCCCTTGCAGTCTCTAGGCTCCGAGCCGCCGAACACGGCCACCCCCGACGCCGCCCAGCCCGGATCCGGTCTTGCCTCAACGCCCCACCTAGATCCGAGCGCTGCCGCTCTCCTAGCCGGCGTTGGCCCCCACCTTTGGCTGCTGCCAGTGCGCTCACTGTCGCCACCAGCTGGCCGCCACTGGATCCTATCGCCACTGCTTCCGTGGCCGCCACCCCTGCCCCCTCCTGCCATCAAGCCCATCTCCCACTCCCTCCATGCCACTGTTGACCGCCGGTGGCTGCTCCCCTCGCCTTCGGTTCTATCCTCTCACTCCTCCTCACCACCACCTGAGAAAAGGAGCGAAGAAAGAGAGAGGAGCTGTGATAGGAGAGGAGGCGACAGTGCGACTCGGGGGATGATAAGGGGAGAGGAGATAGAGAAGGGGAAGGTTCGTGAAGTGGGTTTGGTTTGGAGGCCGCATTGATGCTGAGGTTTGAGGATGATAGTTCTACTGCTAATATCTTGAGTCTTTTTCTTTCAGTTTTCTATTGTTTCTATCCAACTTCGTTACTCTCTCTTTCAGTTCATCAAAATCGTGTGAGTCCACAAAATCGTTGCTAGTCGGCCAATTGCTTTGCTAGCCACGATCCATCCTCATGGATGGGTGTGATCCTCTCCTTCCTTTCATATAGCCATAGTTGCCGCTCTTCTCTTTAAGTCGTTGCAGATCGTAGAAGATGCCGTCGCTCTTATCTTTGAGCCACCGCCCTGAGTTTCTACAGTCGCCGCGCTTCTCTTCCACACCGCCGCTATCTCGGGTTTCGATCTACGTTGCTATGCTTCTCTCTCTCTTCAGCTTGATTCAGTGTTCAAGAAGGAGGCCTGGGCGGCCGCCTAGGCGCCGTGTAGGCACTGGGCGGTAGGATGCCGCCACACCTTGGCACCTAGTCGAGTGGTTGGGCAGTGAGGCGGTCCAAGGCGGGGTGAGGCGGCCTCGACGTGGTAGTCTGCCAAGCGGGCACAGTGTCTGTGCGGCACCTAGGTGTGCGAGACGAAGACCAAGAGTAGGGGTAGGTCGTGAGTAAGAGCAGAGTAAGAGGGGCTGAGGGCTTACCAAGAGTTCCCTTCTGCCTCGCCAGAATCAGCCACGCCACCACCTTGGTTCCTTTCTGCCTCCGCCTCCTATCCACTTCGTCATCTCCCCTCCACCATCTCCTCCGCCTCCTCGCTGCTGTGTCCTCCGCCATCTCTTCTACGCCGACAACTCCGCCAACCTCACAGCCCCACTCCCCTATGCTCAACAAATCTGCGGGGAAGGTCAGAGGTAGATGAGGCGGCGAGGGGTGGCAAGCAGAGGAGGAGGGCGACGACGGAAGGGAGAACTGAGGGGCTGAGATCTGTGGGGGGGGGGGGGGGCGGCAGCTAGGGAGGAACGAGATCTGCGGGGAGGCGGCTGCAGGTGGAAGATATTTGCGGGGGAGGCGGCGGCTAGGGTGGAGAGATGGATGTTAGGGTCAGATTTATATAAGGATTTGATGACTCGATCTGGAACATTGGATCTTCATCAGACGGTCTCTAGTCTGACTAATTTTTTTGAACATTAGTTATAGGATTTGATGACTTGATTTGGGACGTTAGATCTTCATCAGACGGTCTAAACTCTGACTAATTTTCTTGAACATTGGTTATAGGATTTGATGACTCGATCTAGGACGTTGGATCTCCATTGGACGGTCCAAAATTTAACTAATTTTCATCTAAACATCAAATATATACTTATCTTCCGCCTGTTGTCCTTATTTTTATTCGGTCGCCAAGGCTCCCTAGATGCTAGACCCCACCTCGCCACTTGCCTAGTGCCTTCTTGAATATTGGCTTGATTTGATAGCTCTCTCTATTTGTGTCGCCTTCCACATTTTCTTCATCGTGTTGCTGTGGTTGACTTTGCTTCCGTTTGCCTCTACTTACCAGCCCCTGCACTTTGTGCTTTCTCGGCTATTGCACGATTCCAGATGGGAAGAAATATTTTGGTACTCGACATAATTTTCCAAGAGCCATACGCTATGACAATATCCTCAAGACTCGGATTTTGGATTTTTTTCTATTTTAGTATCAATCCTTCCAAATGCAATGCTATTGCATATGCCTTACATTTGAGGGAGGTGTTAAGGGTTTAAAGGTCATTTCCTATTTTAGGGTTGTGTGTGTGTCTTCTATCCACTATATATTGCCCTTTGGACTGTGCAATATATATTTAACCTTCATGCCATTTTACAACTATATTTCAGCTGGGCTTATATACTGAAAAGGTTCAAAGTTGTAGATGGACCTGGCACTATAATCTTCTCATATTCCTGGTCCGCAGGTCCAATCTTGTTCCTTATTCCCTATTGATTTTTGTTAGCTTAAGCCCATACCATTGTACCTCCATCCTCACCACTGGGAACCAAGTAACCATCACAACATATATATAGGAATGTGGGGATGGAAGGACAGGTTCAAGGGGGAACATGAATATTCATCTGCTTTTGCTCTTGCTTAAGATGCATGTACACTGGTAGAAGGCTCAGATGATACTTTCGAGCTTACAAGTCTTTATTTGATTTCTTTTCCTTTTTACTGTGTATTGTTCAGTACTTTGTGTATCAAAGTTGAGCAACCTCAAACTAGACCAAGTTTTTTCAAGGGAGCACTATTATGGGCACCTTCCAGAATTGTTTTTGTTGTATACACTTCTGTAATCACTGGCACTTTCTGTCATGCATGTAAAAGTAAAAGAACCTACTCTTACAGGGATATCAAAGGAGCAAATCTGCTAGTTGATGTTAATGGTGTGGTCAAATTGGCTGACTTTGGAATGGCCAAGCATGTGAGTACATCCTTACAAAGTTTAGTAGCATTTTTACATATGGTACTGTGTTGTGTCTGTTAGAGTACAATATATGGTAGGATAGAGTCCATTGGGATTACAATCCCTTGTACCATCTTGCCCCCCAAGTCTTGTACCTCTATATATACCGCCCGAGAGGCTCAATGCAATACATCCAATTCCACCCAACTCTATCTTCCTTCATGGTATCAGAGCGGGTTTAGATCCTAACCCTAGTCGCCGCTCGCTTCCGCACCGCGCGCCCCCAAGGAGATCTATCTCCACCGGGGGCAGCGCCACCGTTTAGGCGGCGGATCCTATTGATCTGGCCGCCATCGTCGTCGTCGTCACGCAGCAGATCGGCCCTCCCTTGTCGCGTTCCCCAGGCTCGTCGCTGGGCCGTCGCCGTCACCCCTTCCGAATCTTCGCCGCCCCGTCCTGCGCCGTCGTGGTGGCGGCCGGGCTTGGCCGCGCTCCGACCCTGAGCCGCCATGCTGGCGGCCGGGCCAGGACGCGCGCCATCTGGAGGCGGCGGCGGTCGACAACGGAAGCTGCGACGTGCGCGACCTCTGCACCACGGCGCTTCCGCCGCGGCCTCCCTCTTTTGCAGCTCTGCGGACCACCGCTTGGAGCCGCGCCTCTTCCTCGTCAGATCCGCCGCCAAGCCGCCTAGAGAGGTCCACCCGGGGCCGCTGCCTGGGGAGGTTCGCCCCCATCCGCTTGGACGCCGCCGCCTCTGCACTGACATCGCCCTGGCCTCCCCGCGCCAGATCGGGCCTCCCCGCCACCAGATCTGTCCAGATCCGGCCGGCCGCCACCGACCACCGTGCGCCGCTGCCCCGATCTGACCGTCAAGTCCAGATCCGGCGGCCTCCGGCCCGGATCTGTACCAGTGCGCCTTGGCGAAGAAGAGGACGCGCGCCCGGTCTCTACCACGCCCCGCCTCGACCCCGCCAGCCTCTGCGCTGCCGCCGGGGGTGGTGCCGGGCCACGCCGGACCGCGCTACCGCCGGAGGTGGTGCCTGGCCGGGCCGTGCCAGACCCACCTCGCTGCCGCTCGGCCTCCCCACGAGGCTCCTGCCTCTCCTCCATCTCTCTTTTCCCAGTCTCTTCTCTCTCTGTGTGCCTTTTGACCACGGGAGAGGCCGAGATAGGATAAAAAAGATAAGAGGATCTGGCTAGGTGTACCCGGTGAGTTGCACACGGAGGATCCCGTTACTGTTGTTGTATCTTTTTTTTTCCCGATCACTGATCGGGGTTGAGTCGCCCACCGCCCTTCGACCTCGCACGTATCTACTCCGACATCGGTGTCGACTACACCGGCCTCTACCTCTTCGACTGTGCGGCCAGGCCGGGCACGCGATGTCGAGGGGACGCCTTCGCGCGTTGCGTCTCGGTCATCCCGTCCGCACGTCTTCATCGCCGGTTCGTCATCGCCACCACAGATCGGGACGCCTCCACCGACTTATTCCATCGTCGTCCCGCCTCGCGCGTACTCGGTCTGATCAGCCGATTGTGCGCAATCCACCCGGCTCCCGTGACGTCCGTCGTCGAGTACTACGCGCATCTTCTCCGAGCAACAGGGCTGCTGCTGTGTCGCCTCCTCGGGCCGCAGCACCGCCGCACGTGTGTCCTCTCGCCGTTGCATCTACATCGCCGTCCCTTGTGCATCGATGACTGTGCTGCGCAACCTCTTGTGCGCCATCTGTCTGCACATGGTCTTCGTCATACCGATCGGGCCTTCATCGCCGACATCGAGCGCTACCGCCGCCGCCGTACCTTGCGTCAGGACTGCTCGCCTTCGCGCCAGAGCATCCGCCGGGACTGCTCGCCTTCGGGTAGGAGCGTCCGCTCCCGCACTACTTCTTCTTCGTCCAGCACAACCACGCCTGGTTGGGGCCCTCTCCCTTGTACGTCTGGTACTGGCAACACCGGTGCGTGCTTTCGTCCCCAACGCGTTGCCGGGTCCGGCAAACCTGGCACACGCCTCGGCTCTAGCGGCTTGACTGCATCGACTTCGGCATCGACCCTCCCGTTCCCGTCTCGTCTGCCTCGATTGCGTCACCGTTTTTCGCCTACATCCTCGACGGCCCTGGCTGCGTCGACCTCGGCATCGCTCCCCTTCCAAGACGACTGCCTCGACGCGTCTCCGTCATCACCATGGCGCCTCTTTTGCGCCCGCGGCTTCATGAGCGACCGTCTCGACATCGGTAACCCGACCACGACTACGTCGACCACGACCATCTCCAGCATGGCATCCTCGACTACGACTACTCCACCCTCGCGCTCGGCTACCTCGACATCGGCACAAAGGGCTACCGCCTTGCTTGAGCTACTTGTCGGTTCCTGCTCCAGTCACAGCATACGCACCGCATCAACGGTTATGACTGCGGGGGGATGTTAGCTCTTCGGCTTCTTCTCCAGTCCCACCGTCTGCGACGCTCCCGTTGTGACTGCGGGGGGATGTTAGAGTACAATATATGGTAGGATAGAGTCCATTGGGATTACAATCCCTTGTACCATCTTGCCCCCCAAGTCTTGTACCTCTATATATACCGCCCGAGAGGCTCAATGCAATACATCCAATTCCACCCAACTCTATCTTCCTTCAGTGTCTATCCATTTTAAAGGTACATTTGCAAGGCATTTTAGAATGATTAACACCAGATGCTCATCTCATATTTATCCATAACTGACCATCATTACTAGAGCGAGGAAGTTGTTGGATGTACTATGCCATAAGTAATTAAGTGCATATCTTTCATCTGCTGTATGTTGTTGATCACTGAAATCCTATTGAATTGTGTTCATTGTTTGCTGCATTATTTGATATAACATGTTTTACTGTTCTTGTGTTCATTGTTTGCAGCATAGTCTGATAGTCAATTTTTTGTGTGCTATTATATCATCCACAATACCTTTGTTAGGAAAAGGGGCACTCTAACTGTTGATAGCATGCTTTGCTAGGGCAACTTTTAGAACAATTGGAAACAGTTTCAATATATTCTCGCTTTTATGTGCTGTTGACAGTTTGACACTATTTTCTCCTTTTGTCAGTTAAGTACTGCAGCTCCTAATCTTTCATTGAAGGGAACACCATACTGGATGGCCCCAGAGGTATGCTCAGATATTCCTTGTATTGCTATAGTTCAAGATATCCTATTTACAAGGTGTAACAAAAAGCCTTAGGGCTGTATAGAGTGGTTTAGTTCAAGATAGCTCAGTTTAGCTTCTTCTGGTTTGCATGCATCCAATTTCCTGCTTTGCAGACTTGCTGTATTTAATGACACTGCAAAGTAAAAGTACATTGTCCAAAGCATGTGCCTATTACATGGGCTGGTAGCCTGGTACAGTTCGTTTTTTTAACATAAAGGCAGGAGTTCTGCCGGAGGTACAGATCTGAACTCAGTTTATGTAACAAAAGGAATAGGAATAGTTATCAAGTTGATGGGATTAGGTGTTGTTATTTCTTTGTGTGAAATCAGCTAAAGTGACAACGTTGATAATACCTTTTGATGTATCTACCTCACAACTGGGAAGATGGTTAGGCAACCAGTTGGTTTAGTACAGGGATAGAAATCTTGAAACTGGAGAAAAACCCTCTTGGCGGGTGGTAACGATAACCGGCTGGTTACAAGAAAAACCAGAAAAAATCAGATGAAATTAAGGTATCAAATTTTGAATTTGTGCAGTTGTAAAACCGGTAACTGTTCCGGTTACCGGGAAAAAACCGGAAAACCGCTAAAAATCCCGTAAAAACCTCTTAAAAAACCGAAAAAGCTAGAGAAACCCTAGCTTTTCTTCATGTGAGCCATTAGATTAATCTTGCATTGGTTGTTATTGGCTGGTGAATGAGATCTGTAGATCCATACAGATTTGTAGCATATCCCTTTAAATATTTATAAATGTGCGAGTAGGATTTCAAATAATTGATGCATATTTAGTTCATATAATAGGTAATTTTGTAAAAAAAAAAGACACAAAGTAATCTATGAAGTACATTACACAGTCATAAATTTAAATTTATATTTAAAAAATTTTGGCCAATTTTTCCTCCTGGTTCCCACTGGTTTTTTTGGTAACCGGCTGGTAACCAATGTTTTTTTATCCGTGGATTAGTACGACAGATATATGACCTGAAAGAAGCTCAATTGCACCGCATTTCTCTAATTCACAGCTGCGCGGGCTGCTTATTTAATGAAAATCAATTGAGGTCCTTAATTGAAATCAATTTGTCATGTTACAAACAAGCCTAATAAAGTATTCTGTGACTTCATGTTTTATTTTTCATATTCAAGTTAGTTAACATGCTTGGGGCTATAGAAGTCTAGTTGTACCTTTATGCTTACTGAAATTAAGTTTGTTTCTTCTTCTGCAGATGGTTCAGGCTATACTAGTTAAAGACGTAGGCTATGATCTTGCCGTTGATATCTGGAGTCTTGGTTGCACCATCATTGAGATGTTCGATGGAAAACCTCCTTGGAGTGATCTTGGAGAGGTAATAACTCGGAGCATTTAGCTTTACAGTAAGCTTACTAACATGCATTTCGTTAATCTAATCTGCCTAGCATGGATAATATCATTTAAAATAGAGCACTTTACCTACCCAAAAATGTTGGTTTGTAAGTATTGTGTTTCATGATCATCATGTCTATAACCCTTTTTACATGTTTGTGTGATATATACAGCCATGTGATTGCTCAATGAATTTGTGAAATTATAATGTAAATAAATGTATGTCATTCCAAAAGAAACGGTTTAATGTTGTACAAATTGTGAGTTTTGAAAACTAAGTTTTTGTTCTCATACTATTCTGTCAGGGCTGGCACAAGAAAATTGGGGCTAGAGGGCTTGAATATGCTATCCTAGTGTAATTTTAATTTTATAATGGCACCAGATCACATATAGTTACAAAAGGTAGCAGAAGCGTTGTCATTAGTTATTGATCATTGGTAACTTTATATTCTAATGCTCTGTTCTAAAAAAGCCTTTTCTGTACTACAGATTGCTGCAATGTTTAAGGTTTTGCATATAAACCCACCAATTCCTGACAATTTATCCCATGAGGGAAAAGATTTTCTGCAATGCTGTTTCAAGAGGAATCCAGCAGAGAGGCCAACCGCGAGCGAGTTGTTGGATCATCCATTTATCCGGAATTCAACTCATTACAGCACATCCTCGAAGAGTGATCCATGCTTGAAAGGAAAAAATATTATTGGGTGAGTAGCTTCCTCTCATTTATTATTGTCTTAATTAAAATGTTGTTCACTTATTTGATTTTCGTTTGCTAGATCCTAACATGCCTTACATTCTTTTTATTGCCAGTGAGCCAAACAATGCTAGGCCTTCCAAATCATGAACCATACAGCTGCAAGATGAACATGAGAAGTACGGTTTGTCTGCAGAAGTTGGTAAAATTAATTATGTCAATATTGGAACATAATTGCAGGGTGGTTGTACAGAGTCATGCAAACATAACTCGTCACAACTCTTCAGCATGCCAGCATTCATATCTTGCGTACTTCCAGCTTGTGAAAAGAACATTTCAAACAAAACATGAACCAAGTTAAAACAGTCACAGTTCTGCACCCTGCACCATAGGATGATGACATTGTAGCATTTCGGAAGGATCTGCTAGCATTTTGATGTTCACAAGCAGTGCAGTTCATACCAGGGATTGAAAAACAGTAACCGCCGGTAACCAAAAAAAAACGGTGGGTATTAGAAGGGAAAAAATGGCTAAAAATTTTCAAACGTAAATTTAAATTTATAACTGCATAATGCACTTCCTAAATTGGTTTAGACATTTGTTGTGTTAGATTACCTATTGTATGAAGTAAATACGCATCAATTATTGTTCTCCCATGTTTTCTCTGAATTTTTCCAGTTTTCCTAGAGATTTTGCCGGTTTTTGACTGGTTACTGGAATAGTTACTGGTTTTAAACCGACAGATTCAAAATTTGAATCACAAAATTCGTCCGTTTTTTCGGGACTTCCGGTAACTGGCCGGTTACCGATCACGGACCGTGCATTGTAGCTACTGACCATCAACCAGGTACTATAGCTCAGACCACCGACTCTCGATTACCGACCAAGTACTATAGCTCCGACTACCAATCATCGAGTACCAACCAGGTGTTGTAGCACAGGCTACCGATCGTTGAGTACCGATCAGGTACTGTAGCAATGACCACTAACCAGTTTACTGTAGTTATGATTGGTCTCCAACTGGGGTCTTCGACAGCTCTCTGACTCCACGGTCTTTGACTTCTATAGTACTCTGGACACACGAGTACTCGACAAACCATGGTCGATCTGTTGTGCTCAACCTGCTGTTCGGACCGCCCAACATAAGGCCATTTGGAGCACTGACTACTGTCCATGGTTGAAGCCTGCCAGTCGCTAACCGTGGTCGACCGAAACTTTCACAAACACAAATTTTAATACAGCCCAAATGTCAATTATTCATCATCACTGTATTCGCGATCTCCACATGGTCTAACAGAATCATCTCCAGTAATGATTATATCATCAACATACAAAACATGAAGCGTCTGACCGCGATGCGAAGTGTGAATAAAAAGAGCAGAATCATGAGCAATAGTAGAGATACTAGTTGCAGTAACAACAGAAGAGAAATGATCAAACCCGACACGAGGAGCTTGCTTGAGGCCATAGAGAGACTGCATACCCTTAGGAACAAAATACCTAGGGGGCGACTGCATGAAGACCTTCTCACACAGCTCACCATTGAGAAAGACATTCTTGACGTCTAATTGAGAGATATGCCACTATCGAACAGAGGCCACAACAATAAGAGTGCGAACGGTGGTCATGTGAGTGACAGGAGCAAAGGTTTCATTGTAGCCACGACCATGCTCCTGCTGAAAACCATACGCTACAAGATAAGCCTTGTAGTATTCAAGAGAATCATCAAAATCGGTCTTAATCTTATAGACCTACTTACACATGATAGGAGTAACATGCCCAGGAAAAGAAATAAGATCCCATGTGCTAGTATGCTCAAGGGCAGCATGTCCTCTGCCATCACATACTACCACTCCTGATGAACACCAACATCATGATAAGAAGTCGGTTCGGTAAGAGCAGCAACAGCAAATCCAAAATGCTCAGAACGTCGAATAGACTAGCGATTATGAAGAGCATATCGAGGAGGAGAGTCTGAAGAGGATGGCCCATCAAAAGGAGAGGGCACAACAGAAGAATCCTACACATGTGTAAAAGCAATCATGCGAAGTAGTAGTGTGAGAAACTCCTGAGTATTAGAAGTACTAGGACTCCTTTGAGAGGAGGAACCTCCAGTGCCCCTTGGAGGATGGCCACCACGACGAAAATCCTTCTTCTTCCTATAGCAGAACTGCTCCACATGTCCATCTTTGTTGTAATAGGTGTAGTGGAGTCCTTTACCAACAATATCTGTCATTGGTGGAGGCACAACTGGTGAAGGAGTAACCGGAGGCGCGACAGGTATAGAAGCTAGAGGAGTTGCCAAAACCGAAGGAAACAATGGTGATGACAGCAGACCCGCACCATGTAGATGAATCTCCTCAGTACGAATAGCGGCAAGGGCATCCAAAAGAGTCACATGACGGTGGTGATCCAACAACTAAGCACGAGTCTGCTCAAACTCAAACCAGAGACGTGTCAAGAAGTCATTGATGCGATGAAGCTCCAAATGAGTCTACTAACGCTGAGAACACTGACAAGTGTGGCAAACATCTGGTCCAAAAGAGTCAATCTGGTGCCATATTGTGAACAACTGAGTATAGAACTCATCCACAGTAGCATCATCCTGCTGCAGTGACTGCTCCTGTCGCACAACAGTAAGGTATGAAGGAATCACCAGATGGCTCGTAGCGATTGTGTAGATGCGCCCACATTGTCTGTGCGAAAGCTAAGCCAACTACATCATTAGTGAGATGCACGTCCATGTTAGCAACCAAAATAGCAGAAGCACGAGCATCCTCATCGATCCATATCTTGTCGGCAGCATATTGAGTCTGAAAAGTCTCCATGGCATCCTCAAAAGTCTCATGTGCCTTTGTACGAGTGTCTGAAGCATCCTTCGGGAGCACAGGCTCAGCAGGTGGAGCAAGGCAAGGCGGACAAGGCAACTCGCCAGTAAGAAACTCTCAAAAGGCACTAACCATGCATGTGTAGACGCATGTGTTGAAACTAGTCCTGATAATTGAGACCATCAAAGATCACCGGAGAGTGAGGAACAAAAATGGTGCCTGAAGAAGACGTCATTTTTTCCCTTCTTTCTTTTTTTTCCTTTTTCCTTTTTTTGTACAAAATAGAGCTCTATTTAGGGCGTGATTCATGGCAAGGAAAGCGTGTAAGTCACCACAAAGTGGACCAGAGGGAGGCGGCTCTGGCGATGGGGGCTCTGGTGACAGCTGCTCTGTACAGGAGGAAAATGGCAGGAGGGATGGCAACACCAATCGACGGGTCGTGCGAAGGCAGTGGACTCAAGTCTCTTGCATCGGCCGATACGAAGGCAGCGACAGTCAGCATCAGCTAAGTTGGCAGCCAACATCCAATCCGAGATGGCAACCATGAGTATTGACCGGCGTTGGCGTCGACAGTGAAGAAGCCCGAGCGGGACGGCAGACTTGAGTCTCCTCACGTTGGCCGATGTGAAGGCAACAGTGGCCGGCGTCGAACAGGTCGACAGCCGATGAAGAAGCCCAAATCGGTGGTGAAAGAAGCTCAGATCTTGACGATCCGGATGGGAAGACGTCGACTAAGAGGCAGAAAAGCTGACGGAAGTCTCGACAGCGGCCTCCAGAGTGTTAGAGATATATGTATAGTTTGTTATTCCCCATTGTTATGAGGGGTTCTTTGCATATTTACCACCTGTACTTTGTGTATATATACCGGCCCATTGGCCTCATATGAATACAAGCGCTATTCATAACATGGTATCAGAGCCAAAACTAGGGTTTTGGTTTACCTAGGGTTCCGCGCCCGAGGCCGCCGTCCGGCCGCTCCGCGCCGCCGGTCGCTCCGCGCCGTCCGGCCGCTCCGCGCCGTCCGCGCCGCCAGCGGCCACTGCTGCCTCCTGCCGTGAGTTTTTCTAACGGGCCGACGGCCCATTAGGTTTTAGAGTTTAGCAAAAAAAAAGCAAAAAAAAAACGTCGTTCTAACCGCCGCGCCGTCCAGCGCCGCCTGTTAGACTTCGTTGCCTTGGTCGCCGCGCCGTCCAGCGCCGCCTACCAATGGGCACCGTTTCCCTCCCTCGCTGCCCGGTGATCTTTGATGGTGTTAATTACACCGACTTCGTGTCTCACATGCGCATTCACATGCGTGGTCTTCGTCTCTGGGGCGTCCTCTCTGGCGATGTCACCTGCCCGCCTTGCCCTATTCCTCCGACGGAGCCTACGCATGTTGCATTGCCTCCGACAGCCGATAAGGCTGCTGCTGATGATGACGCTGATGATAAAGCTGCCTCTGCCTACCAGGAGGCTCTGGTTTCCTACACGGATCGTCTGACCGTCTACACTCAGTGGTACGATGACGACGCTCGGGCTGCTGCTGTCTTCATCGCCAGTGTCCAGCCTCAGTTTTCTTCTGAGGTTGTGGGACTCCCTTCGGCTTTCCAGATGTGGACTCATCTTCGTCAGCGCTACGAGCCCTCTGGTGATGCCCTGTACCTGTCCGTGGTCCGCCAGGAGCACTCTCTTCAGCAGGGTGATGCTACTGTTGACGCCTTTTACGCTCAGAGTTCTGCTGTCTGGCGTCAGTTGGACTCACTTCGCACTGCTGGCTGTCGTACCTGTCCGTGCTGCCTGGAGGTACGTGCTGATCTGCAGTTTCAGCGGGTTTACGAGTTCCTTACTCGCCTTCGTCCTGAGTTCGAGCAAAGGCGTGCCCAGCTCCTTGCACGCCACCCTCGTGTCACTCTTCTGGAGGCTCTTACCAAGATACGCGCAGAGGAGACTCGTTTGAGTGGTGCTGGTCTGATGCCACTCCCCTCTGTGCTCGCCGCTCGTCCGCCTGCTACACTGCCTCCTCCAGCGGCTACCACAGGTGGTGGTGGCCGTCCTCAGTCTGGAGGTGGCCGTCCTCACTGTTCCTACTGCGACAAGGATGGCCACACTGAGTCCCAGTGCTACAAGAAGAAGCGGCATCTTTCACGCCGTTCTTCTACTGGCACTAGTGCTTCTACGACGACGTCTGCCTCGACTTCTTCAGCAGCTTCTCTCACCGAGCAGGAGATAGCCAGACTTCGACGCCTACTTGCCGCTTCAGGTTCTCCCTCGACAGGTTCTGCAGGTTCTGCTACTGACTCTTCAGGCACTGAGAGACCACCTCCTACACAGTCAGGTACCTCCCCGTGGATTCTTGATTCTGGAGCATCTTTTCACATGACTCCTGATTCTTCCACTCTGTCTTCTATTACACCTCTTGCTTCTCTTGTCAGTGTTCTTACTGCTGATGGTACATCTCTTTCTGTCTCTGGTCGAGGATCTCTTAGTAACTCATCTTTTCATGTTCCCTCTGTTGCTCATGTTCCTCGCCTTACCTTGCAGCTTCTTTCTGCTGGGCAGATTACTGACCTTGGTTATCGAGTTATTCTCGACTCTGACTCTTGTTGTGTTCAGGACTGCCACACGGGAGCTCTGGTTGGTTCTGGCCCTCGGCGCCGTGACTCACAGCGTCTCTGGGAGCTTGACTGGCTTCATCTTCCTTCCGCTGCCACCACCGCCGCCAGTCTCTCCGCTTCTGCCACTTCGTCTACCGGCTCTTTCCAGCAGTGGCATCACCGTCTTGGCCATCTGTGTGGATCTTGCCTGTCGTCCTTAGTTCGTCGTGGTCTTCTGGGGTCTGTCTCAGGAGACGTGTCTTTAGACTGTCAGGGCTGTAAGTTAGGTAAACAGATTCAGCTTCCTTATCCTCATAGTGAGACTGTGTCTCAGCGTCCTTTTGATCTTGTTCATTCAGATGTTTGGGGTCCGGCTCCCTTCGTTTCGAAAGGGGGTCATCGTTATTATATTATTTTTATAGATGATTTCTCTCGCCACACTTGGATATATTTCATGTCTTCTCGTAGTGAGGCCTTGCCTATCTATAAACAATTTTCCACTATGATACACACACAGTTCTCCACTCCTATTCGTGTCTTTCGTGCTGATTCTGCTGGCGAGTACCTCTCTCGTCACCTGCGCAGCTTTCTTGCTGAGCAGGGCACTCTCGCTCAGTTTTCTTGTCCTGGTGCTCATGCTCAGAATGGTGTCGCTGAGCGCAAGCATCGTCACCTCCTTGAGACGGCTCGTGCTCTGATGATCGCCGCCTCTATTCCACCTCACTTTTGGGCCGAGGCTGTTTCCACTGCCACCTATCTCGTCAACATTCAGCCCTCTTCTGCTCTTAAGGGTGCGATCCCTGTTGAGCGTCTCTGTGGTCTTCTTCCTGACTACTCTGCCCTTCATATGTTTGGCTGCGTTTGCTATGTTCTCCTCGCCCCTCGAGAACGTACCAAACTGACCGCTCAGTCTGTTGAGTGTGTCTTTCTGGGGTACAGTGCTGAGCACAAGGGCTATCGGTGCTGGGATCCTGTTGGTCGTCGGATACGGGTTTCTCGGGATGTGACTTTCGACGAGTCTCGTCCATTCTACCCACGTCCTGCCTCTCCTTCGGCTTCCTCTGTGGAGTCTCTGTCTTTCTTGACCTTTCCAGATACTCCTATATCTGTTTTGCCCTCGTCCACCTGTCCTACTGAGTCTCCACATATTCCCCCTGTGGCCTTTCCGCCGTTGTCGCCGCCTGTGTCGTCTCCTACGACTCCTCAGGCTCCTCCCACTATCGTCTACACTCGTCGACCTCGTATTGAGGATCTTCCAGATGAGTCATCTTCTTCTGATGTTCCATCTTCTTCTGATGCTCCATCTTCCCCTGATGGGTCATCTTCTCCTCGCTACGCTCTCCGCGATCGCCAGTCGATTCGGCCTCCTGCCCGTTTTGCCTTTGCTGGCGCAGCTACTCGTGAGCCTGTCTCCTACCGGGATGCTGTTACTCACCCTGAGTGGCAGCTTGCCATGGCCGAGGAGATTGCTGCCCTCGAGCGTACTGGTACTTGAGATCTTGTTCCTTTTCCATCCCATTCTCATCCCATCACATGTAAGTGGGTCTATAAGATTAAGACTCGCTCTGATGGCTCTCTTGAGCGCTATAAGGCGCGTCTTGTTGCTCGTGGTTTTCAGCAGCAGCATGGTGTTGACTACGACGAGACTTTTGCTCCTGTGGCCCACATGACCACTGTTCGCACTCTTCTTTCGGTGGCGTCTGTTCGCCACTGGTCTGTTTCTCAGCTTGATGTCAAGAATGCCTTTCTTAATGGCGAGTTGCGTGAGGAGGTCTACATGCATCCGCCACCTGAGTATTCTGTTCCTGAGGGCATGGTCTGTCGCCTTCGTCGCTCTCTCTATGGCCTTAAGCAAGCCCCCCGTGCTTAGTTTGAGCGCTTCTCCTCTGTGGTTACTGGTGTTGGATTTTCAGCTAGTGATCATGATCCTGCGCTCTTTGTCCACACTTCGTCTCGTGGTTGGACTCTTCTTCTCCTGTATGTTGATGATATGATCATTACGGGAGATGATTCTGAGTACATTGCCTTTGTTAAGGCTCGTCTTAGTGAGCAGTTCCTTATGTCGGATCTTGGTCCTCTTCGTTATTTCCTTGGGATTGAGGTTACTTCCACTCCAGATGGTTTCTTTATGTCCCAAGAGAAATATATTCAGGATCTTCTTGATCGCGCCTCTCTCACTGATCAGCGTACTGTTGAGACTCCCATGGAGCTCAATGTTCACCTCCGACTCTCTGATGGCGAGCCTCTTTCTGATCCGACTCGCTATCGTCATCTTGTTGGGAGTCTTGTCTACCTTGCTGTTACTCGTCCAGATATCACTTATTCAGTTCATATTCTGAGTCAGTTTGTTTCAGCTCCCACTCAGGTTCACTACAGCCACCTTCTTCGAGTTCTGCGATACCTTCGTGGGACTATCTCTCGCCGTCTCTTCTTTCCACGTTCCAGCTCGTTACAGCTTCAGGCCTATTCGGATGCTACTTGGGCCAGCGATCCCTCTGATCGCCGGTCTATCTCTGCTTACTGTGTTTTTCTTGGTGGTTCTCTCATTGCCTGGAAGACGAAGAAACAGACTGCAGTGTCCCGTTCGAGTGCAGAGGCTGAGTTGCGAGCTATGGCTCTCTTGACAGCAGAGATTACTTGGCTACGGTGGTTACTTGAGGATTTTGGTGTTTCTGTCACTACACCGACCCCTCTCTTGTCAGACAGTACAGGTGCTATCAGTATTGCTCGTGATCCTGTGAAGCATGAGCTCACCAAGCACATTGGAGTTGATGCTTCTTTCATGAGGACTTGTGTGCATGATCAGGTGATTGCTCTTCAGTATGTGCCTTCAGAGCTTCAGATAGCGGATTTCTTCACGAAGGCCCAGACTCGAGCACAGCACAGCTTCTTCCTCTCCAAACTCAGTGTTGTTGATCCACCATGAGTTTGAGGGGGGGTGTTAGAGATATATGTATAGTTTGTTATTCCCCATTGTTATGAGGGGTTCTTTGCATATTTACCACCTGTACTTTGTGTATATATACCGGCCCATTGGCCTCATATGAATACAAGCGCTATTCATAACACAGAGTGGATGTGCAACAGGAGGAGAAGTGGATGTCAGATCGTCACCAAGACAATGGCAATGGCAGCGGAGAGCGACGAGTGCGATGAAAAGCCAGGCGGCGGTTGGTACGAACCAGCGGCGACTCGATGAAACAAACCCTAGGTTTGTTCTGATACCATGTTATGAATAGCGCTTATGTTCATCATGAGGGGTCAGTATATATGCACGTACATGTATAACATATATGCAAAAAAACTCCTCATATAACAAGGTAAATACACTGCTATATAATATATATTTAACAACAGGGACATACTTGTACAGTCTTTTTGAGGGAAAAGCAGAAGGATCCTATGTGGGTATGTAGTATATGGTTCGTCTATTTCGTAGTGTACGTACGAGATACTTAGACATGTTCGCAATGCAAAAGGTAAGACATTAGCCGCATACATACGTGTAGCAGCTTTAACATACACGGTTGTGCTCTTGGCTAGTTCAGTGACTCCTTAGTCCTTACTCCCCGAGCGCGAATGCAGTGGCATCGAAGCTGTCGGAGAGGCCGGTGCCGGTCTTGAAGGTGACCTTCTCCGGCGATGCCTCGGGCATGTATACCTCGACGACGCTGAGCCAGAGCAGCAGCTCCTTGGTCTTGACGCCGGTGATCTTCTTGAGCTTGCCCTTCTCGGCGAACGCCGTGACCTCCGTCGCATACGACACGGTCTGCTTGATCTTCTTGAAGGTGTGCTCGATCTTCTTCTTCCTCTGCACCATCCACATGAACCCCGTCGCGCGGTTGTACCCGAACTCCTCGATGTCCTCGAGCGGCAGGAGGCCCTTGGGGAGGCCGAGCTCTTCCAGCAGCTCAATGGACTTCTTCCTGCAGGCGGCGTCGCCATGGAAGACCTCGGCGCCGTCGCGGTGGCTCTCGATGACCTGGGACGACGCCATTTCGATCGATTGATGCAAGAGATACGGGTGAAGAGAAACCAAGCTCAATTGTATTGCGACGACGATATGTTATGAATGTGGTGTCTGCTGTGTGAAGTGAAGCTGTGAGCCGTGAGTTGCAGCTCGATCAGTGGATGCGGTTTATACAGCAATGTGAATGTGTGAGCGAGTGGAGTGGAGTGTGGAATGGTTGGCTGAATTGGTCGTTTTTGTGGGCTTCACTTGATGCATGCATGGTGATGGAGATGACCTGGCCGGCCGCCGCGATTGGACTCGACGAGGGGAGAGAACAAGTCAATCTTGTGGTTCGGCACGCCGGGCCGGTTAGTTAATTAGGCAGCCGGGGTCATACAAGGGCAACGTACATTGTTTTGCTTTTGTTTTGTTATCTTCAGGAAAGAAAATAGGCAAGGTACGTACTCCCTCCCATCATAAATAAGTATCATTTTAGAGATGCTCATTCTGACTTATAAATCCAAGCTTATAGCTTATTTGGTATTGTTTAAACTTCTTTATTGTAGCTTTTTAACGTAATTATTTTTTTTAAAAAAATAGGTTGTATCATTATGAATAATGCAAAGGAATAAAGGGAAAAAGCAAAAAAACCCAAAAAACTATAAAAAGATGAAATTAAGAAGTTAGAAGCAACCCGATTAGTATAGTCTAGGCGACACTTTTTTTTGGGTATTGATAAACATGTTTTCTTTCTAACTATCATCCAGATTTGTGATCGTTGGATTAGAGATCCAACGGTCATAAATTCTCCCCGCCCCCTAAAAAAACAATCACCCCCCTCCAAAAATAAGAGGCTGTTGGATCTCTAATCCAACGGTCCAAAATTTAGATGATTGTTAGGAATAAAACATCCGGGTGATACATATACACACCCTTTTTTTTTACGGGAGGTAGTACCTGGTTTGAATTGAGTGCTAAATCTTGACAAGGGTACAATTACCGGCCAAGTATCAGCTAAGGCAACACTCCTTCGAATCGTAGGAGGATGGCTCGAGCTCATGAGTCATGACCTCAACCACTGCATCCAAGTGTCTTGCCACCGTGATACACGGCCTATGGTCTTCTCTCTATCACTGATGCTCCTTTTTCTTCTTTGGAAACAAGACATATACATCACAAAATTATGGCCGGGCAATGTTGACTCCACGGGAGCACACCACAATGGTCCTCGTCAAAATCAGGAGCCTTTACCAACAAAATCAAACAAGACTGCCAGTGGTCATGCTGAAACAGCACTCCATCTTGCAAAACAAATTCAGAATCACCAACTCCATCACACCACAATGCTTAGTTTGCTTCTCTATATAAGGTGCCCTTGTGCTAACTCCATCTCCCATCACACAAGCGCTCACCATTCTCACGAGCTAGCTAGCTAGTGCTACCACAGTACCACTCTTACTCGGTTACTTGCCACTACACTGTCTAGATAGTACAGATCGATCATGGCGTCCCAGGCCATCGAGAGCCACCGCGACGGCGCCGAGGTCTTCCATGGCGACGCCGCCTGCAGGAAGAAGTCCATTGAGCTGCTGGAAGAGCTCGGCCTCCCCAAGGGCCTCCTGCCGCTCGAGGACATCGATGAGTTCGGGTACAACCGCGCCACGGGGTTCATGTGGATGGTGCAGAGGAAGAAGAAGATCGAGCACACCTTCAAGAAGATCAAGCAGACCGTGTCGTATGCGACGGAGGTCACGGCGTTCGCCGAGAAGGGCAAGCTCAAGAAGATCGTCGGCGTCAAGACCAAGGAGCTGCTGCTCTGGCTCAGCGTCGTCGAGGTTTACGTGCCCGAGGCATCGCCGGAGAAGGTCACCTTCAAGACCGGCACCGGCCTCTCCGACAGCTTCGATGCCACTGCATTCGCGCTCGGGGAGTAGAAGTTCACGTGTATTATTTTGTTGCCTCAACGTGTCGATGAAGGTTGTTTAGCCTATTGTAATACCTCTCTATTATGTATGTATTCAATCAAGACGAATAAATTTTACACAGGAAATTGAACCAGACTCGCCTATGCTCTACAAAACTGCCACTTGTCCTGTAGTAGGTCCATGGCTCACCATTAATATGTCCGAAATGGGACAAAATTTCAGAAATTTCGCCCCTTTCGTTAGGCACCAAAATAAGAATGATTCAATCAAATTTTAGTTGAATTTGGCCCTATTCGAAATTTATCCAAATTTCATCTAAAATTTGGTTAAATTTCATCAAAATCCAAATGCTATTTGAAAAATTCATCCGAGATTTTGGACAGAATTCTGAAATTTCATTGCTTTCGGTCCTTTCACTGCTTGGCGAGACTGCAAGATTCCACTTGTCCTGAGCGAGAGATTTTTCCCTGAGTAGGTCAAGCTTTGACAATCTCTCACCATTACTTTTAAGTTCATGGACATTCAACACTTGTTATTTTACCATCTTGGAGTGGCATTACATGCTTTTTGAATGGAGCCGAGAGGATGACGAAGGTCCGCGTCATTGGGCCAAGGTGGCCAAAGGGCAGCTTGGTCGGGCTGAGGCACCAGCGGTTGCGCTTGGTGAAAACAATGATGGGCAAGGGAAGCGGAGGCAGTCGGAGGTGGCGCAGAGGGCGGAGAAGGCGGATGGTGGTGCTAGCGGGGCCGTGCGGGGTGCAAACCCTAGCGTCGCCATTACAAAGTCTTACATGCATTTTCTAAATGGATTGGAGCGGGTGAGAGATAACCCATGTGTCAACGCAATTTGTGATGAGAGGGAGGGAGCGGAAGACTGCACACGGTCCGATCAAAAGAAGCCCCAATCGGGAGAACCTCCCTCACCTTCTAGAAGCTGCAGACGGAGGGCTCGGCGGCGGCGGGCCCGGGGGAGACCGGGCGGCTGCGCTCGGGGCTGCCGCGGTAGACCTCGACCTCGACGTCAGGGGGCACGCCGCAGAGGACGCCGCCGCCGATGGGCAGGTCCCGCGCGTAAGAAGAAACAGCCCGAGGCGGAGAGAGATCCGCGCCGCCTCTAGATCTGGGGTTTGGTGGGGCGGCAGCGCCAAGGGAGGGTACGGTGGAGTGGAGGCAGGGTGGCGTTGCGGCGGAGAGGAGGTTTTTCTGGGGGCGGTTGCGTAGGGGAAGGGGAGGAGCGGGGGAGGAGGAGGAGGAGGCGCAGTGCGGGGTGGGGAGGAGGAGGCGAGGGCGGAGTGGAGGAGCGGGGGAAGGAGGAGGAGGCGGCAGCGCGGGGTCGGAAGGAGGAAGTGAGGGCGGATCGGAGGAGCGGGGGAGGAGGAGGAGGCGGCGGCGGCGCGGGGTGGGGGGAGGAGGAGGCGGCGGCGGAGCAGAGGGCGAGGGAGGATGCGGCGGCGGAGCAGAGGGCGGGGGAGGAGGCGAGGGAGAAATCAGGGTGAGGAAGCACACGGGTTCGTGGGGGGTGGCAGGCGCACGGGCGGTCGGAGGGGTGGGTGGGCCCACATGTCAGCGCTGCTTATTGTGAGAAGGGGTGGGAGAGACCGGACCAACCACCAACTCCTTCTTTTATAATAGTAAAGATTACACCCTAAGTATAAGCAAGTACTGTTCTTTTAGGGTAAAATTGTACCTTATAATTTTTTGAACATATTTAGGGTAGGTTATTTTGGGCTGTAGTTTTAGTTTTTAGTTTGTAGCTTTTGAATTCTGGTTATTCATGAGAGACAGTATAAAGAGAAATAAAAGTTGCATATAATTTTAGTCGGTACAGCTGAAGTAGGCATATCGTCTACTACAATCAACTAATAGATTTATGTCTTAGAAACACATTATTTAAAAGCAAGTTATTGTAGCGGGAGTAAAAAACCAAAGACAAAGCAGAAAAAAAAACCCAGTCCTAATCTAATCCGGTCAAATAGGATGGCGCACTGGTCCCACTGGCTACAAAATACGTGTGAGCGAGCGATCTTTGTGGATTCACATTGTAATCACGTCATCATCTTCCTTGCACATTCAGCCCACGTGGATAAGTTGAAATTTTGACCCACCCAAATAAGACCTAGGGTTCTTCTTCGGCGGCGGTGCGGCGCACGTCCTCCCCGCCGACGAGAGCCTCTACGTTAATTGGTGTCGCCGTACTGGTGCATGTGTGGAAAATATCCTTTCTTGCTCCATCCGCTAGAACGATGCAAATTTACAAGCCGCCACTAAAAATAGTTGCGACTGTATTCGTATTCGTAAACTATGTGCAAGCGAATTGATCGTTTATCTTGTTCAGCATTCGTAAGAAGCGGTCATCAGTGACGGAGTTAAGATTTAGTTACGCCTCAGACTCAATGATGAAATAATCTAGGTTATTTGGACTGAATCATGAAAATATTACCTAGACTGAACTGAATTTACTTAGACTATATACTTAATATTTTTTCACACCTCAAACCAAAATCTACCCTATTCGGGATATGGCTCCGCCTCTGGCGGCCACTAAAAGTAGAGTTGCTTGTACCCGATCCTTCCATCGAGTAAACGATGGAAACCATATTCCCTTCCACATGTATGCCTATGTTCCTTTCTGGATTATTCATTCACCGGCGGTAGGTCAGTTTGTTGGACGACGAGATCACGGCGAAATTAGGTTTGGACACAAAGTCGACAATACTACTCTAGAAGACGGAGAAAATGTTGATACATTTGGTTTCTACTACCATCCTTTGCTACTAAGTAGAATATATCATGAAAATTCTTTTGCTTACGACCCATCGCCGACTTGTGGTATATTTTTCCGCACAGTTGCCGTGCAACCTACGCCGCTGTTACTCTCCGGCTCTTTGTGCGATCGTGTGGTCATTCACCAAATAAAGTCCGAAGCTTTTGTACGTGTTCCCTCAGATGCTAAAATTTACTCTTAGCAACCGACTGAAGATGTTTGCACGCAATAAACGTCCATTTAGATAGCTCGATCAGCTATCTCCATGCTTTTGATGTTAGCTTTGTGTAGAATCGAATACTGTAATCAAAGAGAGGTAAAGAATTACCTCTATTTTTTATGCTCGATGGAGATTTCAACCGTTTGGTGTTTGACCGCTCACTCAACCACTCTACACGTAGTCGTGGTCTTCATTTGCTCGAATGCTACGACACCGATGTTGTTGGTGATGATCGAGTAGATGATTCTGCTCGCAATTGAGTCGACGGAGAAATGCTATCTCACCACACACTGCTTGCACGCAACTAGATCGAGTAAAAAACGACGCTCTGAAAACACATTGCTGGCACTGACTAACTTTTAGGAATAGATCTAATCGTTTATTTCTGAAAAATATTTTGTGGTTACAAAGTGCCCCCACGGCACCCCTCAAAGCCTAGCACAAAAAACTCTCAAAGCTTTCTCCTGAAAAGCACACCTCAACACATAACCTCTCCTGGCCTCTTATATGCTAGAGCCCTAAACGTGTCTTCATCCAACACGAACACGAAATCCTAACCGATTCCAAAAGTTAAAGAACTCGAAACATTTTCAAACACGGGTTTTCCAAAATCTCTACGCCTTCCAAGTTATGGACTTGTTCCATAACTCCTAACTCATCACGTGTTAAAGCCTCCAGGATTGCATCTCCCGTCGCTTCTCCATATATCATCCACCTTTGATCTCTACATGCTCCAACATGAGCCCGATCACCTCGTAACATCCTAGACCGCCTGGACCTCAGATTTCCCCTCCTGGTCTTGATCCTCCTCGTTATTGAGCATGATCGTCTCTATGCCAACTTGTATATGCAAAGACCAAAGAACATTTCCCCAGCACAAGTTCTCCCTAACTTGACTGACATTAGTCCACACATGCATAACACACCCGTATCCATCCATAGACAAGAAACACATCATCTATGAGCACAATTTTCACGTTCTCCACAACTCTCCTTCAGACCACTCAGAACAACCAATCTGATGGCCAAACACAAGTACTCAAGGTACTCGAAGATCACAAGAATTGAAGCACTCGAAACTTATGAGTACCGACTTTGAAATCTATGACTACCGATCACAAAGTCTACGACTACCGACCAACAAAGTCTACGACTATCAATCACTAACCATCGAGTATCGACCATGTACTGAAGTTCAGACTAATGAGTACCGAGTTCTTTCGACCATCGAATACTGAGTACTTGCAATTGGCGAGTACTGTTAACTTCCAAGACTGTTCACTTCCGAGTAGGGATGGCAAATGAGCACGGCGGGTATGGGTAGTGCTCGCCCATACCCGTACCCGCGACCCCGATTTACACCCACGGGTATACCCGCGAAGGACGACGGGTGAAAAACCTCGGCCATACCCGTCGCCCGTGGGTATACCCGTTTACCCGCGAACTGAGAGTCACCATCTGAGAGTTGAACTAATGACAGGTACATATAAGCAACAGCTATTGCTAGGAAATATAATAGCTATAAAAAAGTTTATAACAATCAATAGCAATTAGAGATATGGAAAAGTTTATAACAATTAATAGTAATTAGAGATATTACTATGACTACGCCACTTGTCAATCTATATTGCGGGTAAACGGGCGGGGCGGGTACGAGTGGAGCTTACCCATAGCCGTACCCGTTTACCCGACGGGTAGAGTGTTCCCCCCATTTTTATACCCGTGGGTAAAGAAAATATCCCATACCCGACTCCATTAGGGTATTTATCCACAGGTCAGGGGCGGATCCAACGGTGGGGCGGGGGGGGCTCGAGCCCCCCCCTACCGCTACCGGACCCTTGGAGCCCCCCTGAAGCCCCCCCTAAATTTTTAGCTATAGATATATGGTGTAGGCGGGGCTGAGATCAACTGAAGGTAGAAGATGACCACAAAATAATCATATTAACAAAGCCCATAAAGGAGCTTCCAGCCAAGCCAAAGCCCAAGGCCCACAACAACAAACAAAACAAACCCAAACCTTGAAACCCTAGTATCTGGACAGTGTCAGTGGCCACCCCAAATCCCCAATCGCAAGTCGCAACTCTGCAGCGGCGGCGGCTCGCGAGAAGTTCTGCTGAGCAGCGGGCGGACGCCGGACGCGCCGACGCTGGCGACGCGGCCACGCGACTCGCGGGCCCTGCAGGCGGGAGGATCAGGCGCGGCGCGGCGGCGCGCTGCAGGCGGGGGCGGGCGCCGGGCGGGAGCGGCCGGGCGGGAGCGGCCGAGCGGGGGCTTGGCTGGAAGGACCGAAGGAGGAGCCAGGAGGCGGCGCTGGCGAAGCGCTGAGGGAGGAGCCGAGGAGGAGTCGGCAGTCGGGCTGAGGGGGCCTGGGCGCCTGGCGAATCCCCTCTGCCGAGGCTTCGAGCGAGCGACCGGCGGTGGGTTGGGGATTTACCGATTTAGGCCCTCTGCACTCCACAGATTAGGTATTTTCGTATTTAGGTGAATTTAAATTCTTATTTGTCTGTGATTGTTTGATTGAATGATTGAATTGAATATGTGATTGGCATGTCAGATTTCAGAATGTCGAAAAGAAATTTGCGCAATTACTTTTCAAGTTCTAGTGGTTCAACTCCACATACTAATGAGAGCACAAGTCAACCAAAGAAACTTAGAGCAGAGTTTAGTCAATCGGACATAATTGGGGACCCTGGAAACCGCCAAAAAATTGATGATTATCAACCTGAAATTAGAGACCAAGTAAAGAGAGCATATGCTTTGAGTGGTCCAACCCAACCTCGTGATTTTCTATTTCCTCGTAAATGGACGAGTGGTGAATGGAGATCATTTCAAAAGACTTGGTTTGATGAATTTGATTGGCTAGAGTATAGTGAGTCCAAGGATGCAGCTTATTGCTTATATTGCTATCTCTTCTTTAATTCGGCAAAGCCTGAAAAATTTGGGAGTTCTATTTTTGCACATCAAGGTTATGTGAATTGGAAGAAAGCTAAGGATACTTTTAATAAACACAGTGTTTGCAAGACTCATGTAGAGGCTAGGCTAAAGTGTGATGATTTTATGAACCAAAGGACAAATGTGGGTAGAAAATTAGTTGAAGTAAGCAAGGAGGAAGAAAAACGATATGAGATTCGTTTGACATCTTCTTTAGATGTTGCAAGATTTCTCATATTGCAAGGGGATGCTTTTCGTGGACATGATGAAACTTCTACTTCCCTCAACAAGGGTACATACAGAGAGATGGTTGACTGGTACAAAGATAAGGTTGACATAGTGAAGGAGGCATATGAAAAAGGTTCTAAAAATTGCCAGATGTTATCTCATCATATACAGAAGGACCTTACAAAAGCTTGTGCAGAGGAAGTCACAGCTGTCATTATGGATGAGATTCGAGGTAAAAAATTCTCGGTGCTTATTGATGAGTCTCGAGATGTATCGATAAAGGAGCAAATGGCAGTGATTCTAAGGTTAGTACTCGACAGTTTCAATTTCTTGCCTAGATTTTTACCTTTATTTCTACAATTATACTAACACATAAAGAAATGTGGTGTGCAGGTTTGTGAATGATGAAGGGAAAGTGGTGGAGAGATTTCTTGGACTTCAGCATGTTGAGAGGTGTACAGCTGTTGCATTGAAAGAAGCTTTGGTCGGTATGCTTTCAAGTCACAATTTGTCAATCTCTATGCTTCGTGGGCAAGGGTATGATGGAGCCTCTAATATGAGAGGTGAATTTAATGGGGTGCAGAAATTGATTCGTGATGAAAATCCTTATGCTTTCTATGTGCATTGTTTTGCCCATCAATTGCAACTGGTGGTTGTTACTGTTTCAACTTCTAGTGCAGACATTGCAGATTTCTTTAACTATGTTCCTTTAATAGTCAGCAATGTGGGTGCATCTTGTATGAGAAAGGATGCCTTGCTTGCAAAGCATCATGATGTGTTGCTAGAAAAGATTGAGAATGGTGAGATTATGTCTGGAAGAGGTTTAAACCAGGAAAGTAGCCTAGCTAGGCCTGGAGATACTAGATGGGGTTCACATCTTAAAACTTTGCTTCGGATTTTGGTGATGTGGGAGGCTATCATAGATGTCCTTGAGATAGTGAAGAAAGATTCAATTAAACCAACATGTAATGGTGGAGCTTTAGGTTTAATTTCCAAAATGGAGAGCTTTGATTTTGTGTTCATCATGCATTTGATGATAGAATTGTTGAGCATACAGATATTTTGTCACGTGCTTTGCAAAGGAAGGATCAAGACATAGTTGAAGCAATGCATTTGATCACGGATGTGAAAGATAGCTTGTAGGATATGAGGGAGAATGGATGGGAGCCATTACTCAAAAAAGTGAAAACATTCTGTGATAAGAATGAGATTGAAGTGCCAGATATGGATAAGGAAATAAATGTTAGAGGGACATCTAGACGTAGAAAGCAAAAGGTAACAAACATGCATTACTACCATGTTGAGATTTTTCTTGTCGCCATTGATGCCATTTTGACTGAGCTGAATCATCGGTTTAGTGAAATTAGTTCAGAGTTATTAGTATGTATGGCTTCTTTTAACCCAAGGAACTCCTTCTCTAATTTTGATGTGGATAAACTTGTGAGACTTGCTGAAATTTATGCTGAGGATTTTGATATTGGTGACCTTACTGTTTTGCCAACTCAACTTAGAGCCTTTGTCAACCGTGCTAGAAGAACTCAAGAATTTCTTGGATGTACTGAACTTGGAAAAGTTGCTGAAATTATGGTCAAGACTAACATGGACACATCTTATCGATTGATTTATCGTCTCATTGAGCTAACATTGACACTTCCAGTGGCAACGGCTTCAGTTGAGAGGATATTTTCAGCCATGTCCATTATAAAGACAGATTTGCGTAGTAAAATGGGCAATGAATGGCTCAATGACTTGATGATATGCTATAATGAGAAGGAGATATTTAGAAACATTGATAATGAAAAGATCAAAAAGCGGTTTCAAGAGATGAAAAAACGCCGTATGTTATTGCCTAAAAAATTAGTGGTACGCTCTATTCTCTTCTAAATTCATAATTTGGAGGTCCATATTTGTTTAACTAATCAATTATGTCTATTTGTGTAGATTGCTTCTCCGGATGAATAATGGGTGTCACCGTCACGCGTCGTCTATTAGTTTCGTAATTTGGCCTTTCGGTATGGATAAACTGCATCCTTTATTTTTCATGATTTATTTTGTGATTGTCATCGTTCATCGATGTTTTGATATAAGACTACTTCAGTCTTCAAACTATTATATTTGTCTTTTGTGGGGGGTCATAGTGGAGTTATGTCGCTGTAGCGCTTTTGTTCAGCGGTTCAGCCCCTCCAAAAAAATTTTCCTGGATCCGCCACTGCCACAGGTATATGGGTAAACAGGCACAATTGCCATCCCTACTTCCGAGTACTGATCACTTGCGAGCACTATTCATTTTCGAGTATGAATGCCACAGTACTATTCCAAGTACGACTGCTACAGTGCTCTTCCGATTACCGATCGAATCACTGTAGCTTCGACCATACGATTTTGACCAAATCATTGTAGCTTTGACCAACAACCAAGCACGGTAGATTCAACCGTACCAAAACACTGTAGCTACGACCATCGACCAAAACACTATAGCTTCGAGGTCTCCGACTGCTTTTCGACTCCGGGGTCTCCGACTCTTGGGTCTTTGACCATGGCATTTTGACCACATCGCCTCAACACCGCCACTTTGACCACGCCGCCTCGACCATGGCATATCGACCACGGCACCAACAAGATTAGGTCCAACAATTACCAATTACAATCAAGGTCAAAGACTGCCATCTACCAAAACTTTTACAAACACACATTTTAAAGTAACCCAAATGTCAATTATTCACCATCAGTATATTCACGACCATCCATATGGTCTAACACTTTCAATGCTCGTCTGGGTTAGCACTTCCAAATGAAAGAACCATGAAGAAATACCAGTATGTTTTGGAGTGTTAGAGCTTGTGTTGTTCCAAACTTCACGATTTTGTCGGATTGACTCGTGATTATGATTTTACTGCCAGTTGCCATGCAACTCATCGAAGTTGAATACACTCTCCTCCGTATATGCTAATCGACATCCCCAGC
Organism: Dendrocalamus latiflorus; assembly: GCA_017311315.1. Classification (NCBI taxonomy): domain Eukaryota; kingdom Viridiplantae; phylum Streptophyta; class Magnoliopsida; order Poales; family Poaceae; genus Dendrocalamus; species Dendrocalamus latiflorus. The sequence goes on from CM029643.1 coordinate 31,641,718, forward strand.
TAGTTCAATACCAACCGATGATCTTCCGTTCGCATTAGGTAGTGTGCTTCTATGATGCTTGATTACCCCTCCATCCCATAGAGTGTTGTGCTTTTCATGTTTAAGATCACCTTAAAGAACAGAATTTGGGAAAAGTTGGCGGTGCATCGGAGGATAGCTCATCAGGAACACACACAAGCTCATCCACTTCGGCTACGATGTTCCTCAAATCAAGCACCTGCTGTAGCTCTAGAATGCTAGGTCTGCTTCCAGCGGAGAAGCAGAGACCCTTAGCAGGATTGAGTTCAGATAGGGCAAAAAGAGTGACTCACCTCATCATTTCTGTCATTGGCCTTCTCTTCTTCGTGGGCTCAGTATCTGCAGCCTGCAGGTGTTGAGCAAGTAGTAACCTTGGTGCATGACTTCTTTGAGTATGTTGAGCTAGCTTCTTGTGCATGGCTTGGTTTGTGATGTGTCTCCCATCAGCCTCATCGACTATGACATGAACTCGTCGCAGCATTCGTTGTAGCCTCTGTAGGTTCGCCTCAACGGTCATCGTCCGTCTCGAGTACCTGTCGATCAAGAAAGACATGGATCTGGTCGCGAGTTCACCTGCAATTGCAGCGAGTAGCATCTCCATATGGGAGCCTTTCCCCTCAGAGCTAAGAAGGTGTGATAAATTCAGATTTGAAGAACACACGGTCATGTAATATTTATGCCTTTGTTTTCTGGTACTTAATTGAGTGTTGTGTTGACTGAATGACTTGCAGGGTTGAACTGGAAAACGAAGAGAAAATCAAGTTTCAATGCCCGAGATTCTTATGCTGCTTTGTGGAGTAAAACCATTGACAAGCACTTATAATTAATAGCTCATGAAAATTTATGTCAATGTCATGCATTATTCTACTAGTCAACACATAGAGTTTACATATAAGAAATGGTAGAAAAAAGAGAAACTTGTGATCTAACTAACATATACTCCTAATGTACGCCTTACAGTGACAAAATTAACCAAGTGCATTTCTATTATTCAGAGAGCGCTTCCTCTTAACAACTGTACTACTCTGTAGCTCTCGAATCTCACAAGTATAGATGTAGTTATGGTAGGGCGGTATCGGGGACTTCCATGCGAGGACTTCAAATTTCCCACGAGGCTTATCGCTTCCATACATCACATCTTGAATTGTTATCTTGGGAACATCCTCTTGAGAATAGCATGTTTCATACTGATCATAAACCAATAAATCTTCAGTTGTTCTACCCATTCTTCGAAGGTAAATGGGTCTATTTTCCTCCAAAAGATCAGATGGATGTTCACCAAATTTAGAGAGATGTTTCTGTATGTACCCTCTCAAAAATAACAGAACCTTGCACCAGTAGTGCGTTCTAAAGTTCTCTCTCAATAAGCAAGCGGTAACGTTTGCGCCAATGAGAGTTCCATTCAGTGCCCTGGCTATCTCCATGGCCAAATATACAAGTCTAGGGTGCATCTCAGGATCTGTGCTTCCAAACGTAATCACCTTGAAGAAATACCAAAAGGCTTCATGACACAGGCGTTTCAGTGTTAGAGCCTGCGTTGTTCCAAACCTCATGATCTTGTCAGATCGGCTTGTGACTATGATTTTACTATCACTTTTTGTGCACTGTTTAGAAGCAGAATACAGCCTTTTCCATGCATCTTCATTGAGATCCCCAACTACCTCAACAACAACTAGCAATCTACCATCTTCGTTCAAGGCGCGATTTCGATATCTCAATCCAATCATTTCATCTCTAAAATCATTGTCGCTCAAGAAGACAATCTGTGAAAAATGATTACGGACTCTTTCATCGTTGCACACATGAGCAACAAGGGTGCTCTTTCCCACTCTCCCTGGACCAACAATAGGTAGGACATCAGGATTGCCCACACTAGGAGGTTTTGTGTGCAACAAGAAGTTGATGACCTGTTCCATTTCCATTTGGCGGCCAAACATGCACTTGTCCAGCAAGAGATGCATGCTATAAGGCTGGCGGTACAAACAAGGGTAGCTTTTTAAGAACACAACTAACTCATTCACATCAAGAACCATGGTGTTCAAACTGTCAAGCACCTCTTGCAGTTCTTCTATACTCTGTGTACTACTACCGGAGAAACCGATACGTTTTGCAGAATTGAATTTAGACAGAACCGAAGAGTGACTTACAAGCTGATCTTTAGCCTTGCCTTCTTCGTGAGCTTGGTATCTGAAGGTATCAAGTACGTAGTAGCCTCGGTACATCGCTTCTCTTAGCATGCTCAACTGCTGGAGCATCCCTTGATTTGTGATTTGCCGCCCCGCTGCCTCCTCGACGATGACCTGCGCCCGGAGTAGAATTCCTTGTAGGTTATCCTCCACGGCCAGTGCCGGCTGCTTGGAGCATTTATTGATGAAGAAACTCATGGATCTAGTGGCGACTTCACCCAGGATTGCAGAAAGGAAAATCTCCATTTGGGGACTCTGTCCTTAGGAAGATTGTGTAACGGGTGGACGAGAGGATGAGCAGTGAGTTGTGAAATGTGATGTCTCTGAAACTCTGTTTATGCTCTGCTTCTGGTCATTGCTGGTTACGAAAGTCAGGCCTCATGGTCAAAACTCGAGAGCAAATGACGAACAAGAAGAGAGAGAGAGAGAGAGAGAGAGAAGTAGCGTAGAAAATGCCTCAGCCTCTCTGCTCTGAGCGCCAAAAATCAATCATTCCATGCACATGATCTTCTTCGGTTTCGGCCGGTGGTTTATGACTTATGTTACAGTAACTAGCTTTCAAACGATATATTTTTTTAAGACGAAGTTAATAAAAAAGATTGTAGCAAAAAGTATATTGAATTTAGTTGTACCGGTCAAAATTATATATAATTATTTTTTTCTACATACTGTTTTTTATAAATAGTTAAAATTTAAAATTTTAAACAATAAATTATAAGACATAAGCTCAAAGGAACCCTCGTCAGTTGGACATCCTTTCTTCTGAATCTGCTGGCTACTGTTACTGCTTTTCTCTCTTTATTACACATACCTGACTGACTAACAACACGTACAGCTCTTGACTCCTGGGTCTTTGCTTACTGCACCATCACTACCTGTTTTCTGCAGAATTGCCGTGCAGCCTACGCCCCTATTACTTCCTTTAATTCTCCCCTAGTGCTAGGCTTCTATTCAGCAAGCCAAACTCGAACAACAGATAGTACTCTTGTGAGGAGGCTCCTGTTTCCAAGAGCTAAGATGGAGATGCTATTTTCGAAGCTTCCTTTTAAATGCTACAGTAGTTTTTCCTTAAATTTAGCCTTCTACGTCCGTATTTACAAATCTAGCTCTTTTCATAAACTTATCGAGCTCGACAAATATCTACCGAGCTAGGAGAGTGCCGAGCTATAGTAGTTCGGTAGACACCTGCCAAGCTCTCCTAGCTTGACATGTCGCCAGCGGCGCACTGTGCATGCTTAATTAACGCTAATCGTATTTAATTAGTACTAATCATACACTTTACCTAGCGCTAATCATAGCCATTATGGCCTGCTGCAGAGGAGGTCTAGGGGGTCCTGCCGAGCTAGGGGGAGTTTGGTAGGTACCTGTTTAGCTCCCCTAGCTTGGTAGGTAGGTATCTGCGGAGCTCGGTAAATTTATAAAAGGAGTTAGATTTGTAAAAATGGATGTCCGAAAATTAAATTTGAAAAAAATAATTACAATACCATTTATATGAATAGTTCACTATTTTTGCCACGTTTGGAGAGCTTACCAAAATATCCATATCCTTCTTGATCGACAAGTACAGAAACAAGTGACACCGTCCCAGGAGGAGAGACTACAACATATGTTGCTCCGGGTTTGCATCACTGTCAAGAAGGCGGAGGGAAGGAGCATCATGAACCAAGTGATGTTTTGACAACTGAACATGCTAAAAGAAGGGTTGTACAGAGGCTGCTACGTATTCGACACCTTCAGATAGAGAGCCGACGAAGAAGAGAGGACTGAAGGACCATATGAGAAGGTCCACGATTTTATTGTGATGAATCATTGCTATTTTAGAGGAGCGAAAATTTAGAATTTGCAGACTTTTCTTAATAACATGTAGAAATAGATGATTTTGGGAATTTTGAATTATATGATGATTTAGTCACCTAGATCAGTGGTTATAGGTTGCATAAGATATGTCATTGCTAATGTGGGTCAAGTTGTGAATAACTTGTGTCCGGAAATGATTTCTTTGTCTTTGGATGTGCAGGGACTCTTGAAGCCATCATGGTCAACGGCGATGATCGGCGCTACACTCAGGGAGGAACTGAGGCCTAGAATGATCGAGGATGCCGGGTGAGATGGTGAATTCAAGCACGGCACAGGAAAGGCAAGAAACGTTGAAGGTAAGTTTGAACGGCAGGAAGACTTGTTGCTATGGTGAAGTGAGACTTGCATGAGCATGGTTGGGGCTACATTGCCCAAGTCGCTGCTATAGTTGTTAGGGTAGGGGGAGATGAGCACGGTGGAAGTTTCGGTGGTGCATATGGTGCTTGAGGTATGCAGGGAGGATAGAGGTGGTTGCTACAGTCACTTTTAGGAGCGTGGGGGAGGCTTCAATGATACGCGTGTGTACATGGCGTGGGGATCGTGTGACATGCAGGAGGAAGACACTAGTAGATTATTGGATTGAAATAGATCGTAGGGCTCCGCCCTATCCCATTGAATCGGTAATCAATGGTATAGTGTCGTATAGCCACGTCCTTTAACATATGGAGTAGACACTTGCAAAAGACTCTTATAGGATAAATAGCCAATGATTACTCGGTCGATTGAAGCAAGTGTTTTGGAACTACTTTGTTGCCCCTTTGTTGGACAAGGTATAACAAATGGTGAACTGCTAATTTATAGACGCCCTTGACTTTCGAGTAGTTGGATCCACCTTGGAACAAATCCGAGCTGTTGGACCTACTTCGGGTGTCCATGACTTGCTATGCATTATTTTATCCTTTTGACATATCTACACACATAGTTTAAATTTGAATCAAATAAGGTAATGAAGAAATGTACATACGTAGAGAACGTGGCGTGGAACTTCCTCATGCCGACTTGCCGTGCTTCAATTGATGCACGCCGTGCCGCTCCAGGACGCTGTCCGGATCAAGGATTGCAATTTCGCCCAAACTTTTGTGAAAATCGCCAAAATTTTGTTTTTTCGGTCCATCCCAAAAAAGCTCAACTCGGTTAAAAAATTTGACGCTTTTTTTTAAAAAAAATCGGCCCAACCAACTCTCCACGCAACTGGCCCAACCCACCAACTCCCCATCGTGTTATCATGACCAAACGGCCGAGTCAACCCACCAACCCCCCATCTCTCTAAGCTATGGTGAGTTCTTAGAGGGGGGTTGTGGACATCTTGAGCGGCTCACAAACCCCATTCATGCTGAAGCTCTTGCTGCTTTGCGAAGTCTTAAGAGGGTGGCACAACTGGGAATGACTAGAATCATTCTTGAGACTGATGCAACAAATTTGGAGAAGGCTTTGAGTTCTGACTCAATGGACAGGAGCCCAGAAGGCTGCATCTTTCGGCGTATCAAGGATTTTATGAAGGTTTCTTTTGATTACTGTGATGTCCGGTCATGCCCGAGATCTTGCAACAAAGTGGCTGATAGCCTTGCTGCCTATGGGGCGAGCGTTGTGCGCTATGGTTCTGAGGTCTTCATGGACCAGGTCCCCAAATTTGTGACCAGCTTGGTCTCTGGCGATATACCCAGAGCCACTGGTTAGTGAAAACCTTTGTGTTCCAGTTAAAAAAAAAACACCAGCTCTCCGTGAGGGCGGTGCATGGAAGGCGATGGCAGCCACCGTGGAGCTCAGAGCTGATGGCCTTGTGCTGCTAGCGTTCAAGGTGGCGGTGACGACTGACGAGGGCCCCGTGATCGGTACCCCTCTGTCTAGCCGCGGCTTAACCTTTCTGACCAGAGCGACTGCGCCTTCGCCATTGCCCAGCCATGGCCTCACCGCAGGCTTCTTAACGCCGGGCACGATGCCTTGAGCCTCCGCATCATGAGGCTACTGCAGCTCTGGTAATGCTCCAGCCGTGTAACGACGGCCGACAACCGTGCAACTGCTGTAGTTTCTCTGCCGACGGTTTAGTCCTCCCCGACTGTAAGTCTGCAAATTCCTTCTCCCAAACCTTACTTCCATGTATTCCAGTGATTGAATCCTAATTCTGGTGGTAGTTTGTGTTACTGTGGTACCAAGCTCACATACGACATGGCTGCTACGGCAGATGCAACGGCCGCCGTGATTTCGACGGATTTGGTGATTTTTCTTGAATTCAAATTGTAGTTTTTAATATTTTGACCGAATTTTTTTTAAAAAACCTTAAAATTTTGAAATTTTTGAATTTCGGAATTCTAGGAGGGATCCGAATTTTTTTAAACTGAAAATGTTTTCTCTGAGCACGAGAGTTTTGTGATGTAGGTGTTGCAGTCTTTGCTTCATGTTGCTCAGGTCTTCCTTTTTTTTTCTGTTGTTCAACTATAGGTGTTGCAATCTTTGCTTCATGTTGGTTAGGTCTTCCTTCTTTCTGTTGGTCATTGCTGACGACAAAAACGCAGCAAACGTGTCAACTAAACTAGTGGCTCACGCCACTTATCTGGAAAGAAGACCGAGAAACGTTAGGAGTAGAATCTATGCTTAGTCAACTAAAACAAGAGTAAATCAATCAATACAAAAAGAGATTTAATTATAAAAATTGATGTATTGATATTTAAAGATAAATATTTTACAGCCACTCCCTTTAGAGGACAAGGGAGCACACCACAAATACTCAACTTATCTTAAATCATACCTAGAATTTAGGAACACTTGGTCTCAAGATAGGATGGTTGTATGGTTAATTACAAGTCTCCATCCCAACTCATTAAATAGATGGGCTAACCAACCACATCTAACCTTTAGTTGATACTATCCACTTAGTACAATGGGGGAAACCCGATAACCACACACGGGATTTAACTCACTACACTTATGCACGCTTTTCAAAGTGCATAAGGCTGAATCCGCTAAATCCTAAGTTTTGATCCATCTTGATCATACCAGTTTCTTCATAACTTAAACCGCCTTCCCAGGTGGTGCTCATGAGATGCGGTTTTCTTCCAAAGCCGTTTCCAGTATTTTGATCAAATTACCAAAAAAAACTGTTCCATAACCTGGTCTTCTCCTTCCATTGTAAGAAATTACCATACTTGTCACGTGTAGGTGCACTATTGGCTTGCTACGCTTCACTAGTCTCTCCCATTCTGGTTTAATGGACCATGCCTCACTTGGATCAACCAAGACATATGGTGCAAGCCCACCATTCGAATTTTCCTTCAATATTTTTCGCTTTTCTCATGCCATACTTGAGTTCACCATCTCACTCGGTATCGTTGATCGTTCTGGACATCGACTCCTCCATGAGCGTAACCCGGATCATCGCTGTTAGATATGGTTGATTCTAAGTGACCCTGCGTATCCAAAGAATTTGATATTTGTTTTACGATTTTGAGGGATTTGGCTTTTTCTTGAATTCGAATTGTATTTTTAAATATTTCGACCGAATTTTTTCAAAAAAATTCTAAATTTTTTGAAATTTCTGAATTTCGTATTTCTCGGAGAATCCAATTTTTTAAAAGAAAAAACCGACAACGTTTACCCTGAGTACCAGAGTTTTGTGATATAGGTGTTGTAGTCTTTGCTTCGTGTTGGTCAGGTCTAAAATCCAAAAGGAAAGAAAGGAATGAAAAAGGATAGGCTGCCCGCCTATGCTTAGTCAAGGAAGAAAGAAAAGGATAGCCTACCTGCCTATGCTTGGTAAAGAGAAAGACACAAACTTGAAACCAAATACTTCACACTAGCCATACAAGTGCATCACCATCAATTCCAAGGGCTATGCTTATAAGTATACAATATCAAGCTAGGTTGAGGTAAATCCTTTGTACTTCTGCATATAGAGTTCTGGATTATTTCCAAAATTTTCCTATGCAAGATATGCTGTAGACTTCTCTATGCCTACGAAGTCTTCAGTTCAACTCTACGAGCAAAGAAAGAATTAAAGCGGCTTTAGTGAAAAGCAAGAAGAAGACTTCAGTGGCACCCAGAACAAAGCCCTCATTGCTCAGTAAGTTATTTGGTGAGTCCTCTTGAAAAGTTTCAGATTGCATAGTTTCTTCTCTCAGTTCTTGGTTTCTCATCCATTGCAGCACCCCCCCTGTAAGGATTAGGAGATCTAGGCTCCCCAACTTATATGGAGATAATTGTCTCTGCAATTATGGGTGAACTTGTCGGTAGGTCCATATCTTTCCTTATCGACAAATACTCGAAGCCGACGGTGCCAATCATGGAGGAGAGACTGCACAGCCTGCAACGGCTGCTGCTACGACTTCGTGTCATCGTCGAGGAGGCAGAGGAACGGCACATCACGAACCAAGCCATGTTGCAGCAGCTGAACATACTAAGGAAGGAGATGTACAGAGGGTATTACACCCTTGACAGCTTCAGATGCCAGGCCCATGGAGAAAACAAGGTCAAATATCATGAAGTGAGTCACTCTTGTGCCCCTTCTAAGTTCAATCCTGCCAAGCGTGTACGTTTCTGCAGTGGCAGTAGTCAGAGTGTACAAGGGCTTCTGGACCAAGTTCTTGGCAACCTAGAACAAACTATTGGAGGTGTGAGTGAGTTTGTCATGTTCCTAAACAGGTGCCCGCGTTTATACCGCCAGCCGTATAGCATGTATTTGCTTTTGGACAAGTGCATGTTCAACCGCCAAATAGAGATGGAACAGATCATAAATTTCCTGTTACAAGCGGAGACTCCCGGTGCTGAAAATCCGGGTGTCCTACCGATCATTGGTCCAGGAAAAGTTGGAAAGAGCACCCTAATCGAGCATGCTTGCGACGATGAACGGGTGCGTAACCACTTCTCTCAAATTTTGTGTTTTAGTGGAGATGACCTTAAAGATGGATGTGTAGTGACTCTAACAGATGGAGGTGTAGTCAAGCATCAAAACCGTAACATGGATGGAGGAAGGACATTGATCGTCATTGAACTAGTTGGGGATATTGACGAGTGTGTTTGGGAAAGGTTTTATTCAGCTTCTGAAGGTCGCATTGCAAGTGGCAGTAAAATTATAGTCGCAAGTCGATCTGAAAAAATTGCAAGTTTTGGAACTGCACAAGCCCTTAGAGTACGATTCTTTACTCCAGAAGCATACTGGTACTTCTTCAAGGTGCGTACGTTTGGAAGCATGGATGCGGAGGAGCATCCAAAATTGGCATCAATAGCAATGGACATTGCCAGGGGGATGAACGGGTGTTTCATGGGTGCAACCATCCTCAGTATACTACTGAAAGCAAATTTTAACCCCCATTTCTGGAGCATGGTTCTTGCAAGCCAAAGAGAATTGAACCAAAAGAATCTCTTACTGCATGGGGCACATTTTGCTGATCCTTGGCAGCTGGTAGAACCGATATATGTCAGAAGAGTAAACAGAACTTCTTCTGAATATTTGGCGATTCTTGATGGCTATCAAACAGGTTCTGCTCAGACCTTGGTTCAAAGCTCTGCTCAAAGTGAAGCTGAAGGTTCCAAGATGAGTGTGCAAGATCTTTTCTTTGGAAATGTTAGGCCTCAATGTAAATTTGAGGTTCTTGCATGGAGATCTCACCTGCCACCTTACTACAGCTACATTTTTAAATGTGAGATACGGAGGCCATAGCGTATGGTCGCCGGGAAGAAGTCGCTTTCAGAAGAATAGTAGTAGCTGACAGTCCTTTTTTTATGAAAGCTTAACAGGCGATCTTAGTATCTCCGAATCTGATGTGTAATGCCATACCTGTAATTTATAAGCTGAACATTTGCGAAATGAAAACATTCTACTCATGTTTTCATAAAGAACAAGAAAGTTCTCCTCGTATAGGAAAGGATACACAAGTCCAACATGGCTCCAAGCTCATGCATATTTCTCCAGCAACATACAGAGACGTGAGTGGAGTAGATATCACCAGGGATTGCATTTTCGGCCCGAAATTCCTGAATTTCGGTGATTTTGGGGTTTTTGGGAGTGGGCCGAGAAAAGCCAAATTTGACAGAATAAATCATGTGCATTTAGTTTGTTTAATTTTTCGTAATAGCATTTAGTTTCAGGTAGTTGCTGCACTAGCCAAATTCCCGCTGCATTCTGTTGCACGTAGCATGACTCTGAATAATGGGCGCAGGAGTGGAGGTAGTGTCGAGAATAGCTCAGGCTGCCCGCATTTTTTGATTGTTTGTTAAGACTTGTAATCTTTGCATATGCTCTATATATTCAGTCATATAATGCATGAAACGCTGCCACTTCCGCAGCACCAAAACTTGTCTCAAAGTTCCATCGCATCGTGTGAGATCCGAGTGTCTGTTGCAGTGCTGAACTCTGAAGAAAATCCGGCACGCAGAAGTCTGACGAGAATCCGACAACAGCTGCTAACTCTGAAGAAAATCCTGCACGCAGCAGTTTCTCCCGGGCGGCTGATTTCCTATCAAAATTTTCAGCCCAGCTTGAAATATCTTGGCCCAAGGTATTATGCAGTTCTACTTTCCAATGAACCGGCCTGGAAAGCACCCCCGAGATCCCCAATCCCCATTTGCAATTGCAACTCGCGAGTCACGAGTACCTTGAGCGGCGGCTAGGGTTTGCCACAATGGAAGGCGAATCCAGCGGCAGGAAGGGAGGTGGAACTGTGGAAGCAGTAAAGGAGGGGGCGGAGGCGACGCCGGCAGGGCTGGGGGCGGCGGGAATGGAGGTGCAGGCGGCAAAGGAGGGGGCGGATGCGGTGCCGGCACGGCTGCGGGTTTAGGAGGGAAATGCGGCGGCGGGAATGGAGGCGGAGGCGGCACCGGCAATGATCTGGGCTGCGGCACAGCTACACGTTCAAAGAGTTATTGCTATGATTCATGTGTTCTCAATATAGTAATTTTCTGTATTGATCTACTGTCAATATTAATCAACTGATGCAATGACAAAGCAAACCTTAGTCAATTCCCACAATATTGTGGTATTAGCATCACAATTATGATTGCCTGAAATATCAAAGCAACTAAAAGTCACCTTTTTTCTCTGGACATGAAAAAAAGCTCTTGTGGTATTAGACATTGTTAGACTAGTTTAATATATTGAAATCTGCAAGCTCAAGTTCATCATCTTCCCTTCGACACATAACAGATATGTCATGGACCTCAAAATGGCAATTGTGTTAATGTACTATTTAATTACTAGCTTTGCTATCTGTATCTAGTTGAAGATAGTCTCCTATTTGATGCATAGTCTGGACGATAGTTCCGAGATATCACCGAGAAGTAAGAAATATCGCCAAGAAATCGCTGAGAAATCCGAAATTATAAATGCATCTGATTTTTTTAATTCAAACTGTACGTTTGAATTTTTCGACCGAATTCCTCGGGAAAATTTCCGAAATTTCCTAAAGTTGGAAATCTCGGAGGGGTCCATTTTTTTTATTTCCGAGAATGAAATCCCTGGATATCACGCCTATTGTCTGTACTAAAACACATAACTTCCCTGGCTGAACGCTTTCCTTGTAACTCCTATTCAGCAATGTATACAGAGGCCTCGGCACCTGTTGTGATTGAGCCGATCCAATCTATTCTTTCTTCTCTTTCACAGCATTGTTGGATGTACTGAAACATCGACTCGATAAGCTTTGCAACGGTATATAACAGGTACGCCGAAAATTATTCAGGTTAGCGATAAGCTTTGCAACGGTATACAACAGGTACGCCGAAATTATAATCTTTTCTTTCTTCTCTTTCACAGCATTGTTGGATGTACTAAAAACACATAACATCGACTCGATAAGCTTTGCAACGGTATATAATACTGGGAACGTCAGGCATGCAGATAGAAAACGTTGACTAGTCAACACCCTCCCACTCTCGCTGTCTCCTGGACCCCACGCCACGTATCAATCCTCGAGCAGCATTACAATCCCCTGCACGCCGCCGTCGTCGATCGACGGACGCTGGTGGCTACTCCCTCTAGCTGCCTCCCGCCGACTCCGTCCGCTCCACCGCTCACCACGTCAAAGCGCCGCCGCCGGCGACCACCGTGCTATCGAGCGGGCCGGCCAACCTGCAGGTGCGTACTTACCGCAATTCATTGTCGGATGATTCTCTCTCTCGGTTTGGATCATGACATCAACTCAGAGCAAGAAAAGCCAGCCAATAGTGTGGGCGAGTTCGGCTCTGGTGCAGGTTGGCTTCTTGGCACTATTGACTTCCAACCATTCTTTGCTTGTTGGAATGCACAATGAGACCAATTCGTCGGTGTCTGGTGCCAATAAGATATCACCGGCTGCTATTGACTTCCAACCATTCGTTGATTGTTGGAACGCACTAGACATTCTATAGTGAAAGATGGTACAAACACTTGGCACTATAATAGAGTTTCAGATTACAAAACACATCATTTCTCTCAGCTAGCTAGCTCTCGGTGATCCATAATTTCAGACCGCAGTGCCTTCCTTTCAGCAGAGGAGAGGTTCCCAAACCATGGAGATGACTATTTCTGCTATTATAGGTCATCATGCCGGTCGATCCATATCTTTCCTCATGGACAAATACATGAAGCGTACGGCGCCAACCGAGGAGGAGAGACTGTACAGCCTGCAACGGCTGCTTCAACGGGTTTGCGTCATTGTCGAGGAGGCCGAGGAACGGCGCATCACAAACCAAGCCATGCTGCAGCAGTTGAACATTCTGAAAAAGGAGATGTACAGAGGCTACTACACACTGGACATGTTCAGACGCCGAGCCCATGGAGGCGAGGACGCTAAATATGAAGTGACCATTCTTTCGCCATGTCTAGATTCAATCCTGCCAAGCGTGTCTGTTTCTCTGGTGGAAGTAGCCATGGTGTGAGAGTGTAGGACCGCTATGGCAATAAAGGTAGTGAATGACGTCTTTAAATTTTCCTCTAAATATTTCCTTAATCTTCACTTCAATAGTTATGAGAAGCTATAAAGATCAAGAAACCAAAAATCCAAAAATTCTTAGTGTTATAGAAATTACAGCCCATAAATAGTGAAAAATAGCACTATTTTAAATTCAAAAATTTATGAAACTCTTAAATCGTCGACCCAAAAGATTTAAAACTTGAATCAAAACTAATTCATGACCTTAAGAACATATCTCAATAAAAAAAACCTGAAAGAACTTGAGAGAATGGGATCTTTTGGTTCGTGAAACTCAGTTGTACCAAAACCGGGCCAAAACGTAAAAATGAGCTAATTTTCAAACCAAAACTCTAAATCACTTCAAATTTGGTATGCACCTTGTCTAGAATGTCAAGAATATATTCCAATCAATGATCAAGAAAATCATTATCAAAGTTCTGACCTTTTTCTCTTTAAAGGCATATTGCACTAAAAACGGATCAAAAACTACAAACGGTGAATATGACTTACGTGTGGGTGAATGATGGCCAAGATGGCTATAGATGTGTTTTCATATGTCTCAGCAAGCAAGAACATCGAATAAATCAAGATAGAAATAGCTAGATAAGAAATCACTTGGAGAGGCCAAAAAGAGCAAAAACTATGTTTCTTCAAGAACTTGCCAATCAAGTGTATAGATGGGTGGAGATTGATTTTCAGATATTATCTTATCTCTTGCACATCCTTAAAATAGCAAGATCAAGAAGGAAAAAGGCGCTTTGGAGAGCGGTTTAGGTCATGGTGAAGCTGGTTTGATCAAGATGGATCAAGGCTAAGAATTTAACGGATTCGAGATTATGCGCTTTGAAAAGCCTGTATAAGTGAATTCGCGTGAGTAAAACCCATGTGGGGGGTTGCTGGATTTCTTTCATTGTGCTAACTGGATAGCATCCACTAAGGAGTAGATATGGCTGGCTAGCCCATTTATAAAGGGGAGTTGGGATGGAGACTTGTGGTTATCCATCCAATCTATTTCTCTTGTGCTTTCATATTTAGAGTTAGGGTTTAAGAGTAGAGTGTTTGGTGCGCTCTCTATCCTCCAAAATAGAACCACCCTTTGATCATCTCCATTACTATTTCTTATCTTGATTGATTTACTCTTGATTTAGTTGGGTTTTCCTCTCCTCTCACCTATCTTCTTGATCTTGCTATGCCAAGGTCATATAAAAGATAGAGATAATCTTAGAAAATCTATCTCCAACCATCTAAGCACTTTGGTAGCAAGTTCATCAAGAAACTCAGTTTTTGCATGTTTCTGATCTTTCAAGTGATTTCTTGATCTGAGGGTTTTTGGCGTGATTTCATCGGTGTTCTAACTTACTGTGACATGTGAAAATACATCTAGAGCCATCTTGGCCATCATCCACCCATTAGCAAGTCGTATTCACTGTTTTAGGTTTTTGATTGATTTTGGTGCAATCTGTTTTAAAATTAAAAAAGGTATCAACTTTGGTAATATTTTTCACTATCATTTGTTGGAATAGGTTTGTGATATCTAGAGAAGATTCCTGCAAATTTTTATGCCATTGGATCTACGAATCAAAAGTTACATGGATTTTTCATTCGTGAAATAGTGTTAAAATTTCTATTCATCCCCTGATTTCACAGGTCTTATTTCGATCACATTGTTTGGTTCCACCACACATGACTTGTTTCGACTAAATTGTTTGGTTGAACCACACAGATTTTATTTTGACCACATTGTTTGGTTCGACCATACAGGTCTTATTTCAACCACATAGTTTGGTTTGACCACACAGGTCTTATTTCAACCACATTGCTTGGTTTGACTATACAGGTCTTATTTCGACCATATTGTCTGGTTTGTCCACACAGGTCCTTTTTGACCACTCTAGTCTTGTTCGATCACACTGGCTTTTCTATGTTAAATTTGTCTCTGTTGATTTAGTTTTTATTCTTGATCTTCATATTTTCTCATACCTATTGAAGTAAAGGTTAGGGAATACCTATAGTGTACCATCGTATCTCAAAATGGATATACATCATACTTAATGGGAGTTGGTTTGCTTTTAAGGTCCTTTTTATCCAGAATCAGAGACTTTCCAATAAATCCATGCCGGCAACATGATCACGAAAAATATTGGGTGGTAAGCCTTTAGTAAGCGGATCCGCAAGCATTAACTTAGTACTAATATGCTTGATACTTATGGTTTGATCCTGGATTGTCTTTCACAACATGATACTTAATGTCAATGTGTTTGGCAGCACCACTTGACTTGTTGTTATTTGCATAAAAGACTGCGGGTTCGTTATCGCAGTATAAGGTGAGTGGTTTAGAGATGCTGTCTACCACTCTAAGTCCCGGGATAAAGTTCTTAAGCCATACAGCCTGCCCGGTAGCCTCATAACATGCCACAGACTCAGCTTGCATCGTTGAAGATGCCGTAAGGGTTTGTTTGGAGCTTTTCCACAAGATAGCTCCTCCAGCGAGTGTGAAGATATAACCTGACGTGGATTTCTTAGTATCAACACATCCCGCAAAATCTGAATCTGAATAACCAATAACTTCAAGGTTATCAGAAAACTTATATGTGAGCATGAAATGCTTAGTAGCTTGCATATAGCGCAAAGCTTTCTTAACGGCTTTCCAGTGGTCCAGTCCTGGATTTGACTGATATCTGCCAAACATCCCGGTTACAAAAGCTAAATCAGGGCGTGTACATACTTGAGCATACATAATGCTTCCGACAGCTGAAGAATAAGGAACCGACTTCATCTAATCAGTTTCATATTGGTTCCTTGGACATTGAAATGTCCCAAACTTATCGCCCTTAACAATAGGAGCAGGCGAGCCAAAGCACTTATGCATATTGTATCTCTTTAGTACTCTGTCAATGTATGCCTTCTGAGATAAACCTAATATTCCTTTGGACCTATCTCGGTGAATTTCAATGCCAAGAACATAAGAGGCATCACCGAGATTAAAATTAGATGAAAGAAATCTCTTGGTCTTAAACAGCATGTCCTTATCGCTGTTGGCCAATAAGATATCATCCACATAAAGTACTAAGATGGTGAATTTACTCCCCTTGAACTTAACATATATGCAGTTATCAACTTCATTTTCCTTAAATTCAAAACTCCTTATGATCTTATCGAATTTGAGGTACCACTACCTAGACGCTTGTTTCAAGCCATAAATGGATTTCTTAAGCCGACATCCCATATGCTTCTTGCCTTCCACGACAAAACCTTCCGATTGAGCCATGTAAACATTCTCTTGTAAGTCGCCATTAAGAAATACCGTCTTAACATCTATCTGATGCAGCTCTAAATCACAATGAGCTACAAGTGCCATAACAAATCTAAATGAATCTTTAGTTGATACAGGGGAAAAGGTGTCATTATAGCCAATCCCCTCTCTTTGGGAGAAGCCTTTTGTTACGAGTCTTGCTTTGAACCTTTCGACATTTCCCTTAGAGTCATGCTTAGTTTTGTAGACCCATTTACAGTCTACTGTTTTGACTCCGTCAGGAATTTCTACTAAGTCTCATACATCATTAGTGCCCATAGACTTTAGTTCATCCTCCATGGCTTCAAGCCATTTAGAAGAATGTTCACTCATTATGGCCTCTTTATAAGAGCTGGGATCATCTACCTTCCCTATATCATTAACGTCCTCATTCATATAGACAACATAATCATTTGGGATGGCAGATCTTCTCCCCCGCTGTGATCTTCTAAGAGGTTCATTAGTTATTTCAGGAGGCTTCTGAGGCTCTTCATTAGGTATAACATCAGGAATTCAGAGACCTCAACAGTGGGCACAACAACAGTATTCTCTACTGGAGGTGCAACTGCCTGAGGCACAGGAATAAAAATCTCTGGAATGAGCGGTGAAGGAACATAAACCGGCTTCTCCTCAAGATCTATTTCCTGGGCTCCAGGTCCTCGTTATTTTCTAAGAACACAGTGTGCCTTGTTTCGACAAACTTAGTTATCCTATCAGGACAATAAAACCGATACCCTTTAGATCTGTCAGGGTAACCAATAAAATGGTAACTTACTGTCTTAGGATCTAATTTCCCAATGTGTGGATTAAATAACTTAGCTTCAGCACGACAACCCCACACTCACAAATATTTCATACTCGGTTTCCTCCCAGTTCATAATTCATAAGGTGTTTTAGGTACTGATTTACTGGGAACCCGATTAAGAATATGTGCGGCTGTCTTTAGTGCTTCCATTCACAAGCCAATTGGTAAACTAGAATGGCTAAGCATGCTCCATACCATATCCATAAGTGTACGGTTGTGTCTTTCAGCTACACCATTCTGCTGAGGTTCGCCCGGCATAGGATACTGGGCAACGATGCCATTTTCCTGAAGGAACTTAGCGAAAAGGCCAGGAATTTGCCCATAAGAGGCATGTCTTCCATAATATTCTCCCCCACGATCCGATCTTACCACTTTAATTCTTAGGTTATGCTGATTTTCAACTTCAGCCTTAAATTTGTCAAGTGATTCAGATCGAACTTTAATTGGGAAAGATATAACCATAACGGGAGAAATCATCAGTGAATATGATGAATGTATCAAAACTATCCACTGATGTCACAGGAAAAGGACCACAAATATCAGTATGAATTAATTCTAAAAGTCCTATGCTGCGAGTAGCTCCCTTCTTTATTTGCTTAACATATTTTCCTTTAATGCAATCAATGCAGTGGTCTGAGGCAGAGAAATCTAATGGGTGGAGAATTTCTTCTTTAATGAGATGCTCCATTCTCCCCCTCGGAATGTGGCCTAAACGATAGTGCCACAGTTTCGAAGAAGTCTCATCATTATTTTTACGCTTAGCATCACACATAATCTTTCTGGAAATGCCCTAGCTGCTTGCAGAAAAGACATTCCCCCTTTAGATGCTCCGGTGGGAGCAACATGAGGCTTAGGTGCATATTGCACTTTAGGCCCCGACTTGTCTGAATTAGGGGTGAATTGCAGCTTTTTCTTAGATTTGAAGTCCCCTTGGAACTACCTTTTGTTAGAGCCATCAACATGAAGAGCAAAAATTCTTCTTTTGTGTTCTTATTCTCTCTTTCTTCTGGACACACATGGCGATCATATCGCTCATGCTCCTTTTTTTTAGTATTGCCATATCAGTCATCATCATGATATGCTTTTTATGCTGCCGGACCCATCATACTTATGGGTTAAGAACCTCTGAATCAAAGTACTGGCATAAACTTTAGTGGAGTCTATAAAATTTCTCCTCGATTGAAGCCAAGTACTCCTAGCATTTTCGGAATCGGGGATTGCTCCCCTAATCCCGACTAAAATAGAGGCCTTCATAATCATTAGTTATAAGCGGTTAGACCGCTCCCATTTTTCAGCATTAGTATCATAAATTTTCTTTTTCTCAACATAATTCTCCTCACCTTCGATGGGAGAGGAATGGGAACGGCTACCCTTAAGGTATAGTCAAGGTCCAAAACTCCAAAGACAACAAATATTTTTTAATGTGTGAAAATTGCTCCTCATGAGCTGCTCAATGTTATCAATAGTGGCGGCAACGTTTAAAGCATCAAGTGCTGAACTTCAAAATACAGGGCAAACATTAGAAATATCATAAGAATATATATTGCATATAATTAACCTTACATTGGTCTGATTAATAACATGCATAACTACAGTTCTAATTCATATCACCGTTGGGCAGAAAATGAAAAGGAACTTAATAATTTTATATAGCAACACATGATTATAAACAACGTTGGTCAGAATGTAATCATATGTATACATAATGCCAAAAAGCATAAAAAATCTCCAATTAAAATATCTCGTTGGTTCAATTTTAATTAGAGACAAAACATAATAGTATGGCGACATATGATTATAAACAACGTTGGTCAGAATATAACCATATGTATACATAATGCCAAAATTAATCATAAAAATCTCAAGATTAAAATATCCCGTTGGTTCAATTTTAATCCGAGATTAAACATAATAATATGGTAAAGATACATTAAATTTTGGGCCACCGAACTTAATTAAAACAATGCATAAAATAAAAACATAAAGCAAGAGGAAATGCACTGAAAAGAAAAAAACAATAGCACTGCTACAGTAGCCCAAAATTCGGCGTAAAATAAGCATTCAGCCCACAAAAAATGCACACTGCCAAAATTATGCGCAGACCAAAATGGCACATGCACACGGGGGCCCAAGACGCATGCGCGCAGGCGGCCTAAAATCGCCCCGCGCGGCCGGCCTAGAGAAGGTGTGCAGCCCACAAAAAAAACTCAAAATTCACGCGTGCCGTCGGATCTAAATCGTGTGGTCACGCGTGTGGCCGGCCCAAAACCTTTTTGGCCCGAGAAAATACGGCCGTCCGATTTGATCGGACGGCCGAAACCAAAGCGCGGCCGACACAAAAGTGCCTCAAACCCTAACCCTAACAATCATTCACGCCTTCTCCACCCGAAAAACACGATCGGCGGGCGCGCGGCGGCTCCCGCGGAGCGACGGCGGGCGCGCGGCGAGGAGGGCGGCCCCGAGAGGCGGCAGCGGGAAGCGGGTGGCAGCGGGCGGCGGCCCCGAAGCAGCAGCGGCGGCGCCCGGTGCCCGCGAGGCGGCGGCCCGAGGTGGCGCGGCGGCGGCCCGGGACGGCGCAAAGCGGCGGTGGCCGGGCGGGCGACGACGCCAAAACACATAAGTCCCGATCTAAATTTTTTTTGTTTGTTTTGTTTTGCCGCCGATCTGATATTCTTAATCGGGTTTTTCTTCTGGGAGGTTTTGCTAAAGATTCAAAATTCCCCTCCTTCTAATTTTCGACCGAGACATTAAAAATTAGATTCAAGCCATTAGACATAAAACCGAGTTCGGTATGGGGTTGATTAGGGTTCTAGTAGATCTAGGTAGGCTCTGATACCAAATGTTATTTTGAACTAAGTCTAATCATTAACATTAGCCCTAGGTCAATCAAGAACACCTAAACAAGATTGCTTAGAGCGGAAGCTTAGTTACATACCCGAAGCCGGAGATGCCATGAGAGGTGGTCGGTTGATGCAGCGGAGGAGGGTGGCCGGAGTTGCAGTAGTCGTCGTGTACGGGAAACGAAGGAGGTCCGGTCTTCGTTCACCGCAGCGCCCGTGATGGATCGGGTTATTAGGGTTTTCGTGGTATAGTTCAACGCATCATTTAGCCCTGCCGAAAACCCTCATATATATGTGGCGCTAGGTGACCGGGACCAAAAACCAAGTCGTTGGTAACCACCTCCGATCAAGGTGCGGGGTGGAGGTGTGCCTCCCTAAAAACTCGGAACTGATAGCCGAGATCAACCCAACAACTTCTACTGCATACACCAGGCAGAGCTCACCGCAACTACTGCCCAATCCCGAGCGCTGACAACGGCTGCAGTGCTCCACCGCACCTGCTGCCCAACCAGAGTAGAGATACTGACAATAGCTACAACGACTGGTCGTAGCTACAGTGCTCACCGCTCCTGCCGCTCAATCTGAAGCTCTGAAGACTGCTGCTATGTGACCAGTCAGCTCACCGGCCGCTTGTACTGTCTGTGTCACTCGCGCTTCCCAGTGCTGACGCCTGCGACAACTCACTACGCCGACTTGACTGCTCAAGCGACTGGCAGCACGTCCTCAGCCACTGCCTCCCACTTTAGCTGCTCCTTCACGCACGGCGGTTCGACCACGGCCATCTTCGACCACGGGCATTCGGCTTCTGGTTTCTTCGACCATGAGCGTTCGACCGCGGCCATCTTGACCACGGCCATTCGACCACGGGTATCTTCGACCACGGTCATCCGACCACAGCCATCTTCGACCACAGGCACTTGACCACGGCCATGTACAAATTATCAAGATTAATTCCAACATTCTCCCCCTTAATCTTGATGGTTTGTACTTCGCTGATACGGATCACCCGCATCTTCTCGTGGTATCTTCCCGTCTGCACCGTTGTCGGTCTCACACTGACTTCTTGTTGTAGCGGTATCTCTCCGCTTCTCCAGCGACGATGGCTTCACACCACCGTTTTTGACCACCGGTCGAAACTTTGCTCAGCAACTTCGCACTGCAGTTGGCGCCAGCTTCACACCGACTTCTCCTTGCAGCGACATCACATCGCCACTCCTTGGCATCATACCAAGGCATGGTTTTCAGCTTCACGCTGACCTCTTCTTGCAGCGGCATCACACCACCACTCCTCGGCATCACACCGGGGCATGGTCGTCGACTTCACGCCGACCTCTTCTTGCAGTGGCATCACACCGAGGCATGGTCGTCGGCTTCACGCCGACCTCTTCTTGCAGCGGCATCACACCGCAACTCCTTAGCATCACACCAAGGCATGGTCATCGGCTTCACGCCGACCTCTTCTTGCAGCGGTGTGAAGCTTCACGCCAACCTCTTCTTGCAGCGGCATCACACCGCCACTCCTCAGCAACACACTGAGGCATGGTCATCGGCTTCACGCCGACCTCTTCTTGCAGCGGCATCACACCGCCACTCCTCGGCATCACACCGAGGCATGGTCGTCGACTTCACGCCGACCACTCCTTTTGTCGGCTTCACACCAACTTTACGCGATGATGGCTTCACACCACCGTCGACCACGTCGATTCAAGCCATAAGGACTGACTCATTGTCACTCTTGTCATAGTACCCGTGAAAGAGTAACGCGTTCTCCTCCTCTTTCTCAGGACACTCGTATGCAAAGTGTTCTAGTTTTTGGCAGTTATCGCACATGACTTTGGTTTTGTCGAACTTCTTTCGACCACAGTCACTGCTATTACTGCCGGAGGGGGCCTTGCTTGCCGACGGCTTCCTGCCGCCGTCTTTCTGATGCTTCGACCGCTCGACCTGGGTGAGAAGCAGTTCTCGACCGTTGTCGTTCTTGCTGTTGGCAAGATTACGAAGCCGCTCCTCATGTGCCTTCAGCCGCCCTATGGCCTCCTCAAAAGGCATTAACTCAAAGTCGGAGTGCTGCTCGATTGAGGCGATCAACGGGAGGAACTCATCTGGGGCTGAGTCCAGGAGCTTCTTCATGAGCGCTTGGTCCTCCAGGGTTGTGCCGAGTGCACTATACTTGCTCGCTATCGTGCTCAACTTCCCGACAAAGTCGTCGATAGTTTCTCCCCCTTCATGCGCATCACCGCAAACTCGTTCTGTAGAGTTTGTAGGCGCGCCTTCTGTACCCGGTCAGCCCGAGGTATCTAGTCTTCAGCGAGTCCCAGACCTCCTTGGCTGTCTTCTTCTTCGCTACCTGGAGAAGAAGGTCTTCGGGTATGGCTTGGAAGATAAAGGCCCGCGCCAACTTGTCCTTCTTCCCCTCCATGACCACACTGGTCGGAGAAGAGATGGCCTCCCAGATCCCCTGGGCATCCATCAGCACCTCCATCTTGATCGCCCACGCAGTGTACCTCAATGAAGTCAACATCGGATAGTGGAACGGCACGCCGCTGCTCTCCTTCGTCGCCTGCTGTGCGCTGGTCGCCATCGTCTCCGGTCGCAAGAATTGGGGCATACACCGGCTCTGATACCAAATGTTGGAAGCCGGCACAGGATCTACATGCCCAAAGTCGCTACAATTGGGTCTCACTGTTGTCGGATGGCAAACAGTGGACCTCCGACGAGCTCCTACGACTACGGCAAATGTTAAGGCAAGGAATATCATTATTCAAGGTCTTAGCCGAAATGAGTTTGATCACATCTCTTATCTTAGTCGGCATATGACATCTGGGTGACCCTCGATGCATACCATGAGGGCACCACTTAGATCAAGACTATCCAATAGGATTAGGACAAGAGGGAATATAACAAATTTGAGATGCTTACTGGTGAGTCTTTGCTTTGGCACATTTCACAAAATACCGAGTAACCTCCGAGCTATTGGTCTCACATACCTAAACTCGGATAATGCTCGCCATATGCTTTCTACCCTGGACCTCAGAGTTTGTGAGATGAAAGTGACCACCGTCAAGGATATGACTGATTTGCCGACCTTGAGTCTTGATGCATTGTACTCTCACCTCAAGACTCATAAGATCGACATTGTCTCTTGCAAGACGAAGCCGCGGTCAATGGCCTTGGTCACTGATCCCACATCTGGATTATCTTTTGATGGTGTCTCTGATTTCTCTTTAACTGATTTGTGAGAGATAGGTGATGACCAGTTTGAGTAGTTTCTAAAGAGTAAGTTAGCCCTCTTAGCCAGAAAGTTCTCACACGCATACAAGAGGGTTAGAGAGAGAAACAGAGGAGGTTCGGTGATCTGCTTCGAGTGTGGTGGCCCAACCACATTTGAGCAAATTGCCCCAAGCTGGAGAAGGGCAAGAACGACTACAGCGGTGTGAGCAAGAACGACTACACCAACAAAAGCCGTAAGAATAAGCCACCAACTTATGATCAAGACAAGGAGAAGAAGTACCGCTTACCGCAATCTTGATAAGGCAAAGAAACTCTTTCACTGTGTCCTCACCGCCTTCGACAACTTTGACATCAGCGAGACGAAGTGCTGGAGTGACGACAACGGCAAGGATGATCCGTAGAAGGACACCAAGGATAGCGATGACTTCACGGGGATATGCTTCATGGCTGATGAGAACAAACATCAGCGATGATAATCTCTACAGTGACTCCGATGAGGCATGCCCCTCCTACGACCAGCTCAATGATGCTTTTCTAAAGGCATACCCCTGGTGCCTTAAGAGCAATTCGTAGATAGAATGGTACAGAGTTCAAGAACTCCTACTTTGAGAGGTTCTGCGATGAGACAGATGTAGAGTATCCGTTCTCTCTCCATACGTCCCTCAGCAAAATGGTGTTGTAGAGAGAAAGAACTATACCTTGGTCGAGATGGTTAGGAAGAACTTGATATTTTTTTTACGATTTTGAGGGATTTGGTTTTTTTCTTGAATTCAAATTGTATTTTTAATATTTTGACTGAATTTTTCCAAAAATTCTAAAATTTTTGAAATTTCCGAATTTTGTATTTCTCAGACAATCCAATTTAAAAAAACGAAAATGTTTACCCTAAGTACAAGAGTTTTGTGATACAGGTGTTGCAGTCTTTGCTTCGTGTTGGTCAGGTCTAAAATCCAAAAGGAAATAAAGGAATAAAAAAGGATATCCTGCCTGCCTATGCTTAGTTAAGGAATAAAAAAAAGGATAGCTTACATGCCTATGCTTTGGTCAAGAGAAAGACACAAACTTGAAACCAGACAAAAGACTTCACATTAGCCATACGAGTGCATCACCATCAATTCCAAGGGCTATGCTTATAAGTATACAACATCAAGCTAGGTTGAGGTAAATCCTTTGTACTTCTGCATATAGACTTCTGGATTATTTCCAAAATTTTCCTATGCAAGATATGCTGTAGACTTCTCTATGCTTACGAAGTCTTCAG
This sequence comes from Dendrocalamus latiflorus, assembly GCA_017311315.1. Taxonomy (NCBI): domain Eukaryota; kingdom Viridiplantae; phylum Streptophyta; class Magnoliopsida; order Poales; family Poaceae; genus Dendrocalamus; species Dendrocalamus latiflorus. The sequence continues at coordinate 31,666,090 of CM029643.1, forward strand.
TTCAACTCTACGAACAAAGAAAGAATTAAAGCGGATTAAGTGAAAAGCAAGAAGAAGACTTCAGTGGCCTCATTGCTCAGTAAGTTATCGGGTGAGTCCTCTGAAAAGTTTCAGATTGCATAGTTTCTTCTCTCAGTTCTTGGTTTCTCATCCATTGCAGCACCCCCCTGTAAGGATTAGGAGATCGAGGCTCCCCAACTTATATGGAGATAATTATGTCTGCAATTGTGGGTGAACTTGCCGGTAGGTCCATATCTTTCCTTATCGACAAATACTCGAAGCCGACGGTGCCAATCATGGAGGAGAGACTGCACAGCCTGCAACGGCTGCTGCTACGACTTCGTGTCATCGTCGAGGAGGCAGAGGAACGGCACATCACGAACCAAGCCATGTTGCAGCAGCTGAACATACTAAGGAAGGAGATGTACAGAGGGTATTACACCCTTGACAGCTTCAGATGCCAGGCCCATGGAGAAAACAAGGTCAAATATCATGAAGTGAGTCACTCTTGTGCCCCTTCTAAGTTCAATCCTGCCAAGCGTGTACGTTTCTGCAGTGGCAGTAGTCAGAGTGTACAAGGGCTTCTGGACCAAGTTCTTGGCAACCTAGAACAAACTATTGGAGGTGTGAGTGAGTTTGTCATGTTCCTAAACAGGTGCCCGCGTTTATACCGCCAGCCGTATAGCATGTATTTGCTTTTGGACAAGTGCATGTTCAACCGCCAAATAGAGATGGAACAGATCATAAATTTCCTGTTACAAGCGGAGACTCCCGGTGCTGAAAATCCGGGTGTCCTACCGATCATTGGTCCAGGAAAAGTTGGAAAGAGCACCCTAATCGAGCATGCTTGCGACGATGAACGGGTGCGTAACCACTTCTCTCAAATTTTGTGTTTTAGTGGAGATGACCTTAAAGATGGATGTGTAGTGACTCTAACAGATGGAGGTGTAGTCAAGCATCAAAACCGTAACATGGATGGAGGAAGGACATTGATCGTCATTGAACTAGTTGGGGATATTGACGAGTGTGTTTGGGAAAGGTTTTATTCAGCTTCTGAAGGTCGCATTGCAAGTGGCAGTAAAATTATAGTCGCAAGTCGATCTGAAAAAATTGCAAGTTTTGGAACTGCACAAGCCCTTAGAGTACGATTCTTTACTCCAGAAGCATACTGGTACTTCTTCAAGGTGCGTACGTTTGGAAGCATGGATGCGGAGGAGCATCCAAAATTGGCATCAATAGCAATGGACATTGCCAGGGGGATGAACGGGTGTTTCATGGGTGCAACCATCCTCAGTATACTACTGAAAGCAAATTTTAACCCCCATTTCTGGAGCATGGTTCTTGCAAGCCAAAGAGAATTGAACCAAAAGAATCTCTTACTGCATGGGGCACATTTTGCTGATCCTTGGCAGCTGGTAGAACCGATATATGTCAGAAGAGTAAACAGAACTTCTTCTGAATATTTGGCGATTCTTGATGGCTATCAAACAGGTTCTGCTCAGACCTTGGTTCAAAGCTCTGCTCAAAGTGAAGCTGAAGGTTCCAAGATGAGTGTGCAAGATCTTTTCTTTGGAAATGTTAGGCCTCAATGTAAATTTGAGGTTCTTGCATGGAGATCTCACCTGCCACCTTACTACAGCTACATTTTTAAATGTGAGATACGGAGGCCATAGCGTATGGTCGCCGGGAAGAAGTCGCTTTCAGAAGAATAGTAGTAGCTGACAGTCCTTTTTTTATGAAAGCTTAACAGGCGATCTTAGTATCTCCGAATCTGATGTGTAATGCCATACCTGTAATTTATAAGCTGAACATTTGCGAAATGAAAACATTCTACTCATGTTTTCATAAAGAACAAGAAAGTTCTCCTCGTATAGGAAAGGATACACAAGTCCAACATGGCTCCAAGCTCATGCATATTTCTCCAGCAACATACAGAGACGTGAGTGGAGTAGATATCACCAGGGATTGCATTTTCGGCCCGAAATTCCTGAATTTCGGTGATTTTGGGGTTTTTGGGAGTGGGCCGAGAAAAGCCAAATTTGACAGAATAAATCATGTGCATTTAGTTTGTTTAATTTTTCGTAATAGCATTTAGTTTCAGGTAGTTGCTGCACTAGCCAAATTCCCGCTGCATTCTGTTGCACGTAGCATGACTCTGAATAATGGGCGCAGGAGTGGAGGTAGTGTCGAGAATAGCTCAGGCTGCCCGCATTTTTTGATTGTTTGTTAAGACTTGTAATCTTTGCATATGCTCTATATATTCAGTCATATAATGCATGAAACGCTGCCACTTCCGCAGCACCAAAACTTGTCTCAAAGTTCCATCGCATCGTGTGAGATCCGAGTGTCTGTTGCAGTGCTGAACTCTGAAGAAAATCCGGCACGCAGAAGTCTGACGAGAATCCGACAACAGCTGCTAACTCTGAAGAAAATCCTGCACGCAGCAGTTTCTCCCGGGCGGCTGATTTCCTATCAAAATTTTCAGCCCAGCTTGAAATATCTTGGCCCAAGGTATTATGCAGTTCTACTTTCCAATGAACCGGCCTGGAAAGCACCCCCGAGATCCCCAATCCCCATTTGCAATTGCAACTCGCGAGTCACGAGTACCTTGAGCGGCGGCTAGGGTTTGCCACAATGGAAGGCGAATCCAGCGGCAGGAAGGGAGGTGGAACTGTGGAAGCAGTAAAGGAGGGGGCGGAGGCGACGCCGGCAGGGCTGGGGGCGGCGGGAATGGAGGTGCAGGCGGCAAAGGAGGGGGCGGATGCGGTGCCGGCACGGCTGCGGGTTTAGGAGGGAAATGCGGCGGCGGGAATGGAGGCGGAGGCGGCACCGGCAATGATCTGGGCTGCGGCACAGCTACACGTTCAAAGAGTTATTGCTATGATTCATGTGTTCTCAATATAGTAATTTTCTGTATTGATCTACTGTCAATATTAATCAACTGATGCAATGACAAAGCAAACCTTAGTCAATTGCTCAATTCCCACAATATTGTGGTATTAGCATCACAATTATGATTGCCTGAAATATCAAAGCAACTAAAAGTCACCTTTTTTCTCTGGACATGAAAAAAAGCTCTTGTGGTATTAGACATTGTTAGACTAGTTTAATATATTGAAATCTGCAAGCTCAAGTTCATCATCTTCCCTTCGACACATAACAGATATGTCATGGACCTCAAAATGGCAATTGTGTTAATGTACTATTTAATTACTAGCTTTGCTATCTGTATCTAGTTGAAGATAGTCTCCTATTTGATGCATAGTCTGGACGATAGTTCCGAGATATCACCGAGAAGTAAGAAATATCGCCAAGAAATCGCTGAGAAATCCGAAATTATAAATGCATCTGATTTTTTTAATTCAAACTGTACGTTTGAATTTTTCGACCGAATTCCTCGGGAAAATTTCCGAAATTTCCTAAAGTTGGAAATCTCGGAGGGGTCCATTTTTTTTATTTCCGAGAATGAAATCCCTGGATATCACGCCTATTGTCTGTACTAAAACACATAACTTCCCTGGCTGAACGCTTTCCTTGTAACTCCTATTCAGCAATGTATACAGAGGCCTCGGCACCTGTTGTGATTGAGCCGATCCAATCTATTCTTTCTTCTCTTTCACAGCATTGTTGGATGTACTGAAACATCGACTCGATAAGCTTTGCAACGGTATATAACAGGTACGCCGAAAATTATTCAGGTTAGCGATAAGCTTTGCAACGGTATACAACAGGTACGCCGAAATTATAATCTTTTCTTTCTTCTCTTTCACAGCATTGTTGGATGTACTAAAAACACATAACATCGACTCGATAAGCTTTGCAACGGTATATAATACTGGGAACGTCAGGCATGCAGATAGAAAACGTTGACTAGTCAACACCCTCCCACTCTCGCTGTCTCCTGGACCCCACGCCACGTATCAATCCTCGAGCAGCATTACAATCCCCTGCACGCCGCCGTCGTCGATCGACGGACGCTGGTGGCTACTCCCTCTAGCTGCCTCCCGCCGACTCCGTCCGCTCCACCGCTCACCACGTCAAAGCGCCGCCGCCGGTGACCACCGTGCTATCGAGCGGGCCGGCCAACCTGCAGGTGCGTACTTACCGCAATTCATTGTCGGATGATTCTCTCTCTCGGTTTGGATCATGACATCAACTCAGAGCAAGAAAACCCAGCCAATAGTGTGGGCGAGTTCGGCTCTGGTGCAGGTTGGCTTCTTGGCACTATTGACTTCCAACCATTCTTTGCTTGTTGGAATGCACAATGAGACCAATTCGTCGGTGTCTGGTGCCAATAAGATATCACCGGCTGCTATTGACTTCCAACCATTCGTTGATTGTTGGAACGCACTAGACATTCTATAGTGAAAGATGGTACAAACACTTGGCACTATAATAGAGTTTCAGATTACAAAACACATCATTTCTCTCAGCTAGCTAGCTCTCGGTGATCCATAATTTCAGACCGCAGTGCCTTCCTTTCAGCAGAGGAGAGGTTCCCAAACCATGGAGATGACTATTTCTGCTATTATAGGTCATCATGCCGGTCGATCCATATCTTTCCTCATGGACAAATACATGAAGCGTACGGCGCCAACCGAGGAGGAGAGACTGTACAGCCTGCAACGGCTGCTTCAACGGGTTTGCGTCATTGTCGAGGAGGCCGAGGAACGGCGCATCACAAACCAAGCCATGCTGCAGCAGTTGAACATTCTGAAAAAGGAGATGTACAGAGGCTACTACACACTGGACATGTTCAGACGCCGAGCCCATGGAGGCGAGGACGCTAAATATGAAGTGACCATTCTTTCGCCATGTCTAGATTCAATCCTGCCAAGCGTGTCTGTTTCTCTGGTGGAAGTAGCCATGGTGTGAGAGTGTAGGACCGCTATGGCAATAAAGGTAGTGAATGACGTCTTTAAATTTTCCTCTAAATATTTCCTTAATCTTCACTTCAATAGTTATGAGAAGCTATAAAGATCAAGAAACCAAAAATCCAAAAATTCTTAGTGTTATAGAAATTACAGCCCATAAATAGTGAAAAATAGCACTATTTTAAATTCAAAAATTTATGAAACTCTTAAATCGTCGACCCAAAAGATTTAAAACTTGAATCAAAACTAATTCATGACCTTAAGAACATATCTCAATAAAAAAAACCTGAAAGAACTTGAGAGAATGGGATCTTTTGGTTCGTGAAACTCAGTTGTACCAAAACCGGGCCAAAACGTAAAAATGAGCTAATTTTCAAACCAAAACTCTAAATCACTTCAAATTTGGTATGCACCTTGTCTAGAATGTCAAGAATATATTCCAATCAATGATCAAGAAAATCATTATCAAAGTTCTGACCTTTTTCTCTTTAAAGGCATATTGCACTAAAAACGGATCAAAAACTACAAACGGTGAATATGACTTACGTGTGGGTGAATGATGGCCAAGATGGCTATAGATGTGTTTTCATATGTCTCAGCAAGCAAGAACATCGAATAAATCAAGATAGAAATAGCTAGATAAGAAATCACTTGGAGAGGCCAAAAAGAGCAAAAACTATGTTTCTTCAAGAACTTGCCAATCAAGTGTATAGATGGGTGGAGATTGATTTTCAGATATTATCTTATCTCTTGCACATCCTTAAAATAGCAAGATCAAGAAGGAAAAAGGCGCTTTGGAGAGCGGTTTAGGTCATGGTGAAGCTGGTTTGATCAAGATGGATCAAGGCTAAGAATTTAACGGATTCGAGATTATGCGCTTTGAAAAGCCTGTATAAGTGAATTCGCGTGAGTAAAACCCATGTGGGGGGTTGCTGGATTTCTTTCATTGTGCTAACTGGATAGCATCCACTAAGGAGTAGATATGGCTGGCTAGCCCATTTATAAAGGGGAGTTGGGATGGAGACTTGTGGTTATCCATCCAATCTATTTCTCTTGTGCTTTCATATTTAGAGTTAGGGTTTAAGAGTAGAGTGTTTGGTGCGCTCTCTATCCTCCAAAATAGAACCACCCTTTGATCATCTCCATTACTATTTCTTATCTTGATTGATTTACTCTTGATTTAGTTGGGTTTTCCTCTCCTCTCACCTATCTTCTTGATCTTGCTATGCCAAGGTCATATAAAAGATAGAGATAATCTTAGAAAATCTATCTCCAACCATCTAAGCACTTTGGTAGCAAGTTCATCAAGAAACTCAGTTTTTGCATGTTTCTGATCTTTCAAGTGATTTCTTGATCTGAGGGTTTTTGGCGTGATTACATCGGTGTTCTAACTTACTGTGACATGTGAAAATACATCTAGAGCCATCTTGGCCATCATCCACCCATTAGCAAGTCGTATTCACTGTTTTAGGTTTTTGATTGATTTTGGTGCAATCTGTTTTAAAATTAAAAAAGGTATCAACTTTGGTAATATTTTTCACTATCATTTGTTGGAATAGGTTTGTGATATCTAGAGAAGATTCCTGCAAATTTTTATGCCATTGGATCTACGAATCAAAAGTTACATGGATTTTTCATTCGTGAAATAGTGTTAAAATTTCTATTCATCCCCTGATTTCACAGGTCTTATTTCGATCACATTGTTTGGTTCCACCACACATGACTTGTTTCGACTAAATTGTTTGGTTGAACCACACAGATTTTATTTTGACCACATTGTTTGGTTCGACCATACAGGTCTTATTTCAACCACATAGTTTGGTTTGACCACACAGGTCTTATTTCAACCACATTGCTTGGTTTGACTATACAGGTCTTATTTCGACCATATTGTCTGGTTTGTCCACACAGGTCCTTTTTGACCACTCTAGTCTTGTTCGATCACACTGGCTTTTCTATGTTAAATTTGTCTCTGTTGATTTAGTTTTTATTCTTGATCTTCATATTTTCTCATACCTATTGAAGTAAAGGTTAGGGAATACCTATAGTGTACCATCGTATCTCAAAATGGATATACATCATACTTAATGGGAGTTGGTTTGCTTTTAAGGTCCTTTTTATCCAGAATCAGAGACTTTCCAATAAATCCATGCCGGCAACATGATCACGAAAAATATTGGGTGGTAAGCCTTTAGTAAGCGGATCCGCAAGCATTAACTTAGTACTAATATGCTTGATACTTATGGTTTGATCCTGGATTGTCTTTCACAACATGATACTTAATGTCAATGTGTTTGGCAGCACCACTTGACTTGTTGTTATTTGCATAAAAGACTGCGGGTTCGTTATCGCAGTATAAGGTGAGTGGTTTAGAGATGCTGTCTACCACTCTAAGTCCCGGGATAAAGTTCTTAAGCCATACAGCCTGCCCGGTAGCCTCATAACATGCCACAGACTCAGCTTGCATCGTTGAAGATGCCGTAAGGGTTTGTTTGGAGCTTTTCCACAAGATAGCTCCTCCAGCGAGTGTGAAGATATAACCTGACGTGGATTTCTTAGTATCAACACATCCCGCAAAATCTGAATCTGAATAACCAATAACTTCAAGGTTATCAGAAAACTTATATGTGAGCATGAAATGCTTAGTAGCTTGCATATAGCGCAAAGCTTTCTTAACGGCTTTCCAGTGGTCCAGTCCTGGATTTGACTGATATCTGCCAAACATCCCGGTTACAAAAGCTAAATCAGGGCGTGTACATACTTGAGCATACATAATGCTTCCGACAGCTGAAGAATAAGGAACCGACTTCATCTAATCAGTTTCATATTGGTTCCTTGGACATTGAAATGTCCCAAACTTATCGCCCTTAACAATAGGAGCAGGCGAGCCAAAGCACTTATGCATATTGTATCTCTTTAGTACTCTGTCAATGTATGCCTTCTGAGATAAACCTAATATTCCTTTGGACCTATCTCGGTGAATTTCAATGCCAAGAACATAAGAGGCATCACCGAGATTAAAATTAGATGAAAGAAATCTCTTGGTCTTAAACAGCATGTCCTTATCGCTGTTGGCCAATAAGATATCATCCACATAAAGTACTAAGATGGTGAATTTACTCCCCTTGAACTTAACATATATGCAGTTATCAACTTCATTTTCCTTAAATTCAAAACTCCTTATGATCTTATCGAATTTGAGGTACCACTACCTAGACGCTTGTTTCAAGCCATAAATGGATTTCTTAAGCCGACATCCCATATGCTTCTTGCCTTCCACGACAAAACCTTCCGATTGAGCCATGTAAACATTCTCTTGTAAGTCGCCATTAAGAAATACCGTCTTAACATCTATCTGATGCAGCTCTAAATCACAATGAGCTACAAGTGCCATAACAAATCTAAATGAATCTTTAGTTGATACAGGGGAAAAGGTGTCATTATAGCCAATCCCCTCTCTTTGGGAGAAGCCTTTTGTTACGAGTCTTGCTTTGAACCTTTCGACATTTCCCTTAGAGTCATGCTTAGTTTTGTAGACCCATTTACAGTCTACTGTTTTGACTCCGTCAGGAATTTCTACTAAGTCTCATACATCATTAGTGCCCATAGACTTTAGTTCATCCTCCATGGCTTCAAGCCATTTAGAAGAATGTTCACTCATTATGGCCTCTTTATAAGAGCTGGGATCATCTACCTTCCCTATATCATTAACGTCCTCATTCATATAGACAACATAATCATTTGGGATGGCAGATCTTCTCCCCCGCTGTGATCTTCTAAGAGGTTCATTAGTTATTTCAGGAGGCTTCTGAGGCTCTTCATTAGGTATAACATCAGGAATTCAGAGACCTCAACAGTGGGCACAACAACAGTATTCTCTACTGGAGGTGCAACTGCCTGAGGCACAGGAATAAAAATCTCTGGAATGAGCGGTGAAGGAACATAAACCGGCTTCTCCTCAAGATCTATTTCCTGGGCTCCAGGTCCTCGTTATTTTCTAAGAACACAGTGTGCCTTGTTTCGACAAACTTAGTTATCCTATCAGGACAATAAAACCGATACCCTTTAGATCTGTCAGGGTAACCAATAAAATGGTAACTTACTGTCTTAGGATCTAATTTCCCAATGTGTGGATTAAATAACTTAGCTTCAGCACGACAACCCCACACTCACAAATATTTCATACTCGGTTTCCTCCCAGTTCATAATTCATAAGGTGTTTTAGGTACTGATTTACTGGGAACCCGATTAAGAATATGTGCGGCTGTCTTTAGTGCTTCCATTCACAAGCCAATTGGTAAACTAGAATGGCTAAGCATGCTCCATACCATATCCATAAGTGTACGGTTGTGTCTTTCAGCTACACCATTCTGCTGAGGTTCGCCCGGCATAGGATACTGGGCAACGATGCCATTTTCCTGAAGGAACTTAGCGAAAAGGCCAGGAATTTGCCCATAAGAGGCATGTCTTCCATAATATTCTCCCCCACGATCCGATCTTACCACTTTAATTCTTAGGTTATGCTGATTTTCAACTTCAGCCTTAAATTTGTCAAGTGATTCAGATCGAACTTTAATTGGGAAAGATATAACCATAACGGGAGAAATCATCAGTGAATATGATGAATGTATCAAAACTATCCACTGATGTCACAGGAAAAGGACCACAAATATCAGTATGAATTAATTCTAAAAGTCCTATGCTGCGAGTAGCTCCCTTCTTTATTTGCTTAACATATTTTCCTTTAATGCAATCAATGCAGTGGTCTGAGGCAGAGAAATCTAATGGGTGGAGAATTTCTTCTTTAATGAGATGCTCCATTCTCCCCCTCGGAATGTGGCCTAAACGATAGTGCCACAGTTTCGAAGAAGTCTCATCATTATTTTTACGCTTAGCATCACACATAATCTTTCTGGAAATGCCCTAGCTGCTTGCAGAAAAGACATTCCCCCTTTAGATGCTCCGGTGGGAGCAACATGAGGCTTAGGTGCATATTGCACTTTAGGCCCCGACTTGTCTGAATTAGGGGTGAATTGCAGCTTTTTCTTAGATTTGAAGTCCCCTTGGAACTACCTTTTGTTAGAGCCATCAACATGAAGAGCAAAAATTCTTCTTTTGTGTTCTTATTCTCTCTTTCTTCTGGACACACATGGCGATCATATCGCTCATGCTCCTTTTTTTTAGTATTGCCATATCAGTCATCATCATGATATGCTTTTTATGCTGCCGGACCCATCATACTTATGGGTTAAGAACCTCTGAATCAAAGTACTGGCATAAACTTTAGTGGAGTCTATAAAATTTCTCCTCGATTGAAGCCAAGTACTCCTAGCATTTTCGGAATCGGGGATTGCTCCCCTAATCCCGACTAAAATAGAGGCCTTCATAATCATTAGTTATAAGCGGTTAGACCGCTCCCATTTTTCAGCATTAGTATCATAAATTTTCTTTTTCTCAACATAATTCTCCTCACCTTCGATGGGAGAGGAATGGGAACGGCTACCCTTAAGGTATAGTCAAGGTCCAAAACTCCAAAGACAACAAATATTTTTTAATGTGTGAAAATTGCTCCTCATGAGCTGCTCAATGTTATCAATAGTGGCGGCAACGTTTAAAGCATCAAGTGCTGAACTTCAAAATACAGGGCAAACATTAGAAATATCATAAGAATATATATTGCATATAATTAACCTTACATTGGTCTGATTAATAACATGCATAACTACAGTTCTAATTCATATCACCGTTGGGCAGAAAATGAAAAGGAACTTAATAATTTTATATAGCAACACATGATTATAAACAACGTTGGTCAGAATGTAATCATATGTATACATAATGCCAAAAAGCATAAAAAATCTCCAATTAAAATATCTCGTTGGTTCAATTTTAATTAGAGACAAAACATAATAGTATGGCGACATATGATTATAAACAACGTTGGTCAGAATATAACCATATGTATACATAATGCCAAAATTAATCATAAAAATCTCAAGATTAAAATATCCCGTTGGTTCAATTTTAATCCGAGATTAAACATAATAATATGGTAAAGATACATTAAATTTTGGGCCACCGAACTTAATTAAAACAATGCATAAAATAAAAACATAAAGCAAGAGGAAATGCACTGAAAAGAAAAAAACAATAGCACTGCTACAGTAGCCCAAAATTCGGCGTAAAATAAGCATTCAGCCCACAAAAAATGCACACTGCCAAAATTATGCGCAGACCAAAATGGCACATGCACACGGGGGCCCAAGACGCATGCGCGCAGGCGGCCTAAAATCGCCCCGCGCGGCCGGCCTAGAGAAGGTGTGCAGCCCACAAAAAAAACTCAAAATTCACGCGTGCCGTCGGATCTAAATCGTGTGGTCACGCGTGTGGCCGGCCCAAAACCTTTTTGGCCCGAGAAAATACGGCCGTCCGATTTGATCGGACGGCCGAAACCAAAGCGCGGCCGACACAAAAGTGCCTCAAACCCTAACCCTAACAATCATTCACGCCTTCTCCACCCGAAAAACACGATCGGCGGGCGCGCGGCGGCTCCCGCGGAGCGACGGCGGGCGCGCGGCGAGGAGGGCGGCCCCGAGAGGCGGCAGCGGGAAGCGGGTGGCAGCGGGCGGCGGCCCCGAAGCAGCAGCGGCGGCGCCCGGTGCCCGCGAGGCGGCGGCCCGAGGTGGCGCGGCGGCGGCCCGGGACGGCGCAAAGCGACGGTTTGCGCCGTCCCGGGCGGGCGACGACGCCAAAACACATAAGTCCCGATCTAAATTTTTTTTGTTTGTTTTGTTTTGCCGCCGATCTGATATTCTTAATCGGGTTTTTCTTCTGGGAGGTTTTGCTAAAGATTCAAAATTCCCCTCCTTCTAATTTTCGACCGAGACATTAAAAATTAGATTCAAGCCATTAGACATAAAACCGAGTTCGGTATGGGGTTGATTAGGGTTCTAGTAGATCTAGGTAGGCTCTGATACCAAATGTTATTTTGAACTAAGTCTAATCATTAACATTAGCCCTAGGTCAATCAAGAACACCTAAACAAGATTGCTTAGAGCGGAAGCTTAGTTACATACCCGAAGCCGGAGATGCCATGAGAGGTGGTCGGTTGATGCAGCGGAGGAGGGTGGCCGGAGTTGCAGTAGTCGTCGTGTACGGGAAACGAAGGAGGTCCGGTCTTCGTTCACCGCAGCGCCCGTGATGGATCGGGTTATTAGGGTTTTCGTGGTATAGTTCAACGCATCATTTAGCCCTGCCGAAAACCCTCATATATATGTGGCGCTAGGTGACCGGGACCAAAAACCAAGTCGTTGGTAACCACCTCCGATCAAGGTGCGGGGTGGAGGTGTGCCTCCCTAAAAACTCGGAACTGATAGCCGAGATCAACCCAACAACTTCTACTGCATACACCAGGCAGAGCTCACCGCAACTACTGCCCAATCCCGAGCGCTGACAACGGCTGCAGTGCTCCACCGCACCTGCTGCCCAACCAGAGTAGAGATACTGACAATAGCTACAACGACTGGTCGTAGCTACAGTGCTCACCGCTCCTGCCGCTCAATCTGAAGCTCTGAAGACTGCTGCTATGTGACCAGTCAGCTCACCGGCCGCTTGTACTGTCTGTGTCACTCGCGCTTCCCAGTGCTGACGCCTGCGACAACTCACTACGCCGACTTGACTGCTCAAGCGACTGGCAGCACGTCCTCAGCCACTGCCTCCCACTTTAGCTGCTCCTTCACGCACGGCGGTTCGACCACGGCCATCTTCGACCACGGGCATTCGGCTTCTGGTTTCTTCGACCATGAGCGTTCGACCGCGGCCATCTTGACCACGGCCATTCGACCACGGGTATCTTCGACCACGGTCATCCGACCACAGCCATCTTCGACCACAGGCACTTGACCACGGCCATGTACAAATTATCAAGATTAATTCCAACATTCTCCCCCTTAATCTTGATGGTTTGTACTTCGCTGATACGGATCACCCGCATCTTCTCGTGGTATCTTCCCGTCTGCACCGTTGTCGGTCTCACACTGACTTCTTGTTGTAGCGGTATCTCTCCGCTTCTCCAGCGACGATGGCTTCACACCACCGTTTTTGACCACCGGTCGAAACTTTGCTCAGCAACTTCGCACTGCAGTTGGCGCCAGCTTCACACCGACTTCTCCTTGCAGCGACATCACATCGCCACTCCTTGGCATCATACCAAGGCATGGTTTTCAGCTTCACGCTGACCTCTTCTTGCAGCGGCATCACACCACCACTCCTCGGCATCACACCGGGGCATGGTCGTCGACTTCACGCCGACCTCTTCTTGCAGTGGCATCACACCGAGGCATGGTCGTCGGCTTCACGCCGACCTCTTCTTGCAGCGGCATCACACCGCAACTCCTTAGCATCACACCAAGGCATGGTCATCGGCTTCACGCCGACCTCTTCTTGCAGCGGTGTGAAGCTTCACGCCAACCTCTTCTTGCAGCGGCATCACACCGCCACTCCTCAGCAACACACTGAGGCATGGTCATCGGCTTCACGCCGACCTCTTCTTGCAGCGGCATCACACCGCCACTCCTCGGCATCACACCGAGGCATGGTCGTCGACTTCACGCCGACCACTCCTTTTGTCGGCTTCACACCAACTTTACGCGATGATGGCTTCACACCACCGTCGACCACGTCGATTCAAGCCATAAGGACTGACTCATTGTCACTCTTGTCATAGTACCCGTGAAAGAGTAACGCGTTCTCCTCCTCTTTCTCAGGACACTCGTATGCAAAGTGTTCTAGTTTTTGGCAGTTATCGCACATGACTTTGGTTTTGTCGAACTTCTTTCGACCACAGTCACTGCTATTACTGCCGGAGGGGGCCTTGCTTGCCGACGGCTTCCTGCCGCCGTCTTTCTGATGCTTCGACCGCTCGACCTGGGTGAGAAGCAGTTCTCGACCGTTGTCGTTCTTGCTGTTGGCAAGATTACGAAGCCGCTCCTCATGTGCCTTCAGCCGCCCTATGGCCTCCTCAAAAGGCATTAACTCAAAGTCGGAGTGCTGCTCGATTGAGGCGATCAACGGGAGGAACTCATCTGGGGCTGAGTCCAGGAGCTTCTTCATGAGCGCTTGGTCCTCCAGGGTTGTGCCGAGTGCACTATACTTGCTCGCTATCGTGCTCAACTTCCCGACAAAGTCGTCGATAGTTTCTCCCCCTTCATGCGCATCACCGCAAACTCGTTCTGTAGAGTTTGTAGGCGCGCCTTCTGTACCCGGTCAGCCCGAGGTATCTAGTCTTCAGCGAGTCCCAGACCTCCTTGGCTGTCTTCTTCTTCGCTACCTGGAGAAGAAGGTCTTCGGGTATGGCTTGGAAGATAAAGGCCCGCGCCAACTTGTCCTTCTTCCCCTCCATGACCACACTGGTCGGAGAAGAGATGGCCTCCCAGATCCCCTGGGCATCCATCAGCACCTCCATCTTGATCGCCCACGCAGTGTACCTCAATGAAGTCAACATCGGATAGTGGAACGGCACGCCGCTGCTCTCCTTCGTCGCCTGCTGTGCGCTGGTCGCCATCGTCTCCGGTCGCAAGAATTGGGGCATACACCGGCTCTGATACCAAATGTTGGAAGCCGGCACAGGATCTACATGCCCAAAGTCGCTACAATTGGGTCTCACTGTTGTCGGATGGCAAACAGTGGACCTCCGACGAGCTCCTACGACTACGGCAAATGTTAAGGCAAGGAATATCATTATTCAAGGTCTTAGCCGAAATGAGTTTGATCACATCTCTTATCTTAGTCGGCATATGACATCTGGGTGACCCTCGATGCATACCATGAGGGCACCACTTAGATCAAGACTATCCAATAGGATTAGGACAAGAGGGAATATAACAAATTTGAGATGCTTACTGGTGAGTCTTTGCTTTGGCACATTTCACAAAATACCGAGTAACCTCCGAGCTATTGGTCTCACATACCTAAACTCGGATAATGCTCGCCATATGCTTTCTACCCTGGACCTCAGAGTTTGTGAGATGAAAGTGACCACCGTCAAGGATATGACTGATTTGCCGACCTTGAGTCTTGATGCATTGTACTCTCACCTCAAGACTCATAAGATCGACATTGTCTCTTGCAAGACGAAGCCGCGGTCAATGGCCTTGGTCACTGATCCCACATCTGGATTATCTTTTGATGGTGTCTCTGATTTCTCTTTAACTGATTTGTGAGAGATAGGTGATGACCAGTTTGAGTAGTTTCTAAAGAGTAAGTTAGCCCTCTTAGCCAGAAAGTTCTCACACGCATACAAGAGGGTTAGAGAGAGAAACAGAGGAGGTTCGGTGATCTGCTTCGAGTGTGGTGGCCCAACCACATTTGAGCAAATTGCCCCAAGCTGGAGAAGGGCAAGAACGACTACAGCGGTGTGAGCAAGAACGACTACACCAACAAAAGCCGTAAGAATAAGCCACCAACTTATGATCAAGACAAGGAGAAGAAGTACCGCTTACCGCAATCTTGATAAGGCAAAGAAACTCTTTCACTGTGTCCTCACCGCCTTCGACAACTTTGACATCAGCGAGACGAAGTGCTGGAGTGACGACAACGGCAAGGATGATCCGTAGAAGGACACCAAGGATAGCGATGACTTCACGGGGATATGCTTCATGGCTGATGAGAACAAACATCAGCGATGATAATCTCTACAGTGACTCCGATGAGGCATGCCCCTCCTACGACCAGCTCAATGATGCTTTTCTAAAGGCATACCCCTGGTGCCTTAAGAGCAATTCGTAGATAGAATGGTACAGAGTTCAAGAACTCCTACTTTGAGAGGTTCTGCGATGAGACAGATGTAGAGTATCCGTTCTCTCTCCATACGTCCCTCAGCAAAATGGTGTTGTAGAGAGAAAGAACTATACCTTGGTCGAGATGGTTAGGAAGAACTTGATATTTTTTTTACGATTTTGAGGGATTTGGTTTTTTTCTTGAATTCAAATTGTATTTTTAATATTTTGACTGAATTTTTCCAAAAATTCTAAAATTTTTGAAATTTCCGAATTTTGTATTTCTCAGACAATCCAATTTAAAAAAACGAAAATGTTTACCCTAAGTACAAGAGTTTTGTGATACAGGTGTTGCAGTCTTTGCTTCGTGTTGGTCAGGTCTAAAATCCAAAAGGAAATAAAGGAATAAAAAAGGATATCCTGCCTGCCTATGCTTAGTTAAGGAATAAAAAAAAGGATAGCTTACATGCCTATGCTTTGGTCAAGAGAAAGACACAAACTTGAAACCAGACAAAAGACTTCACATTAGCCATACGAGTGCATCACCATCAATTCCAAGGGCTATGCTTATAAGTATACAACATCAAGCTAGGTTGAGGTAAATCCTTTGTACTTCTGCATATAGACTTCTGGATTATTTCCAAAATTTTCCTATGCAAGATATGCTGTAGACTTCTCTATGCTTACGAAGTCTTCAGTTCAACTCTACGAACAAAGAAAGAATTAAAGCGGATTAAGTGAAAAGCAAGAAGAAGACTTCAGTGGCCTCATTGCTCAGTAAGTTATCGGGTGAGTCCTCTGAAAAGTTTCAGATTGCATAGTTTCTTCTCTCAGTTCTTGGTTTCTCATCCATTGCAGCACCCCCCTGTAAGGATTAGGAGATCGAGGCTCCCCAACTTATATGGAGATAATTATGTCTGCAATTGTGGGTGAACTTGCCGGTAGGTCCATATCTTTCCTTATCGACAAATACTCGAAGCCGACGGTGCCAATCATGGAGGAGAGACTGCACAGCCTGCAACGGCTGCTGCTACGACTTCGTGTCATCGTCGAGGAGGCAGAGGAACGGCACATCACGAACCAAGCCATGTTGCAGCAGCTGAACATACTAAGGAAGGAGATGTACAGAGGGTATTACACCCTTGACAGCTTCAGATGCCAGGCCCATGGAGAAAACAAGGTCAAAGATCATGAAGTGAGTCACTCTTTTGCCCCTTCTAAGTTCAATCCTGCCAAGCGTTTATGTTTCTGCAATGGCAGTAGTCAGAGTGTACAAGGGCTTCTGGACCAAGTTCTTGGCAACCTAGAGCTAACTATTGGAGGTGTGAGTGAGTTTGTCATGTTCCTAAACAGATGCCCGCGTTTATACCGCCAGCCGTATAGCATGTATTTGCTTTTGGACAAGTGCATGTTCAACCGCCAAACAGAGATGGAACATATCATAAATTTCCTGTTACAAGCGGAGACTCCCGGTGCTGAAAATCCGGGTGTCCTACCGATCATTGGTCCAGGAAAAGTTGGAAAGAGCACCCTAATCGAGCATGCTTGCAACGATGAACGGGTGCGTAACCACTTCTCTCAAATTTTGTGTTTTAGTGGAGATGACCTTAAAGATGGAGGTGTAGTGACTCTAACAGATGGAGGTGTAGTCAAGCATCTAAACCGTAACATGGATGGAAGAAGGACATTGATCGTCATTGAACTGGTTGGGGATATTGACGAGTCTGTATGGGAAAGGTTGTATTCAGCTTCTAAAGGTCGCATTGCAAGTGGCAGTAAAATTATACTCGCAAGTCGATCTGAAAAAATTGCAAGTTTTGGAACTGCACAAGCCCTTAGAGTACGATTCTTTACTCCGGAAGCATACTGGTACTTCTTCAAGGTGCGTACGTTTGGAAGCATAGATGCGGAGGAGCATCCAAAATTGGCATCAATAGCCATGGATATGGCCAAGGAGTTGAACGGGTGTTTCATGGGTGCATCCATCCTCAGTGTACTACTGAAAGCAAATTTTAACCCCCATTTCTGGAGCATGGCTCTTGCAAGCGAAAGAGAATTCAAGCAAAAGAATATCTTGCTGCATGGGGCACATTTTGCTGATCCTTGGCAGGTGGAACTGGTGTATGTCAGAAGAGTAAACAAAACTTCTTCTGAATATTTGGCGATTATTGATGAATATGAAACAGGTTCTGCTCAGACCTTGGCTCAAAGCTCTGCTCAAAGTGAAGCTGAAGGTTCCAAGATGAGTGTGCAAGATCTTTTCTATGGAAATGTTAGGCCTCAAGGGAAATTTAAGGTTCTTGCATGGAGATCTCACCTGCCACCTTACTACAACTACATGTTTGACTGTGAGATACGGAGGCCATAGCGTGTGGTCACCGGGAAGAGGCTCTTTCAGAAGAATAGTAGTAGCTGACAGTCCTTTTTTTATGAAAGCTTAACAGGCGATCTTAGTATCTCAGAATCTGATGTGTAATACCATACCTGTAATATATAAGCTGAACATTTGCGTAATGAAAACATTCTACTGATGTTTTCATAAAGAACAAGAATGTTCTCCTAGTATAGGAAAGGATGTGTAAGACCATGTGGCTAAGTTTAGATTTTTTATAATGATGAATAATTGACAACATGGCTTAGTATTGTTATTCGAGGCGTATGAGTGTGTTCGTTGACTAATATCGGTCAAGTTGGTGAGAACTTGTGCCGGGGAAAACGTTCTTTGGTTTTTGCATGTGCAGGTTGGTCGTAGAGACGGTCATGGTCGGTGACGATGAAGACCGGGACTAGGAGGGGGAAATCTGAAGTCCAGGTGGTCGAGGATGTCACGAGGTGGTCGAGCTCACGATGGAGCACATGGAGATTAAAGATAGATGATGCGTGGAGAAGATACAGGAGGTGTGGTCCTGGAGGCTTCGACACGCGATGAGTGAAAAGTCTGAGTGTGAAAACCCGTGTTAGGAAGGATTTCGGATCCCTTGAAAATTAGTGGGCCAAAAATCTAATTGAGGTAAAAAGACCCAGGCTTAGTTGAACGAATTGTTTTAGGGTTTCAAGTAGAGATCGAGTAGAAAACGGTCGGCCGTATGAAATACGGAGACGGCGGCTGTTGCGTGAGGCGGCCGTGAGCGAGATATAGTGGTGATCGGTTCGGCTGAAAAGCTCATGGATTATGGCTGAAAACACTGTAGCTGGCTGAAAAAAGCACTGTAGCTAACAGAGGCTTATTTAGCATAATTAAATTTAAAAAAATTTAAAAATATAAAAAATATGTTAGCCCATTACGTATAATACAAACAAATACGGGAAAAAAAGAACCGACAAAAAGGCTCAATAAAAAGCCAAAAGTTCAGAAAAAGACGAAACTTATGAATAGTGAAAAATAAGACAGAAGTCGAAGCCGAGTTGATCAGGACCATAAATTGTAATTAGCTGCATGCATTGGGTGCGGTGATTGAGCGAAAATAAAAAAAAGTTTTGACCGTGCGCTGCTTTTGGAGGGCGGCTGCGGTTTTTGGAGAAAAAATCTACTCGAGTTCCCCTGCTGCCGCCACCGCTTTCTTTCCTCTGTGTCTCCGACGTGACGCGCGCAAGGCAGACGCACACACGCCAACAGAGAGCCGATCGATCTGATCTTCTAATGCCGTTATCTCGCCGATTCGGTCATACGTGAGTACTGCTTCTTGTTTGCATGTGTGTGCTTTCGGATGGTATTTGTAATTTTATCTTTGCAGGAGTTGCGTCAGTACCGGTCGAGACAAGAGATAATATTTTTGGTGATCTGGTTCTAGCTTGATGTGACCTTTTTGCATTAGCATGGATACACAGAGTTGATGGCTGCATTGTAGTTTCTCTCACCTTGATATTGCTTTTTGGTCTTGTGATTTGATTGCTGCATCCGTGAACCATCTGAGCCATATTATATGAACCTCTCACAGCTTGCATACATAGTACATACACATACACTACACTAGTTAATTGATTAATGTTTGCACGGCAATTGGCTGCTCAGCACTTCAGCAGTCCAACAGGACACGCGTCCAGTAAAGAAGCTGCATCTTTTATTTGTTGGTCTGCATGGTTCTGCTGTGCATACATGTTCTGGTGAAAAGCAATGGCAAATGCATGCATTCTGAACCATCAGAACCACGTCACAACAGGCATACATATATATGCTAATTGATTTTGGTTACCATCCATATCCATCCGTGACTCATCAAAGCTCGACATGCATACTTAAATATACTAGTTGATTTTGGTTAAATACTTGCATGGTTTAGCTATTGGTAAAAGGAATGCATCTTTGTTTTTTTTTCTTTCCTTTCTTTTAGTAGCTACAGTAACCATATATGTAATATATATTTCTTTTGCTATCTTTGTTCTTTTTGTGTGCTTCTGTGATTTGTAGGTTTAAAAATATTAATAAATTTTGAAAAGGTTCCGTTAGACGCTGCAATCATTCACCCCCTCTGATTGTCATCGACGATCCTACAGGGTGCACAAGTCCAACAAGGCTCCAAGCTCATGCATATTTCTCCAGCAACACACGGAGACGTAAGTCACTACTACAAAACAAACTATATTGGACACCTCAGCACAGACAGTTCGTGTGGAGCCGTCTGTGTTTTAATTATTACAGATGGTTCATGGCTAAAACCGTATCTGAAACTATCACAGACGATTAGATTTTAAAGCTATTTATGATACATGCATTATCACAGACGGTTTTTAATTAAAACCGTCTATGAAACTATCATAAACGGTTTTTATTTACAACCGTCTGTGTTCTGTGTTTTGTTGAAAGTCATAAGAAACTTGCTTGAAACCTTGAACCTAAAATCTACTTGACACTTACTTGAAACTTTTGAAACTTGATGAAACCCAAATAAACACTTGCTTAAAACTATTGAAAGTTGCTTCGTACCTACAACCTGAAACCTAAAACCTGTTGATGCCTAAATTTCCTATTTTATAGGAAACAATCTCAATGGTATATCGTGGTCTAGCTATGCTCATTTCATATGGTTCATTTGCACAATATGATACTTGAAACTCATGAAACACCTAAACTGATGCCTACATGAAACTCTTGGAGTGTAGTTGATACTTACACTAAACTCTCGAAACAAACAATTATGAAAAAAAACTCTTGAAGTACATATTGGAAAAACTTATGAAACATAATTCCTTCATGCACCATATGAAACCTTTTGAAACATGAAACCTATTGAAACTTTACTGAAACCTGAGACTTTCATGAAAGTTGCTTTTGAAACATGGAACTTGTTTGAAACTATCATGAAACTTCCCTTTTGAAACTTGAAGTATACAAGAAACACACTTTTGAAATATGAAGTATGCTCAAAACTTTCCCTTAAAACTTAAGCATGCTTGAAACCTTTTTTGAGTCATAAAACCATGTAAAAACTGCTCTAAAACATGAAGCCAATCACTTAATACTTGATATCTTGTTCAAATGAGTTTCTAGTTGGATACAGTTGACTAGCATCCTTTTCTTGGGCAGATGTCAATAATCAATTTCACGAAAATTGCAAAAGATCTGCACTGGACATTTTAGATCGAACAACAAAACACACTGAAACTTACATTTCACTACAAATTTTACTCACATATTTCATCAAACATGTTTAATGCATTAAACATAACAGCAAAACCAAAGTATCATTTTAGAGATACTTTCCTGGTTCCAGATAGGATGCTAACATGAGATCACCACGCATGTATGAGAAGACATGGACTAATCGCCTACCACGCCGATGACGCTAAAGTTCCAGAGGACTCTAGGGACAAGAAAACTTGTTGCTATGGTGAAGTGAGACTTGCATGAGCAAGGTTAGGGCTACATTTCCCAAGTCACTACTATTGTTGGTAGGGCAGGGGGAGATGAGCACGGTGGAAGTTTCGGTGGTGCATATGGTGCTTGAGGTATGTAGGGAGGATAGAGGTGGTTGTTGTAGTCACTTTTAGGAGCGTGGGGGGGCTTCGATGATACACGTGTGTACATGGCGTGGGGACCGGGAGACGTGCAGGAGGAAGACGCTAGTAGATCATTGGATTGAAATAGATCGTAGGGCTCCATCCTATCCCATTGAATTAGTATTCAATGGTACAGTGTTGTATAGCCACGTCCTTTAACATATGGAGTAGACACTTGCAAAAGACTCCTGTAGGATAACTAGCCAATGATTACTCGGTCAATTGAAGCAAGTGTTTTGGAACTACTTTGTTGCCCCTTTGTTGGACAAGGTATAACAAATGGCAAATAGCTAATTTATAGACGCCCTTGACTTTGGAGCAATCGGATCCACCTTGGAACAAAACAGAGCTATTGGACCTACTTCGGGTGTCCATGACTTGTGATGGGCAAAAGAAATTCCCTACCTCTCTGAGTGTTGCACACAACCCCTTCTGCATGACGCACTCTTGCACCTAGCATCTTGCATTCCTCCCCCACCATCAGCACCTTCTTCGTCTATGCCGTCTGCTGCCACTATTGTCTTCATGCCAATCACATCTAGGCGAAGCCTAGCAATTTGCCCCCAAAGCCCTAACCAATTTCTACCATGGATCCCCATCGGGGAGGAGTGTCGTCGCAACCTTGCCAATGCCAATTCCACCATGGCAAGCCCAGCCATGGCTCCTAGAGCCACTGAAGTGAAACCTCTCTGAATTAAATTTTTTTCTAATTATATTTTTCTCAACTGATTTTTTTCGGATCAAAAATTTGCTATCAACTATATTTGAGTAAATAATTTTTCTTAATTGAAAATGTTTTGGAATATTTTTTTTAAATCTCAAATGTCGTGAAGATTATCCTTGCCCTCTCCACTTCCTCCTCTAGCCTAGGCAAATCATTAGCATGGCCCGTACTCTCAAAGAGGATGTCATGATAAGCTTCCTCATAATCAGCCGCTTCTACTTGATTGGTAATGTTATCCATGTGTTTCTCCACTGCCACAAGAGTTTCTTCTGCTTTGCGCACATTGTAGAGAACAACAAAGCTGAGGGTTATTTCCCTTTCCTGAGCGACAACGAGATACCTCTGTTGACGGCGGATGATGAGGTCCAGCTGACAGATGGAAGCGAGTCGAGGAAGGAGAGCAGGACGTGAGTGAAGAAGCTGCTCAACGTAAATTGTTGGCCGCATGTGTAAGATTGCGGCTGAACAACTCATGATAGATAGATGAGAGGAAGGAGATTAAAAGAATATTAGATGCCATTATTGAAAAATCTGGTGAAGAAGATGAAGGAGAGGACAGTTTAGAAGAGTTAGATTAGGGCGTGCATATTTAAGCGTTATCACAAACGGTTCGTATACCAAACCGTCTCTGATATTAATATCACAGATGGCTCATATACCAAACCGTCTCTGATATGTGACTTATCACGGACGGTTCGTATACCAAACCATCTCTGATATATGCATTATCACAGACGGTTCGTATAACAAACCATCTCTGATATTCATTATAACAGACGGTTCGTATAACAAATCATCTCTAAAAATGACATGTCACCGATCCGTGTCGTATCCCTAAGATTTCGATCTCACCCATCCATTCTCTTCACATCGAATGGCAGGCACCGGTTCCTCCCATCGTTTGACCCTTATTAATTACTCTCCATCTACATTTCCACCTACCGTCATGCGTGAGTTCATCCACTAGGTAGCTTCCTGCATCCTCCCCTCGACGACGCCAACCACCACCGTGAGCTAGTGCCTCCGTTGTGACACCACAGTCAACTGCATAACACACGCTTGTCGTGTCGTAAGAGTATCTTATGCAGTCTCACCGTCGTGCCACAAAGATAGCGCTACCGCCATCTGATGCATCCAGCTTGTTCCTCGACGATGCCGACTACCGCCGTGAGCTACCGCCTCTATTGTGGCACCACGGTCAACTGCACAACATACTCTTGTCGTAAGTGTTGTAAGTGTGTCTTGTGCAGTCTCACCGTCGTGCCACAAAGGTGGTGCTACCGCCATCCGATGCATCTAGCTTGTTCCTTGACAACGACAATTACCGCTATGAGCTAGCGCCTCCGTTGTGGCACCACGGTAGACTGTACAACACACTCTTGTCTTAAGTGTCATAAGTGTGCCTTGTCCAGTCTCACTGTCGTGCCACAAAGCGCCACCTCTCCATTGCTAGTGATATCCGGGAGCCATCCGTTGCCCTCCCCTCTCTTCCTTGATGGCTAGGATCTCTGCTTCTTATATATTCCTTCTGTGTTAAAGAGTTGGGTTCGTTATCCTATTATCCTATAATGGAATGTGTTATTGTGTTTGCCATTATATTTGCTTGTTTTCAAAGGACATAGGTAACATTATTTCTTGAGGCTAGCTAAAAAACAGAAAAAAAAGGTATAGAATGAACTATGACAAACGGTTTGTGCTGTAAACCGTTTATGAAGAATTATCACAGACGGTTCTATATACTCATCAATCATAGACGGTTGGTAACTAAAACCGTCTGTATCATAGACAGTTTTTGATTCGAGCCGTCTGTAACAGTTTTCTTCACAGACGGTTCTAGTTACAAACTGTCTATGTTGTCTTTATCACAGACAACCACTACTACAGAAAGCCTAATATTAGACGCCAAATCACAGACGGTTTTGTGAAACCGTCTGTGATGTACACTACCACAGACGGTTTTAATTTGGAGGCCATCTGTGATATGTTTCCCACCTTGCAATCTCTCAAAATTTCATATTTTCCCGCTTGAGTCCGAATATGGTTCAATTTTGACACACCTTCAATAAAACGAGCATAACTTTTGCATACGGTGTCCGTTTTCGACGTTCTTGTACTCGTTGGAAAGTTAATGACGAGCCCGATCCAAAAAAATTGACCAGCTTGCGCTAGTTGACCTCCAAGACCTCAAAAATCGGCCATCTTTGGACCTAAATCTGCGTCACAAGTTTTTGGTTTATGTTTTTGCCCTTTTTCTTGGTCTTCCTTTTGGAATTTGGATTTTGCTTCAACTGAAAAGTTGTAGATCTTGTCGAAACCTTTCAAATGAGTATATATAAGTCATATAGAACTTTGCTATTTTATCTTTTCAGACTAGTTGTTTATGTTGCATTGGTATATAAAATTGTGTGCTCTAATTCACAGACGGTTCTATATGTAGAACCGTCTGTGATATTCATTCATCATAGATGGTTCTATATGTAGAACCGTCTATGATAATCTGACAGCTGGGACAGTCGATCCTGCTCAACCCAATCCTAGCCAATAGAAATCCACCAAGTCTCACCCCACGGATCCCCGCGCCAAAAAATTTCGAACTCCCGCCTCTCCCTCCCCTATAAATATAACCAAAACCCAGCCTCCTTGCTGTTCTCCTCCTCCTTGTCGTCCTCCTCCTTGCTGTCCTCCTCCTTGCTGTTTGTTCTTCTTGCTATATGTTCTTCTCCTCCTTGCTGTCCTCCTCCTCCTTGCAGACGACGCACAAGTCTACGGGAGGCAAGACACCGCAGAAGCAACTAACTCGTGCCAACCGTGCAGACGCTCAATCAACGCCGACGATGGTGGGCGTCAAATACATCCAGCTCATGCGTTGCATCAGGGGCGAGAAGACATAGATATTTGCTCTTTTTCTCTGTTCTTGTTGTGTAACCTGCTCGTTGTTTGGGATATTGTAATGGTAGGCTCTAATCTTAATAAAAATGGATGTTTTATATTTGTGAAATGAATTGAGATGTGAATTGGATGTATACATGTACATGTTGATCTGCTTGTTTCAGAGGGCATGGTTAGCATTTCCTAAAGCTAGCCAATAAACAAAAATAGGTTTAGGGAATATCACAGACGGTTTTTAACTAAAAACCGTCTGTGATTTATAAATATCACAGACAGTTTTTAGTTAAGAACCGTCTGTGATATTTACATATCACAGACGGCTCTAAATTTAGAACCGTCTGTGATAAATTTAGAACCGTCTGTGATAACTATATATCACAAACGGTTTTTAACTAGAAACCGTCTGTGATATTTGCAACACAGACGGTTCGAAAACCGTCTGTGATGACCTCGTATTATCACTGACCCATAAATTCAGACGGTTCACAAAACCGTCTGTGATGACGTTTTTGAACCGTCTGTGATGACCTTTTCTGTAGTAGTGAGCTCACAAACCGTCTGTGATAACCTCTGATTATCACTGACACATAAATACAGACGGTTCAGAAAACTATCTGTGATGACAGTTTCGAACCATCTGTGATGACCGTTTTTGTAGTAGTGAATGCTACACTTGACTGAAAACCCGAAAAACTGAATAAGTAAAACACCACACACACTTCAGATGGCCACCGGCCGATCCGAATTCTTAGCAACTACCAGACATGACTTGGCCATATCCCACACATTTAGGATCATGGAATAGAGAACAACTCCATGCCACCCTAATGTTATGTTGCAGTTCTTCTTCTATTTGACGCGGACTGAGTGGCTCAGTTCTGAACCGAACGGACTGAGCACAAAAACATGCAGACAACCTGGGCATAACAAGATTAACATCAACTGTCGTCTGCGGCACCGGTGGCTCTTGGCACGTCCACGAACAGCAGGAAGCACGTCTCCTCGTCCGCGTACAGCTCGCGCGCGGGCGTCCATGGAGCACCTTGGCGGCTTTATAAAGGCCCGCTTGGACGTTCGTGCCGCCGCCTGCAACGAGGGACTCCACGGCGCGCTTGGCCAAGGCCTTCCCGCCGTCCGACATGCCCGCCGCACGAGAAGGACACGGTGCTGTGGCTGTCATCGGGGCCGAGGTTGTGGATGACGAGCAGCGCCAGGTCGTGGCCGTCATGCTCCCGCTGACGTCGAGCACAGTGACGAGGTCTGCCCAGGTCACTACCTAACAGAGAGATGATACAAGATAAGAACAAAAAAAAAGGCACCAAACCAAACAAACACGTACAGTCAGTCCATTAGGAGCAATCTTAAGCATGATCTAACATCCAATCCGATACCTAACACCCATCTAATCCAAAAGCACAATAGGCACTCAAGCTCAACGAGATTTGTTGGCAGGAACAATAAGTGAGCTTATCATAGCTGCAGTCCATCATGGAATCATATCGAAGGATCCATCCATCATATCAGCTCTGTGCGTCCCAATCTCCCGTGGAGACAGGTGGGGCCCACCGGCTGCCGGGAGGACAGACAGGCCGGGCCACGAAAGTGTAGTTCCAGGCCAGTTCGTGGGCCCGCCTTCTAGATTTGCGGACAAAAAGAGACGGCGACGTGCAGCTACGACGACAGCGACGGCGGGTGGACGTGGCCCCCGCACGGCCCAGCAGACGGGTCGATTAGGGATAACTCCTAGGGATTAAGCAAGGCTGGCTTCTTCTCCTCAGAAAAAGAAAGAAAGAAAACAGAAAGGAAGGGTAAGATGGTAATATCACTCGGCCAAAGATTTTTTTTTTCTGTGGCGGGTCTGGCAAGTGAGTACTGACAGAGATCACCTTGGATTCTGCCTTACATTCCCTTTTACTTTTATTTTTGCAGAAAAAACATAAACTTCCCAGCTAGTGCAATGATCAGCTGGACCATGACTAGTTAAACCATTGAGATCTTCAAAAGAAAAAGTTAAAACCACTGAGGACATGGACAGACGTGCAAGTAGGTGTTCAGCTGAATACCTAAAACTTTTTTACAAAATACCTAAAACCACTAAGGACATGGACAGACATGCAAAAGGTCATAGGTGTTCAGCTAAACACCTAAAAATTTTTACAAAATACTAAGTATATAATAGATATATTAGATATATATACTGTTAATTAGGTTAAAACTATATTTTTATCTCCACAAATAAATTCAATCCACACTCCCTGTATCTCTTGTGCAACCAATGTAATACATTAGGCCTATTTTTCTTTCCACCTTAGCCCTCCTCATATAGGCCCAAAGAGGTAAAGATGCAAACAAAACCCTAATCTTTGTTCTCTTTCTCATCTTGTGATTGTTTGTGTTTGTGTTAGTAATCTTGTTTTAGTTTGGAAGTCGTAGTCGTGTACGAGTTGGTGGTCGAAGTCATGTATGAGTTGGTAGTCGAGTCAGTCTTGGTGGTCGTGTACGACTCTATCGTAATCGGAGCTCGTGTCATAGTCGGAGTTCGAGTCGTAGTCATAGTCGAACCCAAGTCGTAGCCATAGAGTAGAGTATAAAAGGCAGAGCCATGTAACCGAGAGAGTGTGAGAGTTGAAGCCAAGGCGATCGGTGTAATCGAAAGGCAAGGAAAAAAGAGAGAACGATCAGGGTAATTGTAGCGATCGGTGTGAGCGAGAGAAAGAAATAAAGAAGAGAAGAAAGAGCGGTTTGGCTCTAGGAAATTATCGAGTATCGAGTTCATCGTGTGTTTGCAGACGTGATTGTAAACGACTTACGACCACGGCGAGCAGAGAATTGCAGACATGGTCGTAAACGGAGTTACGACCATGGCGACGAGCGGAGGTGTCCGTAGGTGTTGAAGACGTGGTCGTAAAGGAGTTACGACTACGGTCACAGAGCAGAAGGCGTGGTCGTAAAGCGTTACAACCACAGCAGTTGACAGAGCCTACTACGTTGTTGAAGGAAGTGCAGCGCAGCGGTGGTGAACGCAGTCGTAACTTCAGCTGAAGTTATGACTATGTGGTCGTAGCAGCAAGGAGTGATCAGAGAGGTCACAACGTGGTTGTAACGACTGTTAGGGTGGTCGGAGAATCAACAGAGCAGTCATAACAACTCAGGAGGTGGTCGTAGCCTCTTGAACATGGTCGTACGGCTGCAGTGCGTGGTCGTAACGACTACAAGGTGGTCATACGGGTCCTGAGAGTGGTCGTAAGACTGCAATAGTTTGTGTGGGAGGCGACTCCGACCTTTGAGTGGCGAGCAGGCGAAGGTGCAGGCTGCGAAGGCAAGTAACGACTGGTGGACGCGAACTGCGCAGGCGAGCGACGGCCGGTGGACGTGGCACCAAGACGTGATGGCAATTATGCGTGAGGCGGCGCAGGGTGCAAGGTGAGCATGCGGCAGCGCGGACAAGCAGAGAGGTGTTGCGGGCAAGCAGGCGGTGCACGGTGAACTCGGAGGTAGCGAGCGGGCGGCGGGAAGAGAGCAGCGCGGTAGCCAAGAGGGAGTGCGATATCGGGAATTAAGCAACACATCCAACTTATCATTATCGTCCTCTCTTCAAATCTAGGTGTACCCCACCCTACTCCACTTATTTTCTTTCTTGCTCCGCTTTGCTCTACTCTGCTCTGGCTCCGATTCTTTCTAGAGCTTAGCATTTGCTTTCTTCGTTTTTTCTAATAGACGCTGTATAAAAATACAATCTTTGCTTTAGGCAATTAGCAGTTAGTTGGACTCTTATTACATTTGTTTATATACTAATTTTTGCTATGTTTTGCTCCATGGAAGAAACATACAATTTTCTCTTAGGTGGATGGTTCTTGCTGACAGAGAAAAGGGCAAAAAAGGCAAGATCAATAAAATATATAACTGTCATTAATCTATATAATTTTTATTTAATTCATATCATCATACTCGTCTTATGTCGTCCATTTCCTTATAAAAATCATTAATTTCTATAATTTATATATTTTTATTATATCTATATATATATATATACTGTTGTATCGGTGTTTTGAGAAAAATAGTGCGTTATGGTATCGATATATTCGAGCAACCGAGCTTTAAAATTCAAATACTCATGTTAAAAGTCCTGGTTCGCCACTGATTGAGGATATGTTAGCTGCGGGCGTTCTAATGGCTGTTTCACGAAAAGGGCAGGAGTAGTGCTCCCTCGTGAACGGGTGCGGCTCACATGCTGGGCCCCTGCACTTAGCGCTGTGCAGGGGTGCCCAGGCGAGTGACACGTGTCCCAGAAATTAAAAAAATCCCAAAAATTCAAAAATATGCTTTAAAAAATCCGAAAAATCGTAAAAAGTACTTTTTAGTAAATAAAATTTATTTTTTCAAGTACTTAAGATTATTTTTTGATTTTTACTTTTATTAAAAAGTATTTTTTTAAATACTTAAAAAAATACTTTTTAATAAAAGTATTTTAAAAAATTGCCTTTTACAATTTTCAGATTTTTTAAAGCATATTTTTGAATTTTTCGCAATTTTTTTGAATTTTTGGGACACGTGTCACTCACCTGGGCACCCGCGCTAAGTGCAGGGGCCCAGCATATGTGAGCCGCACCCCTCGTGAACAGCCTCTAGAAAGCAGTTCCATCCACATGGCAGCACTGTAACCTTGTACTTGGAAAAACAAGGCCGATGGATGTGAAATTGTGGGCAGTCACCCCATGCAAACTTAGCCCTCTACTATTTCACACTCATTTCCCCGTACTTCGAGCTGGGGGCAGAGAGAAAGGACAGCACAAAAAAACAGTACATTAACGAATAACCACTGGTCATGTAACTGCTGCAATCATGTCACTGAGAGGGTCAAAAGTCCTTATTGCCTTTGCACTGTTTGCCGGTGTACCCTTTTCTTTTCCCTTTCTTTTCGGAGGAAGAAGATGCTTGTTTGCCGGTGTGTCTTTTGCGTCCGATTGTTCAGATCAGAAACTCAGAATCACACTTCAGCCAAACAAAAAACTCAGAATCGAACAGATAATGGCGGAGCAGAGAATACATATACGGCAGCAACAGGAAGTCAGCTAATATGTCTTCTTCCAACTCTATGAAAGATCTTTTGCCTTGCAGACAAGAGAGATTAAGAGCGCATGAGCTGAGAATCTGATCTTCTTCTAGCTAGCATCCGAATTGCTCTATAATCTAGATTCCCTTTTTAGGAGTTGCACAGACTAAATATTGCGAGGGAATTCTCCCATGAGGTGTGCATCTTTCGTTAATCCGTAAAAGAACATTTTTTTCCCCTTTTAAATGGTTGTTCAGCTATAGAAATTGCACCGTTTCCTACAAAAAAAATTCTGTGAATTTCTTGTTCAGCTATAGAAATTGCACCGTTTCCTACAAAAAGGTCTGTGTGGACCTGCATTCTGTGTCTCTACGAACATCATGATTGGGTTTGTTTGAATCGGTTAGGTCAAAATCTTGAACGTAGACATGGATCTAGCTTCCTCTTACATCTACAGAGCAGAGGCTCGGATACAATTTGTCTGCGAAATTCAGAGACTATGTGTCGGCATGGAATCTGATCTGATATATAGACAACTACGTTCTGAATTGAGAGTTCTTGGTTCTTGATAAAGTATAACAATAATAAAGCTTTTCTTGGTTCTTGATCGGCATGCACGAGCACGATCGATTGATTGATTCCCTCCCTTCGATGACAAGTGATGCATACACTCGATGGATTATGAGCCACGATCATCAAGCCCATAATAACTCATCTAAGTGTGTTTAGCTTTGTTTTTCTTGAGACTTTTGTTGCAACGGATTACTAGGGACTCATGAATGACATGAGAGCGACACGACGGATGGAATTGGCCGTGTCAGAGTTAGAGGTGGTAATGGGTACCCGAAATCCGAGTACCCGATGGATTTTACCCGATAAGGAGGTGGTCATGGAAAGATATCTTCACCCGCGGGTATACTGATGGGCAAAAATCTCTACCCATCGGGTAGAGCGGGTGCTGGTACGGCTGTATATTACCCGCATACCCGTGGGTAAAATATACCAGCATACCTTATGTGCTTCATAGAATCATGGTGTCAAATTTACACATTACTAAGAGAATTTTGTACCATATTAATCATTTGGCATCAACATTAAAGAAAAGAACTCAACAAATAACTAGCCGATACTCTGGAATAAGCTAAATAGAAAGAGGAAAATTTTAGTTCTAAATTGCACAAGATGATACTTCAGCAAACTAATCGGGTATGGGTTACCCGTCAGGTATAAATACCCGCGCGGGTGCGGGTACGGGTAAGTTTCTATACCCGTGTGCGGGTACGGGTAGAGTTATATCTGTCGGGTACGGATATGGGGTGGCTATACCCAGCGGGTATATACCCATTGCCACCTCTAGTCAGAGTGCAGCTAGCTCCTCATCGATAAACCCCTCGTCCCTTTCATGGCGCTCTCCGAGTCTCTCATGGATCGATGGCCTTAGGAGTAAAAGTACGCGTCCCTTTCACATAATGAAAATGACTCGTGCAATCTTCAGAGATCTAGTACAATTTACTCGTAAATCTCACTTTCCGATAACGACAAGGAGTTAGCACTAAGTAAAAATACGACAATGTTGATTGAAAGACTATGGACGTTAAAGTATGAGTATATTGCCCGTCTTTCGTTAAGTTGACATGTGAAACGTGATAAGAAACGAAGTGATGGCAAATGTGGCCCCCGCTCGTGAGGTAATTTCAGAAATAGCTCCCGGCTATGGGGAATTGCAAATTTGGCCCCTTGGCGTGCCCCGGAGATCGCGCTAGGGAGGTGGCACGTCCGGGACACATAGCGCGGTCAGGTAGGACGCCAGGCCAGGTGGCTCCATCGGGTAATGCGCCAAGAAGGTGGCGCGTTGCTGTAGGAGCCTAGCATTTTATTTTTAATTTTTTTATTTATTTGTTTACCAAAATTGTAAATATAGCAAATAGGCATAAAAAATTATAATTTTTTAGAGCCTTCAGGCACAATTATTATTTAAATTGTATTAGGCGGAGATACAACGCGACACTACTAAAGATAGTATACATGAAGTCATGATATTGCATCGGGCCTTTGCGGCCTTAGATGGTGTAAGTGATCCTCAAAGAAGGTAAACCTGGTTGGAGGCTGGTGTGCATCTTAGAGGTCATAGCATGAGGCCTGCGTCGGAGGAGGGGATGCAGACGACTCCGCGTAGGGGTACGGCGAAGGGCTGAAGAAAGTACTGAGCCAGTCGTTCGCAGTTAGGTCAATATCCTGTGCAAATGGTACAGGTGCATTAGGGCAGACGTTGCAACATTTGTAATGCACAGTACTGTTGGAAGGCACGTACCTGGGGAGTAGGAAGTGCAGACGACGAACCCTGTCCTCGATGACTGAGCTGCTCTGTCCAGGCCTGCGGATTTTGTGTGATGCGTTAGTGTGGTGCATATATTATCTTATGTAGTTGCAGTGTACTGGTGTATATGGCTGTGCGGACGATGATCCCCCGACGCAATCACCGCTGTAGTGTTGCATAGTGTATCCCTCATACATCTGGGTGAACCAGGGGTAGCCCTCGTGTAAGTCGGATGGTACCCATGTCCGAACATCGGCAACACGTCGTCTCAATGCGGTGGAGAGTCAGGTTCACTGTTTGTACTCAGCTGCCATCAGCCCAACGAGGAAGGCCTTACACGCATCTCCCTCTGTGATGAAGATGGCTGTAACAGAGTGCTATCCCCTACCAAATGCTGCAAGAAGAAATGATAGTAAGAGATACATTACACTAGAGTGCAAGAGGAAAAATAGAGGACAACATATGTGAACTCCAATACCACTGGGCCGAAGCGCACGGAGGAGGAACGACCATATGTAGGACGACTACCGGAGTGCGATAGACGTGCGGACAGAGGTGCGGAGGGTGGCGTGGAGGGAGGCACTCGGGGTGGTGGGGGTGGAGGCTACCCTCGGTGTCCGTGTCATGGCACGACAACGTCGCTGTGCTGACCACAACTGATAGACCATTTCCCCGCACACGCGTGGTCATAGAAGGAATGTATCGTACGCAAGAGCCAGTCAATGGTAGTGTTCTTCCCACGGGGCAGAGCGTCTTCAGCCTCGCGGTGGACACTGTCGAGGTGGTCGTATTGTAAGTAAAAGGAGAACTAGTTAGAAATGTGTTGCCATCAAAAAAAATAGTAGGAAGATTGCCTTACCGCCTCATCGTGGCGTGTTGCCCAGTGAGCATCTGGACACACTCGTACAGCGTCATCATGTGTGATCTCGTCTGGTGTTGCGCTGTGAGGCATCACACAAGCCTCGATACATGACGCAAAGCACTGCAGAGCCCCAACTGTACTATGGTACCTCATCAGACCACGCGTCTTTCAATGACTCAGTCAGATGGATGTGCCTAGGGTACACACAGTCTCCCTTGGTCGTAGGAAATAGCACCCACCCAATAGAAACAACAGGTACGTGAGGTAGTGGTACGCACCACCTACTGAGTCACGTCCACGGGGCACGTCATGTACCGCCGTAGCCACTCATGTGGCACCCCCCATGATCTCTCGGGGATAGGGTGACCAAACCGTTCGACCATCGTATCTTCTTGTCTGGTCACTCGGGAAGGGCACTAGTGCAGCACCCTACAGCAGTAAACCTGTGAGCATGGCGACGTCTTGGAGAGTAATGGTCATCTCCCCCCAGCGAAAGTGGAATGTGTGGGTCTCTGGATGTCAACGGCCCACGAGCACAGACAACAGTGAATCGTCGAACTAGAACCCATGTGGTACGTCCAACATGCAAGCAAAGGCTAGTGCTCTTTGGGGGGGACTGAGGATAAAGGCTGGAGGGGCCACCCCGGATGCCCACGCACGATGGGGAGCCTGAGGATAAAGGCTGGAGGGGCCACCCCGGATGCCCACGACGATAGCGGCGTCAGGCATCCCAGCGTGGGTCGAGCAGCTCGTACGCAAGGTCAACTGAAGGCTACGCCATATCCTGCCGAAAGTATAACATCAAGTTAGTCCAAACTCAAAACGTGAGGTACATCAAACAAATTACAAGTAAAACATTTGACGAATTAAAGTAAAACAAATGACCAATTATAGACAATTTACAGGGGACTACCATTGGGAG
Organism: Dendrocalamus latiflorus; assembly: GCA_017311315.1. Taxonomy (NCBI): domain Eukaryota; kingdom Viridiplantae; phylum Streptophyta; class Magnoliopsida; order Poales; family Poaceae; genus Dendrocalamus; species Dendrocalamus latiflorus. The sequence continues at coordinate 31,700,503 of CM029643.1, forward strand.
ATAAGAAACATGTAATATATTAGAATCCCTGAACCGACGCGCATGCGATGTGGTTACATAGCATGTACTTGGTTATTATGGTAATATGGATACTATCTACTTCTTCAATATTATGACTAATCTATTAATTATATTCCCCAACCAATTTTGCTTTCACCTTTTCAACTAGAATATAAGAGTTAACCCCCATGCAAACAAACGTAAAAATTTCCTAGCGCAAATTGGATTACCCAAAAATATTGAAATTGTTTTTGTAGATCATTGGGGTAGTGTAAAACTCAAATATAAAATTTCATGAAGTGACCCTTCCATTTCATGCATTCTACAATTTCAACTCCAAAATCATCCTATTTGCGCTATTTTTTACAATTGGACAAATTCACTCTATAAAAAAAACCAAAATATAATTTTTTTTGGTACTATGCCACATCTCAAGACCATGTGAGAATTTTTCCTAAATTTTAGATCTCGTTTTTTCTCTGTTTGTAAATAGTAGACTTTATTACAATTTACATTAAAAATATAAAAAATTTCATTCAACAGTGCCAAAAAAAATATTTTTTCTACCTCACTGACAAATTATCCAACCACCATATAAATTTTCATAATTTTTTGAGGTTTTTTGCATTTTCACTCACTGTTTGTTTGTAAACAACACCCTTTGTTTCCACTTATATTACAAATCTAAAACTTTTCTTTCAACAGTGCCTCCAAATACTTTCTCACATCACTAACATATTTAAGAATAGCTCTACAAATTTTCATAAATTTTATAGGTTGTATGCTATTTGAAATAAATATGGTCTCTTGTCTGTTGCTTGGGGCATTTGGATCTTTTTAATAATTCTCTCTTTATTACATGTTGTTAATTTCGTATAAATAACAAAATGGCGCAAATGTTTATTTCAATATTATTTTTATTCCTTGGAGTATCAACTATTTTTGTTTTCACATTTTCATCACAATAATCATAATTTTACCCTCCATCCAAACTAACTAAAATCTGCATGTCTAGTAGTTTCTGCAAAATGCCATATAAAATACTAAGCATAATAAGTATTTCGAAATGTAAAAAAATATTCTTGTTCCCATGAAAACAATATTATGTATGCATAAGCACCAACATTCACATAATTATCATGACTAATAATGATTTAGCGACACTAATAATGCTACTTCTTCGACGCCAACTAAGGGTAATGGCCAACTACAAAAGGCTACTTACCAAAATTTTCTACTGATAAGCCACTCATTTTCTAATTAAATGGTAATCATAGTACTAAAAATATAGTTGCATGTGAATGAAAAATACCTCCTCTTGATGCTCCCAAGTCGATCTACAACTGCAACAGTGCAAACTTCAAATTCCAAATCACAAACAACTCAAATTTTCTAGGGCTTCATGGCTTCCGTTGCTCCCTTCTCTGCCTCTTTCAACATATCGTTCGTTTGTTTCTACAAAGTACTAGCATTTGCTTGCTCATAGTAATGCCAGAGACATTTTATGGCCGAGTAGCATGGGCGACATCGGCACAAAACACGGGCCGGAGGGCCAGCAGCGCAAGAGCCAACCGCTGGCGTGCGCTCACTCGCAGGGGAGGCATCTGGACTACAGTACAGACGCATGTCGACCTCATGTGGCGGGGGGCCATGCCAAGCCTCCCACACGCGCTCGCTAGCCGTGCTATGTCACCTCGTGTGGGGGCTACCCACGTAGCGCTGTCCGAGGCTGCACTAGCACACCACGCATGCTCGACGCCCTCGCCAGGCCGCTTTGCGTTGTTGCCGACCGTGCCAGGAAGGTCACGCGATGCTCAACTGCACCAGGGGGCTAGTCCTGGTATTTCACTCTGTCGGTGGCTATTTACAGGAAAAAACGCTCGGGGGCCATATAGGTCCAAAATTTATAAGAAACATGTTGATTACTCCTTCAGTTCTTTTTTACTCAACGTCCTAGAATTCGTGTCATCAAACTTTCTAAAGTTTGACTACCACTAGGTTTAAAACTATCTTGATTGTTATACAAAAATTATATCATTAGATTTATCATTAAAAATACTTTCATAACTTTATATTTTTATTAGTACATCTTAATATAAAGTTATAAAAGGTAACGGTCAAAGTCGTATCTCAGAGATTGTAAAATGTCAAAAACGTAAGTAAAAAGGAACAAGATAGTAGTTGTTAACTATTGTTAAGCTTTTCGGTGATGTAGTACTGATGCCAACAATCAGAAGGAGTGAATGATTCTCAAAACTTTTTTTCTTTCAATGAAATTCAAAATATTTACTCAAGTGGCCATGAGAGTCATTAAGTTCAAATTACACCACTTAGCAAAATAAAGCTAGAGGCCTAAGCTAACAAACTCAACACCTTTAGCCAAAACTAGTCTGACCGTCATGGATTGGCCAGTCTGACCGCCATGGATTGGCCGGTCTGACCACTGTGGTCAGTCTAACCATAGGGCAAACGCTGGTCTGATCACTGGGGTTGGTCAGACCGCAGATCTAGGGTTGCTCACGAGGATCTAAGGCATGAGATCTTCTAGATCTATTCTCACATATCCTAGTAAGATACTTTAAGAAAGAGTTTGGGCTAGAACACGCACAAACACTAAATCACAAATCAAGCTTATGAACAAGCAAAATCGAACAAGAAGGCAAATAAGAGCATGATTGAGACAAAACTTTAATCTATTTCAGTAGAGGATGAAGTTTACATGCTTATAAATGATAACAAGGTGCAACCAAAGCACCACTCTTTCAATTTTTCTATCTCACAACTATGAAAGGACACAAGGTGGTGGAACAAAACCGTAACCCTAGAATTCTTAAATCTACCACCTCCTTCCCTCCCCTCTTAATAATCAGCACAACCCTAATGGGTCCAACCCATTAAGCCCCCCAAAAAAATTCTATCAACCATACTAACATGGGTTTTACATACTCATACACGCTTCTCAAAGTGTTTACAAGACTCAACCCGTTAATTCTTTAGCAATTGATCCACATGACAATTCCAGCTCTCCTTGACCTAAACCACTTCTCCTTTATTTGCGCCTTTCCACACCGCGGTTTTGATCAAGGCACCATCTGGTATTTGTCCAACTACCAAAATACGCTTTACGAAGCTTCCGGGCACCTTCCCTTGACTCTGTCTTTACCTTCATCTCAAAGCATCACCACATACTTTCACACATAGCCTGTAACACCCAATGACTAGCCATCACGTCTTCATATATTCGGTCTTCTCTAAACCGTCTTTACATGCATCGGCCTCATCACTTAGCACACCACATGCACCAACTCTACTCACTACGATGCTTGCCTTCTCTGTGCTCCCTGCTTGAGCCACGTAGCCTCACCTAGACTTACATGACCTCTCTAGACGTTAGCTCCCCTGCCTAGTTCTGGTCCATTGCTACCGACCACTATGTCCTCCAAGCCACCTACACATCCAAAGACTAAGCAACCATCTTCAGCACAAGTTTCGTGCACTTGACTCATGTTAGTCAAAATATGTAGCATGCAATACAACACAACCAACCAATGACCCCATGCCGTACGTATACTCATCCAATTCTAAAACCAATTTCTCTGCTCTTTGGTCGCACCCATTGGTCTAACTAGGCTCCCTATGGTGGTCAGGCCGTTCCAGTTAGACCGCCGGGCACTGGCCGATCTGACCGTTTAACAACATCAGAAGACACCCTCGCTGGAATTTTTAGTAAAACTCTATCTAGTTTCAGTTCCAATTTCCGATTCCAAGGGTATCAAATACAAACCCAACCCCAAACAAGCCTACACAATAGTTTGGTGTTTGATTTCTCAAAAGGTCATGGCCGGTCTGACCGCTCGCCCCATGACAGTCAGATCGCCAGCCATCTATTGGTCAAACCGCCGGCCCCACTGCGGTCAGACCGCTGGACTTACAGCCTGACCAAATGATCAAGGCCGGTCTGACTGTCATCCTAGGGGCATGTTCTTTAACGGCTTCTAAAAGCGGCTTTTGGCTTTTACTATAGTACCTAACTTTCAAACAGAGTATTTTATCAAGACGGGGTCTACAAGTTAATTATAGTGCACGTTAAAAGCCCAACATCTGTATCAATCAAAATCACAAGCAAGTATGTCTCTCTCTCTTTGTAATCTCTGTCGCAAACAGCTAAAATTCAAACATTTCAGCCAAAAACCATAAGCCGCAGCCATATCAAACAGGCCCTAGGTCCGATCAGACCAGCTGAAATTTGACAACATAAATTGAAATATAGATTTCTTGACTTTTGAAAAAAAAATTTAATTCAACTCAATAAAAATATCAATTATTTATCGTAAATATATTCTAGGCTTTCACGTTGTCTCTCCGGTGAATTGATTGCCGTGTGAAACTCGATAAGGAACACGGTGATTAGTTATTGCTACTGTTGGAATTTCTCCGCAGACATATCATTGAACCTATTTAATGCATATTACTGTGAGCAAACAGTAGTGCTGTGCAAAACATTAACACCTGTAACCGAAATAACATCAAATTTAATAGCTTGCAAATGGTCAAGATTCTTATTTCCAGCTAGCACAGATGATTTTGCAGGTGCACAAGTACAACACACCTGTTACTCATACACAACTAGTTTTTAAACGATACATTTTTTTAAAATGAGATCAATAGAAAAATTGTAATTAAAAAAATATACTGAGTTTAGTTACACCGGTCAAAATTATATACGACTATTTTTCTCTATATACTGTCTCAAACAAACAATCAAAATTTAAATATTTAAATCATAAACTATAAATTATCAGTCTAAAAGAACCAGACGGGCCACAGCACAGAAAATAAAGCGTCCATCGCATGCACTATCATCAATCATCATCTTCTGAGTTGTCCGTGAATTTTGCAGAATAAGCCCAGAGTTTCCGGTTGAAAGGTTGTGTTTTATTCAGCAAAAGAAGCAAAGTTAGGAACATTCCAGTTGGTTAACGAAAATCACAGTGAGGATGAAACGAAAGAAAGAAAAGAGAGTGGCCTCTTTTGACCTCAACGGTTACGGATTTTTGCCCAAATATTAACCCAGACAAAAGTTACCTTCGTACCCAATTTTCCATCCACTCATAAAACACACGACTCCTCGTCTCTCCACCATTACACCCTGACAAAACAGAGAAATTACAGGCAGCTCCTCCCGTAGCCGAGGGAAACTCTCTCGGCCGTCGGATGCGAGATCTACGGTGGAGCTATGATCAAAACTGCTAGAGCTCAAGCTGACTACTAAAACTCCCTTGGGTCTACGAATATGGACGCTCCCGGCGGCGCCTTGGTCCAGTCGCCGAGCGCGCCGTCGCCGTAGCCGTCGGCGAGCCGCTTCATGCACCACAGGTCCTCGGCGCCCAGCCACGGCCAGTGCGGCACGCCGGCGCGGAGCGGCTCGCGCGCGCCGACCTCGGTCGCCACCACGCGCGCGCCTGCGCTCCGCGCCACGTTGTGCGCGTGCCGGAACAGCGCGCGCGCCAGCCGCGGCGCGCCAGGCCCGTTGCCGCCGAGGCCGAAGACGAAGTGCATCCCGAACGGCTCGAACAGGTTGGGGATGGACGGGATGCCGAGCCACGGCGCGGCGCGGTCGGCGGCCCGGGTGGCGCGCGCCGCGGCGCGCCACAGCCTCGGGGCGCCGCGCACCTCGAGGCGGAACGCGTCCTTGCAGTTCCACACGCTCGCCACCGCCCACGACGCCGGCGGGGACGCCAGGAACTCCTCGACGCCGCGCCACCGCTTCCCGTGCGGCACCGCGAGGAACGTGCCCAGCGACAGGGGGTTGGACAGCACGGCGTCGATGTCGAGCGGGAAGAACTCGACGGCGGCGAAGCGGCAGCGGTAGAGCAGCTCGGCCTCGCGCGGATCGAGGCGGACGACGGAGGAGCGGCGGGAGGGCGCGAGGTCGTGGCGGAACACCGGGTGCACGAGGACGGAGGGCGTGCGGAACTTGGCGTAGCCGCAGCGGCCGGTGAAGAGGCGCACGCATGCTTCGTTGTCCCTGTCGGTGGCGACGTAGGCGTACTCGGCGCCCATCTGCCGGAACCACTCCTCCATCCTTTCCACCAGCTTCCGCCCGATCCCTTTCCGCCTGTGGATTGGACGATGCATGCTAGCCTAATTAGTGCGATCAATTCAACGGCAATGCGTCGATCGATGAATATATAGTAGGTACCGGTGGCGAGGGGAGACGCGGAGGCCGAGGAGGTAGGCGACCTTGGAGAAGAGCTGGTTGCGGCCGCACGCGACGATCTTGACGCAGCCGCGAACGACGCCGACGATCTCCGTGCCGAGGGGCCCGCCCACGGCCTCGGCGACCTGACGCATTATCGTGGAACAAGTGATCGATTAGTCCAGGTGCTCACTTGAGCGATCCATTCAAGAACAGTGAGTGCGCACGCACGAGCATAAGGTAGGCCGGCGAGTGGCGGACGCGGCAGAGCGGGTCGCCGAGGAGGTCGGTGAAGAGGCACACCTTGCCGCAGCTGGGGCCCACCTCGCAGGCGTGCTCCACCCGCTCCACGCCGGCGCGGTCGCGGCCACCGTCGAACTCGCGCACGTGCAGCAGCAACGTGACCGCCTCCTCGTCCCCTTGCTCCACGGCCACCATCTTGGAACTGGCTGCTCCTCGTCCCGACTTAGGCGCTCTTGTACGTGGCAGAGCTAGGGAGGTGAAGGCTAGGCAGACAGAGTAGGTGGTCTATGGCGTGGTGATCGAGCTCGCAGGGTCTGACTATATAGTCTCTCTCGAGGCGAGGTGAGGTGCGGCGCGGTGCAGAGAAGACGAGCGAGCGGGAGGAGGAAGAAGAGAGTGGTGGGTGGGGACTGCGGATGGGGGCACCCGTGGCGCGGTTGCTCTCTCTACTCCAAGCGGGGCCCACCTGGAAGGTAATGCGTGGGCCCCACCGCCCACTCCCTCCTCCTCTCCCTCTCTTCCATTCGAGGCGGTACACGTTGAGGTTTGCTGTCAGCGTACAACTTCTTCTTCGCTACGATGGAATGTGGTAGCATTATAAATGAAATGAAATAGCATCACTGTACAATAAGAATAGCTCGTGTGGTTCTCTCCGAATTCCAGATTGTGACGGTACCACAGATATCGTCAAACAGAGTACATTAATCTACTGATCATTTACGATAATAATTTATGAGTCAAGAGAGTCTTGTGCTTTTATCTCTGCACACAGTTTGAAATACATCAAATAGGAATCAGAAAAACACTTATGCAAGCTACAAAAACAAGGAGCGAGCTATAGGGGCTGTTTGGTTGGCGGATGAGCTGATGCAGGCTGCATGAGCGTGGCCAGGCTGAGGAGGGAAGCTCCTCAGCCACGTTCCTGCTCAGCCTGGCTCCAGTTGTCTTTTTGCATCCGCTCGTGCAGGCTCTCTCCTCTCTGCAGCCAACCAAACACCATCTCCCTGCATGCGCGGGTGCGAGCCACCCCGCATGCAGGCAACCAAACAGCCCCATAATATATGGCTAGCTAACAAACATCCCATCAAACGGCTGCTATTTTCTTCGGTTAATCCAACATGTAAATGTCTACACCATTGACGAGGACACCCAACATTCGCTTAGGGTGTGTTTGGTTCGTGGATGGAGGTTGTATCGTATATCCTGACTGAGTGGATGCAGGCTAAGTGGAATCATATTTCAGAAAAAGAAGATGTTTGGTGGGGTTGCATGAGCGGATGCAAAAAAACTGAGATGCTGTTTGTTTGCCTGTATGAGCGGATGCAGTCTACCAAACCTGAGAGGCTGACACGTGGGACCGCATAAGATACACTGCATCAACCCATCTAGGATGGCCAGTGAAGCTCATTTTGAGCGTATCCACCCATCCAGGATGAGGGCGTATTTTTGCATCCGCTCATGCAGGCTGCATCCACTCATACAGGCAACCAAACAGGCTCTTTCTCAGATTATACGGATCCACCCAGCCAGGACGAAGGAGATTCAGGCAACCCAACATTCGCTTAACTTCTGTTGTTTTTTGAGCACGAACGCACGACGCGCGACTCGGGGTAGCGTTGCCGGGTGGACGATGCAATTTCTCTTCTTCTTTTTCTTACCGTTTTGTCTGGAGCGCTCGCCCTTTCCCCTCCACTCCACATACGTTTGGCGGCTTGCGCGCTTCCGCGGGACGATCCCATCCGTGCAACGTACAACCAACGGTCCAGACGCGCTGATGCGTGTTGGTGCTGGGCCCCACGCGATAGAGGGAACGGCGGCTGTGGCTGCGCGGCGACAGGCGTGGGCCCCACGGATATTTACGGTCGGCCCGGGAGGAGAGCACGCGCGCGCCACTTAAAAAAACAAAAGGGTGAAGAAAAAAAGGAGGAGGAGCTCTGGAGAGACGTGGCGTGGCGGCCGCCGTCGATTGAGGGGTTGATAGGGGGTTTAACGGCGGGGATCGCGCGTCGTCGTCACCTTTTAGCCACAATTAATCATTAGGGGGGCTGTTTTTATTGTCTTTTAGCTGAAAATAAATAGTAATGACTGAAATAAGTAACTTTTAGAAGGAGAGATAAGCAGTGAAAAAAGCGAGAGAAAAATGCATACGTATGAAGGGAGCGAAAGGAGTGGGATGCGTGTTGCACCCAGACCCCTGCCTTATCCTCAAAGTGAGACGGTAATGGGAGGAGTGAAGTAACCGCTTCGAGAAATCAGGTGTTCGTATTAGCTTTTAGCTTTTCTAAGCAGAAACTAGAGACAGAACCTAATGAGAGCATGGCCTTAATCACAGTAGGCATGCACCAATTATGGAATAGACAGACAATCCATTCAACGCAACACCCCAAGCTTGTCGTTGCATTAGTTACTCACTGCCAAGGTAATAAATAGTGGATAGCGGAATCTAAAAAACATTCACAATTTTGAGTTACTCATGTACATATATTATGAATTACCAACCTGAATATAGGCTTCCCATCCAAAAATGTGCAGACCACAAATATGTGTGATGTGTCTCAAAGACAAAGTTGCTTGCTTGCTCCAAGTTGCATCGTATGTATGATTGCAAATGCCCAGTTGGTCAACAAACTCAACACCAGCAACATGACAACGGCGGTCACTATATTTTATAAGCATACAACGGCAAATTGCTTGTTTAAGATGAAATAGCAAAGAATGATATGTCTATAATACCATGCATGACCTTCCCCTTTCTATTGATAACCTAAAAATAAAATAAATAGTATGTCCTAAAGTAAAGATCTTTTGTCCATCTCCAGTACACAATTCCAATCCTAGTGCAAGCCAAGACAAATGTTCTTCGGTGGTCTGAATTGTTCCCAACAGATTCAGCTCAACCGCAATATCAGTCGCAATATCTCCCTAACAACCACAATAGAAGTCGCAAAGTTCCAGTCGGCTATTTTGGGATGCTACTTCATCTCAGTAGTGCCAACCCTCTGCTACCACAATTGCAGGCGCAATTGCAGCCGCTATAAAATCTATTTAGAACGTTGCTCACTACACAACACCAGTGTTATTCCACGAATGTAAGTATTTAGTGGTCATTTTGGAGGCACTAGTTAATTGCAGCATTGTTCATGCTGCTACTGACATTTCTCATGCATAAGTCAGAAAATGATTAAATAAAAATGGATAATGATACGTGTTATACGTTCGAACAGAGAGCTCTACATCAAACGCCTCATTCACTTCATTGTGTGCATAGGCCCACAACAAAATCAGAATGCCTCGAGGAGAGAGATTCTAGAGAGAGGGAAGGAACCTCACTCTCTCCTCCTAACTCAATCTTTCCCACTCTCTCCTTACTCCACGTCGCAAATCTCTCACTCTACCCACCATGACGGAGGATGTCCCAACATTGCTAACCCCTTCCCCTACCTCTCCCTCCTATCCTCGACTCCCCCCCCCCCCCCCGCGCGCCCATGCGCGCCTGACCACCGCCTCCCTCCGGCCATGTTGCTCATGAGATCTGCGTGGCTCGACTTTATGCTAAGCTCAAGGGCTGCGAGCTCCTTACTGTCGCCTAGTAGGAGCGATGTCCCGCTCTCCCTATGGGAGCTACACCTCGTGCTTGTCTACTATGCACAAGAGAGTCGTGACACCTACTGTGCTCAAGGTCTATGATTGGATGTGTAGGTCGCCCCTAGCTAGCTAGATGTTGAATATGTGGGTTTGGATGTTGCAATAATTATTTTGGAATGTTGTTGTAATTCTTCTCAATTGTTGCAACAATGACTTATTGTTGAGGCAGTTTTGGTGATTTGTTGCTCACAGGATGTCATTTTTTTTCATTTGTTGCATCATTTGATTGTGTTTTGCTTGTTGCTAGGAGCTTCTTTCAAACTAGATGAGCCATGAAAAAATGTTGCAAGCAACAGTGTAACTTCTTTTTTTTGGAATTATTCAATCGTTTTGGTATTTTTTTGCGCCACTTCTCAAATATATCAATGTTTTATATTGTGTAAGATGTCCATTGCTGCTCAAGTTTTTATTGAATCTGTTGATAAATCAACACGAGAGTTTTTAAATGCTTTTTCAATGTTGCCACTTATACTTTGTAATGTTGTGTGTGTGTGTGTGTGTATATATATATATATGTATGCAAAAAAGTTTTACAAATATTGTATGAAATTATTGCGTTGATCTGATAGACCGTACGATGAAAATACTTCCATCATACGTCCAGGCACCAACAAAGCCCATAAAAAAATCAAAGTGGCTTCACACTTTTTAACATCAGGCCGTATCTACTAAGCTTGAGTTGCATTGCCTGATCTTGTGCACTAAAGGTGACTAGTCAATCTCTTTTATTGTACTATAGCGTTAAACCAAGAACTGACATCAAGAGTAGAAAATATCCAAATATCTATAGCCATATTCTTTTCAGCTTCTAAAAGTTGTTTTTCGGCTTTTCTACAGCAACTAACTTTTAAACAGAGTATCTTTTCAAGATAGAGTCTACTACTTAACTGTAATACATACTGTATCGACTACATTTATATCGGTAAAAACCTCATATGAATTTCTGTTACTCTGTAATCTCTCGTACGAAAAACTTAAACCCGATGAATTTACACTGTAAAACGATGGAATCCGAGAGAGCAGTAACAGTACAGTTGCATGTACCAGCATGCATGCACGGGCGGTGAGGTCCAGCTGTGCCGTGAGCTAGCAGCAGTCGGTAGCCAAAATTCATTCCTCAATTCGTACGAAGATCGATCGAGCGTAGTCTAGCTCTTGGCCGTCCCTGTACGTACGTTTTGTCTCTTCGTGGAGCGCGTAGCCTAGCCAACCCTAGCTAGCCTAGCCCAGGGACGAGAGTTTGGTGATCAGCACGTTATCAGCTACGCAGATGTTAATCCTTCAAGGTACCGCCATGAATCGATCGACCTGCTCAGATCCTGTCTTGAACTACTGTAGCAGCATGTACAGTGGTATTAAGGGTGTGATCATTTGAGTTTCAGCTTCTGACTTCCGACTTATTTTTCACTATTCATAAACTTTCGATTTTTTTAACTTTTGGCTTTTTGTCGGTTCTTTTTTTCGTATTTGTTTGTATTATACGTAATGGGCTAAAATATTTTTTAAATTTAATTATGTTAAATAAGCCTTTGTCAGCTACAGTGTTTTTTTAGTCAGCTTCAATACTTTTCAGCCATAAGTCATAAAAAAAAGTCCAAATGAACACCAGATCATCCATGCTCTTGATCCAACCATATAGCAACTGCGTTGATGGAGTACGCACGATGCGTGCTGCAATTCTCTTTAAACATGTGTCACTCTTTTTATCCATCCAATCATGCGACACACCCATCTCACCTCGACTTAAGAAACAAAATCTAATTTCCTTTTGGCTGTCTTTTCTCTCTCTACGCTAGCTACTCAGAAATGGATAGATTTGTATTATATTATCTCTTTATATTTTAAATTTTTTGTTATGTTAATGTTGTTTGGTTTTTTATTAAATATAATTATATTGTAGTGTAGCACACAATACGTAGAGTACCACGCGTGTTTCCTAGAAAACAAAAGAATCAGACAAAAAAACGTCGAGAGATGAGATAACAAAGGAATGCTAGCTAAGCTTTCAGTGTCAATCGATCCGTGCCAATGATTAGCAGCCATCTCTTTCACTCACTCCTTCACGTAAGCTAGCTATTCACTCATTCCACTTAGTACTGTATATAAGCCCTGTTTTAATTATGATAATCGATCCCTAGCTAGCTTTGATCAATGTCGACGGTACGCTAGCTAATAGAGTAGCCAAGGATCGAATTAAGAGGACTCTTGAATAAATATGTTTTATATTGACCAACAAGTATACGATTTATTTATAAAACTTTGTATCTATATTTTGATGTTATTCTAAATTATTCTGATCTTATATCATTATGTGGGATAATTATGATTTATAGACCAGTATACACTACTACCAAACAAGCTATACTATACGTTTCACCACAGGAGCGGTTCATGTGGAGCCGTCTGTGCTTTGATTATTACAGACGGTTCATGGCTAAAACCGTCTCTGAAACTATCACAGACGGTTAGGTTTAAAAGCCGTCTGTGATATACGCGTTATCACAGATAGTTTTTAATTAGAACCGTCTATGAAACTATCACAGACGGTTTTTATTTGCAACCGTTTGTGTTTTGTCCTTTGTCGTATGAACTACAGAAGCTACTGAGACAATAGACAAATTCAATGCAAATTTATTGCAAAAATAGCGTCTATGAAGCTATGCCACGTTTGACTGCCTACAGCGACGAGCGGTGCAGCGAGCTGGTGTGCGGTGTGCAATGCGCGGACAGCAAGTGGCCGTGCGGCAAGGGCAATACAGGATAATGTGTCAAGCCAAATGGCGATAAGGCAAGGGAGAAGCAGAATTCCTAGCAAAATTTCAAATTCAAGGGAAATTCAAAGAAACTTCAAATTTTGAAACTTTTAGGTTCATTTCAATGTGCATGGTCAGTTTTGATTTGATCGAGATCAGTGAGTGGCGTGGATGAGCGAGCAAGTGTCCGTGCAAGTGGCTCGAGCAATGCATGCATCTGCATTGTGCTTACCACGTTATGTGTCTATGAGATAGTTGAGACTAGCTAGCTAGGTTAATTAGCCATCAAGGGATTACATAATTAGCTAGGTTCCAAATCAGGTTGTGCTAAACAAATCGAAGCAGTGCCTTTTGAAGTCGTGGACCATGCATCGTCTCACCAGCACCAACTTAATTTGGATTTGATTATTACAGGTCTATTTTGTCTCATGCAAATGTACCTATTAAGCATATTCTTGGCTTATGATTTTTAACCTTTGTATGAATGCTTATGTGAATGAATCGATAGTCGATAAATCGTTTCTAAAAGTATCTCGATAAACTGTTTTGAAATAACAACAAAGAAATCATCTCGTACAGTTATTCGAGGAAGGCCATAAGGTATAAGGCATAAACTGAAATAAGTTGCAAAGACTTGGGTCATCACATGGGCTAGCGCAAACTAGCTTTCGTTATCATCAAGACCGTCCAAGATTGACTGGTCCAACTTCTTGTCCCTCGCCTCGATCGTTTGGTACAGCAGTGCTCGCTCTCCAACTAGTTTGATTGGCACCGATCGAGATGCTTACATGGGAGTAGTAGCTATTAGGGCATCTGTAGTGTATATAATCCAAGGGGTCTTAAGGTGGGTTCCATCTAAGACTTAAGGCTGACTCTATAGTGTATATAACCCAAGGGGTCTTAAGACGGTCCCACTTGGCATATAAAAAAAAATTGTATTTTAATGCTTGTGGCCAGGTCTTTAACTTGAGGACCAGCCTTAAGCTTTTTTGCTTATAGCCTGCTTAAGGTCACCCCTGTAATGTATAAGGTTGACCTTAAGGTGGCTTAAGACTATATTTTCATACACTACAGATGCCCTTAGCTAGCACAAATGGCATAGGCTCTGTTCTTTTCAGCTTTTATAAATTATTTTTGGTTTTTTTATAGTAATTAGCTTTTAAATAGAGTATTTTTTAAGATAGGGTCTACTAGTTAATTGTAGTACATACTTTACTGACTTCATTTATATCGACAAAAACAACACGTGAGTTTCTATTACTCTGTAATCTCTCGTACAAACAGCCTAAAAGCCACAAGTCACAGCCAACAGCCAAAAACCGTAGCTAAAAAGGACAGGATGCACAATTAAATTTAATTAATTTGCATTTGGTCGGTTGAAAAAACAAATACGGCACGCAATTAACAGGAACCGCGCGCTCCACGAAGATCGATCGAACGGCTATCAAATTAGGGCACCGCACGTCCACACGGCATGCATCTGGTTTAATTTTAGCAAGTATTTGGCTTGAAAGTAACCCCGTACGTAAAAAATAGCTAGGGCTAAGCTAGCGTTTAGATTGCTCGATCATGCATGGAAAATTGATCAATTGAGCCCGACCATGGAACTGCATGTGTGCATCATATCAACGCAATTTGTGTGATGATTTGCGCTCAACCTTGATCATTGATTTCTGATCGGACGATCTACATACGTACAAGTGACAAGCCGATCCCAGCGTGCAATTGCTTAATTAGCACAATTAATTGATTACCACCGTGCATGCGTGCATGATCCCGACATACATACGTACATCCAGCAAGTGCCATGCATGCTATATGCATATATTCTTTATTTTCCTCTAACATTCATTTAAGCATATTAATTTAGGAATTTAAGGTGTATCAAATAAGCTCTAAAATTTATGAAATTTTTTGTGCAACCTTTTAACATAGTGCAATTATTTGTGTAATTTTTCAAAAATTTTATCTATTCTGGATTGTTCCATAAAATCCCTACAAATAGTATAATAAAACAAATTTTAGAGGAAAATACATAATAGTTAAAATTTTGAAAAAATTACACAAGTAAGTACATTATGTCTGGAGGCTCAAAAAAATTTCATAAATTTTAGAACTTATTTATTATATCTAAAAATTTCTACAAAAAATACACGTTAATAGATTTTTCTAAAAAAGTGCTACAATACTGCTTGCTCACTGGCCACGCCAGTGACTTGGCGCAACTCTCGGCCATGCCAGAGGACTATTTTCACAAAAAGAAATTGTTACCAGAGCTGTTTCTGTAAATAACTTTTCTTAGGGGGCAAAAATAAAAAACCTCGCAACAAGGGAGGGATCGATCAGGATATTTGTATGTATCCATGACTACTCGATGTATGTGCTTGTATATATATAAAAACTATAGTGATTGATGTGATGCAAGAAATTAGATGGTTGTATAATAAAACTAGCTAGCTAGCTCTCGCAAGGTGAAAACACTTGATTTGCTAATGTCCGTGTACTATGTTACGTCCCATGCAAGTGCGTATGATTTCTTTAGATGAGGCCTTGTACCTCTTAAACATGTAAGTAATGAGACTTGACATCTCTCTCTCTAATCAATCAGATCGACGATGGAGACAGATCTAGCAGTACGTACGTACTAGCTACTATGCAGTGCATGGACCCGATCGACATGCTCACTTGATTCACTGTACGTCGGTACGTTCGTGCTCGTACGGGCCGTGTGTATGCGAACTGCATGTGTCGCTGATCCAACCAGGAGGTTGCGTATAAAGCCTCTTCATATTGTGTTTTACTTGATAGTTTTTTTTACTGTAACTGATAAATAGTAGTGTATTATATAAAAAATAATGTAACAAAAGACACTATAAAGTTATAATATTCGGAACATCATACGACTTAAAAAATTATAATATAATAAAATATAAAGTACGTTACAATATTTAAAAGTGAAAAGTGGTGGCTAATGAATAATATTGGCTGATAGAAGCGGTTTATAAAAACTGAAGTGTTTGTATTGGCTTTGGCTTCCGAAAGCAGAAACCAGAAGTAAAAGCCAATATAAACAAGCCCATAGTAGGGTATAACTAGTGAATGACTAGTTTTTTGACCGTTGCTGAGGGGTGCAGAAGTACTAGAGTTTTGCTTGTGGTACCACCGGAAATCTTGATTTTTGTCTCCAACAACTAGTTTCATGGTGTAGGGTATAAATACCCTTTGTGGTCGGTTGGAGATATTGTTACTGCGCTCTATTTCACTCTCTTGAGCTAATATGTGGTTCTCATCTCAATTGTGCATGTGTTGCACCTTGTGAGTAAGGAGAAAGGATCTAGCTTGCATGTGTTGCATCTAGAGGTGGATTTGGTTTCCACTTGAGTTTGTGCGTTCGTTGCAAGTCGTGAGAGTCAAACAAGGAATTGTGGGTGATGAACGCGGTGCGGCGAGTCAAACGTCGTGCCAGCGCTGAGCTCCTCATGCAAGAGAGCGGAGCGCGTCTTATTGATGGATGGGAGCGGCCGTTGCATGGAGATGAGGGTGCGCATGTGCGCATACCGCTGGTGTAGTCCACACTTGTCGAGGATGGTGGTGTCGATGACCATCAGTTCATCGGCGAGGGACTTTTGTTTGCGACAATAATCTCCAATGGACATTGCGCCTTGCATGAGGCCGTAGAACTCTTGTTCAAGAAGGATGGCACGCATGTCGGCGTTGTCGCGATATATGCCTTTGATGGATGCCCAGACAGCGTAGGCGGAGGCATCAGAGTCCATCGCCATGGCGACAATCTCAGAGGAAATGGCACCGTATAGCTAGGAATGGACCAAGGCATCAAGGCATCACCACTGGGTGTCGGGGTTGGACGTGGATGATGGTGTGATGTGGTCCTCGAGAGCATATTCGTAGAGAGCAACTTTGAATAGCCCGCGCCAGTGCGTGTAGTTCCCGACGGTGATGTCAAAGATGATAGGAACGAGCGCCTTGATGCTCGGAACCACGATGGCCCATGCCCATAGAGCGGCCTTAGCGGCCGCCTCCTCCTTGGCAGTAGCCTAGGCTTTGGCAGCGGGGTCGGTCAGGGCAGTTATGAGAGAGAGGGAGATAGGGGACGGGTGGTGGGATGGTCTCAGGAAAGAGCGCTCTGATACCATGAAGGCGGAAATCCTCATGCACTTGAGATTGCATTATGAGCCAATGGCTTATATAGAGTACAAGAGATAAGATGGTTTTCAAACAAACCAAATCCACGCCAAAAAGGAATCCTAACAATCTAGAAAACAAACTAAAAAAAATTATCTTTTGTAGTGCAGATATATGGATCTTGATTGGCCGTAGTTGTACGACCGACCATGGTCATTATGACCACTCGGTGCTTACGACCACGCCACTCAGCCGTGGTCGTATGCCTGTGCCGTGGTCGTATGACCGATCATAGACGTTACGACCACTCGATGCTTACGACCACCTGTGTAGCCTAATAATCTCGATTGGCTATGGTCATATGACCGACCATGGTTGTTACAATCACTCGGTGCTTACAACCATGCCTCTCAGCTATTGTCGTATGACCGATCGTGATCGTTACGACCACTTGTGTAGTGTAACAAGTATGGAGTGTCGGATAACATAATAACATAGTTGCTATCCACTGTTGCAATTTCCCTTCACTTCACAGAATCAAGCACACATTACATATGAGCAGTGTCAGATACAAAAATTGCTTCTCCTCTTGCTGCCAAAAATGTGCGTCTGCTGCTCCCTCCATGAGCTCCGCCGTGTCGCAGGGTCCCTCGTTGCCGTCGCTGGCCACGAGGTCAGGCGAGCGGCGCAGACAGACACTAGGTCCCTCGTGGTCATCCAAGGCCGTGTTGGTCATCACCGTCGCCATCGTAGGGGCGCGGTTGGGCATCATCGTCGCCGTCGGAGGGACACTGCCACTACGAAGCCTCCATCGCCATTGGAGGGGAGGTGGAGTGGGGATTTTAGGGCACGAGGGGCAAGGCAGGAACGCTAGGTGTTCTCCGGAGGGGCGCCCACGTGAGCTGCCTATTGTCGATCGAATGACGTGTCGGTAGGGTGGGCGCTCGCTTGGATCTAGGGCATTCACCCACAAACGGACGGCCCGATTGCCGTGAGTGCACCGCAAATTCGTTCAAAACTTTGAAATCGAGTATATTTCTTCAAAGGTATACGTTTCATTTGAATTATTATAGATGGGTATAAACCGTAAAATTGATATTTTCAAAAATACACTCGAATTAAGGTTGAATTTGTAAATTTAAAGTCACGGTGTTCAAGTACCATGATGTCCCATTTTTGTGTGTGTCGTTTGTGTGTGTTGAGTATATGTCGTATGTGTATGCACTTTGGCAAAAGATATACTAAGGAGGGAGATTTCTACATAGGAGCACGCATTAATTGTACATGAAAAAACAAATATTCATTACACTTTCTCGGGAGTATAATAACGATCACACAATACTAGCATAGCTGCCTAATCTTCAAGTTCGTACGTATAATAATGAAAGGGAAATTAATTAATCTAGTTGACCCAAGTACGTACTGGACCCATCGAATGGCGATTGTTTACCTGTCTTTTGTCTCGTATTACATTCATTTGTCACACCAAATTATCTTGTACTCCTTTCTTTTTTACGTGATATTTTTGATATTTTACGATCTTAAAAATGCAACTTTAATAGCAATTTTTATAACTTTACATTGAGATATACTAATAAAATTGTAATATTATGAAGGTGTTTTTAACGATAAATCTAACGATATAATTTTCGTACAACCAATATAGATAGTTTTAAATATATTAATGGTCAAACTAGGAAGTCAAGTAAAAAAGAACAAAGAGAATATAACAATACTTTGTCTACCCCGCAATATTACATGTCTAATCCCGCCATACGCATGACAAAGTAATCGCTGAATCTAAGAAAAAATTAATATTATTAAATCATGCATACCTCTATTAATTAAAAGATTTACTACAATTACTCATATATTTTTTTTATTAAAACATGGCTAGATATTAAGTGAAAATATTATAATAACTATATTTTGATTCTCCCAATAGATTTATATTATAGCACGATGCTTTTTTAAGAAAATAAACCTATATGTTCTGGGACGGATGGAGTACATTGGTCGTTCGATTCCCGTCAATTAATCTACATGTACGTCCAGCAGCACGTTTAGCTGGCGGCCATACGTCGTACGTACATGCATGTACACGTACGTACTCACTTAGCACTCTACTTTAGCTAACCAGTGTGCATTTGCACGCCCAGCCTACTAGCCCAGAAACCAGGCAGGCCAGGCCCATGGCCATCTACACTGGGCTTTTCTGGCCCATGTACAACTCATCGATCTCGTCTGCTAGGGTGCAAAGAAACTCATACGCTTGCCAATTTTTTGATGGATTAGCATCACAAATGATTCACAGGTTTTTCTTTCGTTTAGTTCCTGTGACATTGGACTCTATATTCCAATAGAGAAACGAGTGCTGATCATGATGGGGAGAGAGAGAAGGAAAGGTGGTTATTTCGATCTACAAATAATGAAGTTACTGTTACGTGCTGTAGTAATGATATATAGTGCAGATGGCAACAAGTACGTAAAACATACTTTTTATATGAGTAAATAATGCATCAACTGCTATATGAAGTACCTAAATAACTAGTCAACAACTCCCGTAACACGAGCATCAATACTTGGATCAAAATCAGCATGACTAGCGGTGAAAACGGATGAATAATGATTTTGTCATGTTTTTTTATACGGAAATGAATACAAATACCTTAGATATGAATACATCGGATACAAATATAGAGTAAATATGAACCAAAATGAATATGGTCACCAATATTTCTCAAAACATGGAAATCTCTTAAAATATACGCACAAAATGAATAGAAACACATAACTAGTTTATTTAATCAAAACATTCATGGATTCTTCATATTTTCAGCTAGGATTCCTTCCCTAACTCTATGTATTGATGTATATGTTAGCGTATAATTGGCTACTAAAGCATCATGTATGGGCTAGACTAAAATAGGAGATATATGCAACGGATATCTAGCCCTCTAAATATCTGGATAATTCGGATCCGTATTTGACCGATAGTAAATTACTAAATCCGTATTTATTTCTGATAAAAAATCTGTATTTATTTTTGATCCAATGAATATCCGAACCGACAATGTTTATACTAAAAACAGTCCGGATAGTGCGGATTTATATTTAGGCCATGAGATGCATGTGCATCTTCAATTTTACATAGCAAACACTTCGACCGCTTTCGATTTTAGTGATGAGCGCAAGTAAATTTTTGTGTTTTACTTTCGTGAAACATGAGAGAAATAAAAGGAGCAAGCGCTCTGAGATGAATAGTAGGCCTATTCTTTTTTGCTACGGCACCGTGCAAGTAGGGAGGTTGCTACTCAATTGTAGCAAATAGCAACCACTTATTACTTTGTCCCATTGGTACAAACAACATTCGTTGGTACAGAAAAGTGGCTTAACACAGAGGAGCACAATAAAACTAGTACTCTCTTTTTTTTCCTTGCTTGAAAGCACTAAATTCGAACACATAAATATTAACTATCACTGTGTTAGTAGTTTAGTACTAACACCTTAAATAACAGCGATTGCATGAATGTTTATATTATGGCTGAATCAAGCTTTGCTGCAGTGGGCTTTCTTCTCTGCTTCAAGAGACAAAGATCAAAGCGATGTTGCAGTGGTGCGCATCGACCTCCTGTTCCAAAGGCTTAAAGAGTTGCTTAAGCAATGGTTTTGGAATGCGGCATCCGAGGAATAATGTAAAGTGAGCCATTGTTGCAGGGGTGGCCTGGATGAAGCCTATGGCGATCTATTGTGCACAAAAATCTGCACAGAGGTAGATGTAAAGATCTTTATAAGTGTAGCGTTTGTAACTTCATGTATCGCTTGATGTAATAATATAGGTCTAAGATCTTTATAGGTATAGCGTTGTAACATTATGTATGTCTTGCTGTAATAATACAAATAGACCCCAATAGCCTGGGAAGGACGGAGAGCAATTTTTTGAATACGAGAGATCCGTCTTTTTTTTTTTCCAGCTGAAGCCTCATTGTTCATTAATTGAAATCCACGATTGCTTAATTCCTTTCCCTAGAGCAGGCCGCAGCGCCAGCCCCACGAACAGTAAAAAGTCCAGAGAAATTATTTTGGCTTAAGCCCTAGGAACATCGCTCTTGTTCCGTTTCACACAGCTTCAGCTTCTAGTTTACTTTGGCTTTTGATTTATTTAAGTCAGAAGCCACTTAAACACATCAATTTTTAATTTTAGCCTTTTAGGTTTTTTTTCCCTTTTTTATCTTTTCTTTTTGCCTTCTTATTCGTTTGTATTATCCGTAGTGATATAACAATTTTTATATTTTTCCTTTTTTTATTAGAAAATGTTAACAGTAGCTACAATGCAATTTCAGCATTGTAGCCAGAACTTAAGCCATAAACCAGTTGGAGCGCCGCCTAAAGAAACGCTGCCAAACATATCGGTGCTTTCACATCTTTTTCTTTTTTGCTCATGGCTAGGATGATTTGGGTCTGATTCCCTGATTGTTGCAAGGAAGTAAAGAGAGGCATGTACCTCATTTCTGCTTGCAGTTGGTCCCTGTGAGATCTTGAGTACACCATTTGCAGCATCTATCGGCGAGCGCTCTCTTCTCAGGGGGAAAAGGGTGCTAGCTCTCCACTGCAGCGAGCTCTTTTTCTCAATTCATCCTAGGAGATGGGTGGACATACGGTATGCAACTGTGACAAAAGAAACTTGTAGTCATGATGAAGGAAAATGTTTTACTTTTTTTTTTTGCGTGCGGTTGCTCTTGGTGTGTACGTAGGATTAATGGCATCGACCAGTGGGAATTAACTCTTGGTGAGATGGTGGAGTTGTAGACCACTAAGGTTCAAAAATCATAGCGTCCATCTTTATATATACACGATTACATTTTCAGTAGGAATTTTATGAGATCATGGATTTATCTTTAGTCTCTATCTTTTTAGGCATATGCTAAGAAGGTACACTCGCGTATGTGTGCGTTTGGTGTGCGTGTGTAGTGAATTTGACCTCCAGTTTCTATTGTAATATGTTGTTATAAATTACAAACGATATATGTTATGAAAGTCCATTTCATGATGAATCTAGTAGTATCTGTTGGTCATGGTTAATCTAGAAATACCAATTTGATCACTAGTTGCTAACATAATATGTTGTAATTTTACGTGACCAGTTAATCTAGATACTCGTCTATATATACATTACTAATGGTTAAACTAAAAAATGTTAGGTTTCACAAGGGATTATAGTACTCGATTTAGGCCTCTTTGGGAATTGGAACAAAGGAATTTTGGAGGAAAAATAGTGGAAATCTACCCAAAGGAAAAAAATCCTATGAGGGTTGTTTGGATTATAGAATTGCTTCAAAGGAATTTCAAAGGGTAGGAATATTTTCCTACACATTTTTAGAGATTCTAACATGAGGTCTAATCTCGTGGTACAAATTACTTAAGAGTTTCAATGCATTTTCTCTTTCTCTCTCCTTTGGCTCTCTTACTGATAAACATCTAATTCTAAAATTCCTGTAAAGCATCCAAATACCACATGTGAGCAATTCCTGCATTTTCATTTTCCTATATGGATGACACTGTACATGTCATTTAATTCCCGTGTTTTTTCTATTCCTATTGTTCTTTTTGTTTCGTTCATTCCGAAGAGGCTTGTATCTGCAGTCGGAGGTACTAGCATGTGCATGTATAGTAACCTGAACGTTGGGGGTCAGTTTATTCGTAGATGTGGATTTTGTGTTTTTAGGTTGACTAATTGTATATGTATGTACTACCTTACAATGTATTGATCCTATCTGTCTACACATTGAAGGTTGGTGGTGATTACCGCGAGACAGAGAAGCTTAATGCTGGGAATATCAATGCCACACTGACGACCTTGTCTCATCATTGGAGAGACTTTTTGAAGAGCCCAAGGGGAACAGTGATCCGCATCGAGGTGCTTGTAGTAGTTACTAGCATCGCCCTGCTACTCGCCATCTTTGGGTCCTGGCGTCGCCGAAGCAGAAGCTGGCTGATTCAGAAAGGAGTCCTAGGGGCATTCACCCTGTCCTCCTCCCTGGTAATATACACGCTTGGTTCGATGCAATCTTCGGCGGCGAAGAGCAGCATGTACCCCATGTGGGCCATCTCCCTCTACATCCTCCTCGGTTGTGCCGACTCCATCACAGCTTGTAGCCTCCATGACAACGACCAGACCTGGAGACGGTTCTTCCAATATATCCTCGGCTATGTATATGTGTGGTTGATCAGTGTTACCTTTGTGTCAGGCCGTGGTTTCCTTCCAGTTGTTGTCCTGGTTATCATAGCTTGTTTGAAGCTGGGCCATAGATTGACAGCATCTGGGCTGGCAAGCAGCTCATGGAACTTGAATAAAATGGTTGCTGACTACATGTATCGGGAGCACACCGAGACCAATGGTGGAACACGTCCCTACGATCCTGCCAGCATGGAAGGCTACCGTTACCTGGTTGACTGGCCCCTCGGCATGTCCAAGTTGGATGCTGGGACGTCATATGCAGCAGAATTAACAGCGGATATCGATGATGCTCAATTCATCAACATAGAGAAGGTATGGTTGTGCAAAGACAGGTCACTAAGCCGCGAGCTCAAGGATGCATGCCTTTCCTTCTCTCTTTTCCATCTTTTGAGAAGGCGCTTCTTCGGGTTTGACTGTGCCGAATCTACGCTACCGAAGACGCGTGATTTTGTCTTCAAGGGGCTGCTGCTGTTTAAGAAAGACGAGGACGAAGATACTACCACTGACAAATGCGACTACGACAGGGTGTTCAAGGTCATCGAGGTTGAGTTAGCTTTCATGTATGATTTCTTCTTCACCAAGTATGCCCTCCTTTATTATGGATCAGGTTTTGGAGTGTTTTGGTCCTTGGCTTCAGCCAGCTTGTTAATATCTCTTGCAGTACTATATCTGACAGCCACCCGTGCGGTGACAGTTCCTGCTATTCTGGTTTGGTCAGAAGCTGTCGTGATCAACGAAAACACAACAGCTGATGTTGTAATCACGCTGCTGATACTTACATCCGCTGCTTTGATTGAATTGCTGCAACTGTTGTTTTACTGGGCCAGCATTTGGGGAAGAGTATCCTTTGTATGTCAGCATATCAGGCTCAGACACACACAACCATCGAACGGTAGTAGTTCAAGGGGAGGAAGCTGGTGCAACCGCATGATGAGATTTAGAGAGTGTCTTGCCAAGATTGGTGTGTGTTGTGCGTACAAACACTACTGGCAACACAAGCTTGGGCAGTACTCGCTACTTGAATCAGTCAGCTGCAAAAAACCCCCTAATCAAACATCCAAGTTCTCGTACTTCGTTCTGCAAGTAGTGAGGCTTCTGACACTTTTGGACTTCGTGATCTTTCATCCCAGAAACTATTCCACGAGGAGGGCCCGCGGGAAACTCGGGAAACCAATCGGGTTGTCAGAAGATGTAAAGGGTGCACTTGTCGAGTCCCTCAAACGTACTGGAAGCAAAGGCAAACTAACGAATGGGGAATCATCGTTAGATTCCAATGGAGTAGATCGTGACCTGATCTCATGGGCTTGTAAGCAGGACATGGTCTCCTCTGCAGACACAAGCTGCTCCCGGAGAAAGGAGAATGAGGCGGGCCTTATTTTGACTTGGCACATTGCAACCTGTTACTGTGAGATGATACCTCCTCGTCCAAATGAGGGAACAGATCTCAAACTCCATATTGAAGTTGCCACAACACTGTCCAAATACTGTGCATACCTGGTGGTCTCTGAGCCAGAGTTGCTTCCCGGGCACCCCTATGATACAGCGCGTGTGTTTGATGCAGTTGCAGAAGAAGCAGAGCATTTTCTGGAGGGTGAAAGGGACAAGTACGCGGCCATGAAGAATAAAACTCCAACAGAACCAACGACAACGAAGACGATCTTCTGGAGGGGTGTGGAGCTGGGGAAGCAGCTGGAGGAGATGGAAGAGGGCCGCCGTTGGAAGGTGCTGGCAGAATTCTGGGTGGAGCTGATGCTCTACGTCGCGCCATCAGACAATGTGGAGTACCATATCGAATGCCTCGCGCGGGGTGGTGAGTTGGTGACCCATCTCTGGGCTTTGCTCTCTCATGCAGGCATACTCAAGCGGGAGGAGGAGGAGCATCACTTCGAAGACATAATTGTTGAATACATCGGAAGTGTGTAGCACCACACCGATCACCCTGCTGGAGTCTGGACCAGCAGGCATGTTTGCTCTCTCTATTGTTTGCTGTTCTGTGACTGTGTGCGCGCTCTCTCTCTACTTGGCCTGATACTGCAAATAAGTGGCATGTGCTGTTCAATAACATGCCTTGTGTGTTCGATGCATTATCTTGTGATTTATTGTTTAGTTTGTGACATGCTATATTTGTAAGTTTGAACTCAAGTTCTTTGTATTTGGTGGTTGATTGGGTTTGATCTTGTTGTAATATGTGTGCATATATACAACTTTCTGGGATTGTCAATTTGTCACATTGTCACATGTCCAACTTTTTTAGCGCATGCATGACCAACTTCACATGGGAAAAATATTACCAGCTGAGTGCACAAATTCTTGATTGGTTGGCCAAACCAATTATTTTTTTCGAAGACTTTCTTGGGGGAAAATTTGATATATTAGCAACTTTTTTTTCGAAGACTTTCTGCCTCATGCCGTCGCCCGGATCCCTCTCTCCTGTCGCCGCCAGGGCCGCCTTAATGATGATATTATTAAGGTCTATGATCTTGCTGGTAGTCGTATAGCTAAGTTTAAGTTAATAGAGATGTAATTTTCTTTGCATTGTAATTTGCGAAACATATTACTCTGATATGTGACTATTGGATTGGTAAATCCGGTACGATTCATTAGTTCTACTTTACTTGTTGTTCATGTTGCCCCCTATCCAATTCCTGGCTCCGCCCCTGATGCTATTATTCTTTATCTACAACTGGATCTCACCAAATATCATATTAGCCTTCTTTGTGTTGGTAGCTGTAATTGCTTGAATCAAGGAATACAAATCAAGATCAGCCTTCTTTGTGCACCATTGTTGCACAACATTGATAAATTGAATCCAGATTCGCCTAAGTAAGTAATCGAGAGAAACACCGCCCAAATGATCAAATCGGGCAGACCGAGACAGGGATTGACCGGATGTTTGCGTGCCGCGCCGGAGGCGCTTGCACTCGCCGTCGTCGGCTACTCGCGGGCTTGCGGCGCTGACCGTGGCCACGCCCCGCCCGTCTGCCGGCTGCTGCCCCCCGCCCCGCTCCTGCGCTAGTCGCTGCTCCAGGCTCTCACCATCTCGCCAGTCGTCGAGTCGCCTCGCGCACGCCGCCGACCGGCCGTCGCCACACTCGCAGAGCCCGTCCCTCTGTAGGCTGTAGCTGGCCTGTGCTGCTTAGGGGATGGCCGATTGCTTCGGTAGCCAACAGGCCAGGCAAATGGCCAAATGGGCTGGTAGCGGTAGGATGGGAAGGGTAAATGGGCCAGGCAAATATTTGCACAAAACTGGGCGGATTCGGTATGAAAATGACATATTTGACTCGACTACGTGTGTAGGTCTATATATCTTTACTATTATAAAAGTGTGAGTTGGTGGTTGGTCCATTCTCTCTCCTCTCTTCTCAGCCATCCGATTTGATCTGGGCTATTCGTCTCTCTCAGGATACAACCGCCCACCCCTCCACTTTTCCCATCTCCTCGCGTGTTCTAGCCATCTTTCTCTCTCTATCGCTTGCTCTTCAATGTTTGATGTGTGAAGTTGGCCAGGCAATAAGTTCTGTCTCATTATTTTTATAGCTCCGTTGCAACGCACGGATCTCTAACTAGTATATATATAGAGAGAGGATGGTGTCAGGGCACCAAGCCTCCTTACCTTCGGATTGCTTTTAGATGTGTGCTAGTGCAATGGTATATAATATATCAGGCATGCTAAATCAATCATGGATGGAAAGTCTTAATCATGAATGGAAAGTCTCAATTATACTAGCACGTATCTAAAAGCAATCTAAAGACAGGGAGACTTAGTGTCTAGGCACCATGGTGCCCTATTTCAACGTGTTATATATATATATATATATATATATATATATATATATATATATATATATATGCAAAAATAACAGGTCTCTGGATTCATCTTTCCACCCAAATGGTCAATGCATCTTTTGCAACAATCGCAAGATTTCTTTATGCGCAGGTGACATGTTGCTCATTTTGTGGGTCTATTAAGATAAGATGAGAAAGTGATCATATTGAATTGGAAGAGAGGAGAGGAGTAGAGGGGAGGGGGAGAAGGGAGGGGGTGATGTGTCTATCTTAGCACCTACTTTAGTTGCTAATACTATAAACCAAATAGCAAAGTCCCTAAACAAAGTTCTATGAAGCAAATGACACAAACCAATGTATCAAGTCCTTCTTTTTCCCGCAAAATTCAAGGCAATTTTATTACAAAAGTGCAAAAAAAAGACATTCCCAGATTTTTCGGTGAGCAGCCGACATAGCCGACTTCTTCGCTGAGCGACTATCCATCTGCTTCTTCCCACTTCTTTTCTTCATCTCTGGTCTCTGGATCACGTACGCCAGTAGCGATCATTCATCTAACTGAATCATCGCTACTGGCGTACGCGATCCAGAGACCAGAGATGAAGAAAAGAAGTGGGAAGAAGCAGATGGATAGTCGCTCAGCGAAGAAGTCGGCTATGTCGGCTGCTCACCGAAGAATCTGAGAATGTCTTTTTTTTGAACTTTTGTAATAAAATTGCCTTGAATTTTGTAATACTATTACTACAAGGTCTCTAAACAAAGTTCTATGAAGCAAATCACACAAACTAGTGCATCAGGTTCATTGAACCGGATACACTAGAGTGTGTAACTTGCTTCATGCCCCTTGAAGGTCTATGTGGCATATACTATTACTACAAGGTCTCTAAACAAAGTTTCATGAAGCAAATCACACAAACTAGTGTTTTAAGGTCATTGAACCGGACACACTAGAATGCGTTACTTGCTTCATGCCCTTTGATCATATACTCTTCCTTGATTGGTTAATTTGTGCTCTCAAATTGTAGGATTGCACAAGATTAATCTTGGCCGTCCCGCTACTAAATCATATACTCTTCCTTGATTGGTTATGCCAAATAATGAATTCAGTATTTTGAGCTCTAGATACAAACTCTACAATCTCAAGATCAAGATATATTCAGCATGCATATATTCAGACAGCAGTATTCATACAGATTAAGACCATACAAGTTAACTTTGCCCAATAATTCAGTCTTTTAACTTGTCAAGATTAAATCCTAACAGATCAATTTAATAACATGCTATAACCTGAAAACTGCATGAACCGACAGCTATTAGAGCTCAAAGACCGAATGAACCAATCTCAGTATATGAATTTATCATCATCGAGCAACTGTAAATCCCACAGGCAATCTCAGTATATGGAAGATTAACAAACTTGAATATACATGAATGCAACTAAGCAACTAGCCATAACAGTAAGCATAACAAACTTGAATATACAGTAAGCATATACCATAACAGTAAGCATATACATGAATGCAACTAACTATATACATAACAGTAAGCAACTAACAGTAAGCCCTAAACCCTAACACTAAGTATGAAGCATCAACCCTAAACCCTAACAGTAAGCATGAAGCTCGGGGAGGGATTTGATGACCTTAGGGTTTTGGTGACGGAGGAGGAGGCGGCGACGACGGAGGAGGAGGAGGCGGGAACGGAGGAGGCGACGTAGGAGGAGGCGGCGGCGGCGACGGAGGAGGAGGAGGCGACGGGCTCGGGGAGGCGGCGACGGAGGAGGAGGAGGCTACGGCGACGTCTTCGTCCGGGGAGGCGGCCGGCGAGGGCTCGGGGATTTAGATCTAGATCGAATAACTGCAGCGCACACGAGAAACCCTAGCGAGAGGGTACATATATAGGGAGATTATCACAGACGGTTCTGAACATAGAACCGTCTGTGATAAGCCTTTGCCGGCTGTTGTTATTAAGACAACACCAATAACTACACAGCTGCATTCATATCAACCACAGTCTGTGATATTAATGTATGAGACGGCGCGCGGTTATATACGAAGCGTCACAGGTGGTTTGGAATATGAACCGTTTGTGATAATGCTAATTATATATGCACACACTATTCCATTTCTTCGATCTAAACTGTCCTCTCCCTCTCATCTTCTTCGATCATCACCACATTTCTCAACAATGACATCTAAAATTCTTTTCATCTCCTTCCTCTCATCTATCCATCATGAGTTGTTTGGCCGCAACCTTACACAGGCGGCCAATAATTTACGTCTGGAGCAGCTCCTCCGCTCACGCCTTGCTCTCCTTCCTCGACTCGCTTCCAATATCGTACGTCAACTAGACCTCATCATCTGCCGTCGACGAAGGTGTCTCGTTGCCGCTCACGAAAAGGAAACTGCCCTCAGCCTCGTTCTTCTCTACAATGTCCACAAAGCGGAGGAAGCTCTTGCGGAAGTGCAGAGTGTGATGGATAACCTTTCCGATCAAGCAGAATCGGCCGATTCTGAAGTTTATCATGGCATCCTCTTTGAGATTATGGTCCATGCTAATGATTTTACCAGGCTAGAGGAGGAAGTGGAGAGGGCAAGGACAATCTTCACCACATTCGAGAACTCAGCGGCTGATCCTCCAACTCCAGAAGTTGAAGAAGAAGCATATGAAGCCCAGAAGATTAAAATCTGGGAATCTCTTTTTCTCTTAGATTTGTAATAAATTAAATTTGCCTTCAATTAAAATCTGGGAATCTCTGTTTGTCGAACTTTTGTAATGAATTAAATTTGTCTTGAATTAAAATCTGGGAATCTCTGTTTGTCGGACTTTTAATTTGGAGGCCGTCTGTGGTGTTTGTGGCGGGAAAAGGAGTATCATAGACGGTTCTTAACACGATCCGTCTGTGATATTTTGGATTACATAGACGGTTTATGTTTAAAAACCGTCTGTGATAATCTAGAATATCACAGACGGATTTATAATAAAAACCGTCTGTGATATTCCAAATTAAAACTCACATGCATCCAGTAATCTCTCCAGAGCACCAGAAATTAAGAGTGGATGATTATTTCCTCCGAAAAAAACCCACATTCTAAGCAGAGCCTATGCCGGAGAACAATGGATCGCCATTTCTACAAGTAACAACCGATTGATTTCTATTCGTGCATACCTGGCGTGTCCCCTTTGATCGCAGATTAATTTCGCCATCGTGCGAGTAGGGAGGTACGTTGCTGCTCAATTGTAGCAAGTAGCAACCACTTATTACCTTGTCCCATCGGTACAAACAACATTTGTTTGTACAGAAAAGTGACTTAACACACAGGAGCACAAAAATACTCTCTTTTTTTCCTTGCTTGAAAAGCACTAGATTCGAATACATCAATATTAACTATCACTGTGTTAGTAGTTTAGTACTAACACCTTAAATAACAGCAATTGCATGAATGTTTATGTCATGGCTGAATCAAGCTTTGGTGCAGTGGGCTTTCTTCTCTGCTTCAAGGGACAAGAACAAAGCGATGTTGCACTGCAAATGGTGCGCATCGACCTCCTGTTCCAAAGGCTTAAAGAGTTGCTTAAGCAATGGTTTTGGAATGCGGCTAAAGACGCTCAATGCATGATTTAGCTCGCCGCACCCGAGTTGCCCGTTGGCTCATCGACGGGTTAGCTCTGATTCATTCGGGGGGGCTTGCTGCCAGGAATAATGTAAAGTGAATCATTGTTGCAGGGACGGCCCCATCGACCCCGAAGCCGTGTGAGCGTTCCCTTCGTACAGGGGGTAAAGGGTGATAGTGCAAATAATTGCAATGTATTGAACGGTGATGCACTCGTTACATATAAAGCCAATCAACCAACACGGTTTATGAAATAGCACCGGTGGGATTGGAGTAAATCACGGCAAGAGATAATGCTAGAAAATAGAAAACAATCTCAACCAACCGGGAGATAGAAATTAACTAAATATAGTCTAACACCCCCCCCTCAGTCGGAGCGGGAGGAGGACGGATGTTCAGACTGGACCTAAACTCGGAGAAGACAAATGACGGAAGTCCCTTGGTGAATATGTCTGCATACTGGGAAGTTGTAGGAACGCGAAGAACACGGACAATATTGGCGGCCACTCGTTCACGGACGAAGTGAAGATCAATTTCAACATGTTTCGTGCGCTGATGCTGCACAGGATTGGTGGAGAAATGAACAGCACTTACGTTGTCACAATAAACTGGTGTTGCGAGAGAAACAAACTAGAGCCCACAGTAGACACCGCAATACCAAGAAAGTGATGTAAAGTACCCAAATCCTTCATAGAAAATTCCTGCTGCAGTGCCTTCATAGAAAATCCTTCATAGAAAATTCCTGCTGCCACTAAGGAAGAGAGGGTTGTGCGATGAAGTACCAAGCCGTAGTCCAAAGTACCTTGAAGATAGCGTAGAATGTGCTTGATTAAATTATAATGTGGTTCACGGGGATCATGCATATGCAAACACGCCTGCTGAACTGCATAGGTAATATCTGGCCATGTGAAAGTAAGATACTGGAGAGCACCAGCCAGAGCTCTATAATGAGTAGGATCGGACACGGGAGCACCATCAGAACTGGAGATCTTGGAGCTTGTATCAACGGGTGTGGTACAGGGCTTGCAACTTGACATGCCGGCTCGCTCAATAACATCCAAGATATACTGGTGTTGCGAGAGAAACAAACTAGAGTCCACAGTAGACACCGCAATACCAAGAAAGTGATGTAAAGTACCCAAATCCTTCATAGAAAATTCCTGCTGCAGTGCCGAGATGACATGGCAAAGCAAACACACTGAAGAAGCAGTCAAGATAATGTCATCTACATAGAGCAACAAATAGGTTGTATGATCTCCACGGCGAAAAATAAATAGGGATGAGTCAGATTTGGCCGCAGTGAAACCAAGAGACAAAATGTGAGATGCAAACCGACTGAACCATGCCCGTGGTGCCTGTTTCAAACCATAGAGTGACTTGTTCAAACGGCAGACATAATCTGGGTGCGTAGAATCAACAAACCCTGATGGTTGAACACAATACACAGTCTCCGTCAAAGCGCCATGCAGGAATGCGTTCTTCACGTCAAGCTGGTGAATAGGCCAGCCCTGAGAGTGAGCAATAATCTGAAATTGAAAGACCACCTTGGACGAAGTTACGGAATTGGGCGTCGAGGTAGAGAGCACGTGTCTCCTTGTTGCCGAGAAATTGTTGCTCGAGGCCCGTCCAGATGGTGCGAGCGGTGCAGCCATGTGTCATGACCATCTCGAGAAGATGGGAGGATATAGTGTCGTAGAGCCACGACTGCACCGTGCAGTCCATCCGCTTGTAGTCCGCATCGTCGGGGTGGTCGTCGGAGAGGACGTGATCGTCCAACTCATACTTGCCAAACGTGTTAAGGATGAGACCACACCACGTGCTGTAGTGTGCGGAGGCTTGGTCGAGGACTATCGGGACGAGCGCCTTGATGTTGGGGACGGCGATCGCCTGCGCATGGAGGGCGGCGCGAGCCTGAGCGGCGTAAGCGCGGCGCAGCTCGTCCTCCTAGCGTGCAGGGTCGGCAGCCTGACGAAGACGTGCAGCAGGATCGGCCGCGCGTTGGGCCTCCTCCTCAGCGGCTCGACGGATCGCGTCGTGGGCAGAGTCCGACATCGTGGACGACGACAGCAAGCTAGGGTTGGTGGGCGGAAGGTCACAGGAAAGAAACGAAATCTGATACCATGATAGTGCAAATAATTGCAATGTATTGAACGGTGATGCACTCGTTACATATAAAGCCAATCAACCAACACGGTTTATGGAATAGCACCGGTGGGATTGGAGTAAATCACGGCAAGAGATAATGCTAGAAAATAGAAAACAATCTCAACCAACCGGGAGATAGAAACTAACTAAATATAGTCTAACAAAGGGTATTGGAAGGTCGGCGTGACCCTCACTCTGGGCAAAGGGAGTTCAGGAAGCCCACCACTTCGACGGCAGCAAAGAGGGCTTCGCCGCGGACCTACCTCGTGTGGATCAAGAAGAGGGAGTTAGCTACCCAAGGACTAGGAAGAAAAAATAGTGGACGAAGCCTATGACGGTCTATTGTACACTGAAAGCTGCTCAGAGGAAGATGTAAATACCGTAGAGTCCCTGTGGTCTAAGGCCTTTATTATAGGTGTAGCGTTGTAACTTCATGTATCCTTTTAAGTAATAGTTATAGGTCTAAGACCTTTATATGTATATCGGTGTAACATCATGTATCCCTTGTTGTAATAGTATAGGTCTAAGATTTTTATAGGTGTAATGTTGTAACATCATGTATTTCTTAGTGTAATGTATAAATAGACCCCAATTGCCTGGGAAGGACGGAGAGCAAATTTTTGAATACAAGAGATCCGTCTTTTTTTTCCCAGCTGAAGCCTCATTATTCATTGATTGAAATCCACGACAAGATCGGAACCTGCCAGCCAGTCACACGATTCCATAATTCCTTTACCTAGAGCTGGCCGCAGCGCCGGCCCCACGAACAGTAAAGAGTCCAGAGATTATTTTTGGCTTAGCCCTATGAGCAACGTTCTTGACCTGCTCCAAACGGCTTCAATTTCCGTGAGACTATATAGAGATCACTCTATAATTGTGATGAGTAATTGACCTTTGAATTAAAATTTATGTAGAAGTTGAGTTTGATTTTTGAGGCTTTTTGCATAGGTTTGCTTTCTGGCTGTCGTTCTCGTGGTCTATGACTTGGTGGTCGTAGTTGTCCTTACGACTTTGTGGTTGTAGGTGCTCTTTCGACTAGGTAGTCGACAGTCGATTGTACGACATAGTAGTCGGCAGGCATTTTTACGACTTGGTGATCATAGGCGCTTTTATGACTTGGTGGTCACAGAGGTGTTTACGACTTGGTGGTCGGCAGGTCTGATTGGTTCAATCGGCTGAGGTCTTATGACTTGGTTGTCAGCAGAGATCCTTACGACTTGGTGGTCGCAGAGGCTTTGTGGTCGTAGGTGATCCTTCGACTGGTATGATTGGTTCAATCGGCTGAGGTCTTATGACTTGGTTGTCAGCAGAGATCCTTACGACTTGGTGGTCGCAGAGGCTTTGTGGTCGTAGGTGATCCTTCGACTGGTAGTTGGCAGTTATTTTTACGACTATGCAGTCGACCGTCAGTTTTACAACTTGGGGGTCGGCTGAGGTCTTACGACTTGGTTGTCGGCAGAGGCCCTTACGGCTTGGTAGTCGTAGAGGCTTTCACGACTTGGTGGTCGGCAGAGGGTTTTATCACTTTGTGGTCAACAGGTGCTCCTACGACTTGGTAGTCGTATCCTGTGGTTGATGGTCATAGCTCTGCCTAGCTTGTGATCATTAGTCATACGTCGTAGCGACCAGCTGCTTGAGTTCGATAGTTATAAGTCGTAATGACCAGATGCTGTGAGTGATAGTCGTAGACTAGTAAGCGATAGTTGTAGCGACCGTTGCGATAGTCATATCGTTCTATAAGCGGTGGTCGTAGCGTCTGCTGCATGGTCATAGCAACCTATGTGATGGTCGTAGCAGTTTGTTGTGTGGTCATAGGCTGTTGGAAGGATCTTGTGGGCTATGAGTACTTCTTTTCTTGTGCATTTGAGTACTCGTAAGTCGTATAAGACCAGTCTTTGCACTGAGGTTGTTCACTGGAATTACTGGTGTTTTGGTCAAGGTTGACCAGGGTGTTTGTTGCTTTATGCACATGAGGATATTGCTTCCAGGATTAGAATCAGTAATTTGGGTGCATATATTTTGTTTATGCAAATTGGTGATCTTTATGTATGGTGTGGTGCTGTGTGATAGTTTGCTTGTTGGTGTTGGCTACAGGACTTCGAAGCTAGGTCATGGTGAGGCGTAGGAGGACTGGGACTAGGCATAGGAAGGTGTTGAGGTCCAGAAAAGTCAGGGAGACACCGAAGATGATCGAGGCTGGTGAGATGGTTGCAAGCCAGGATGATGAGGAATCAGAGCAGGAGCTACCGAAGATGGACATAACAGGCAACGGTGAGGTGGACCTAGACTAGGCTCAGGGAGGAGTCGAGGTCCAGACAATCAAGGATGCCGGGTGTCGTCATGCACGAGGAAAAGGACATGGTGCGCCAAGTGACTTGGGTCATTTGCAAGCGAGGATGATTCGGTGGGATCCGGACGCATGAGAGTCTTGACGACAAGTCATTGGGGCCATATGTAAGTTGTTTTGAGAAGCGTACGTGTGTAAAACCCGGTGTTAGGTGGGGTTAACGGGTTATCCCCTTTTTGGACTAATGGTATGATCCATTAGGTCTAGGGTTCATTTGTGAGACTATAAAAAGGGGAGGGGAGGCAAGAGTTAGGGTAGAGTAGGTCGGTTGAATCTTGGTGGCTGGCGCCTCTCTCTCCCATGGGAGTTAGGTTAGAGAGTGGGTGTGGCTCTATGGTTAGAGCTGGTCCTCCCAAGAGGAGTGGCTGTTTGAGAGTGAGTGTTGGCTCTAGGGTTAGAGCCTGGTCCTCCCGAGGGGAGTGGCTGTGAAATCATTCATTTGAGCAATACATAAATCTTTGACTATGTGTTTTGTGTATCTCTTCTGTTTGAGTTTACTCAGCTTGATTTGGTTTCTTCTCTATTCTTCTTTTTCTTGGGTTCTTCGTTCTGTTCCTCTCTCTTCTTGTTCTGTGTTCTTGACTTGTTCTTGATGTTTTCCTGAATTGTAGTGACATGTGGGATTGTACTCCAAGCCATCTTGGCTACCCTTAACCCACGAGCGGTTTTGATTGTCTTCTTATTCTCTTGGATTCGGTTTTGGGTGTTCTCGGTGAAATCTCGTGAAGCACTCATTTTGGTTGCTAAGTTTTCAATTAAAGATCAGAGCAACCTCCTGAGACCCTAATCATGTTGTGTGCAAAGTTTCTTGGCTAGTTGATCTTTGGATCAAAAGTTATTTGGAACCTGGATCTTGCGGTCGTGCGCCTCACAGGCCTATCTCTGTTCTTCCAAGAAGTTACGACCGTTGCCAGTCTTTCGACCACGGTCAAGACTCAGATCATTTCGAGTCTGTTTTCAATCGCATCGGTTTCCAATTGCTCAATGGTCATAGATCTCGTGGTCATGTGCCCCTATTGCCTTACGAGTTGTTTGCGACCGCAGTCGGTTACAAGTGCTTGATAGTCTTTGACCATGTTGATCGTTCGACCATTCCATTGGCTTACGACCACGTCGGTTCCGACTGCACCCATCTTTCGATCACGATGGTTTTGGTATTGGTGGTTATCAACTACAGTGACTTCTGTTTGATAGTCAATTTTTGACCAAGTTGTACTTCGGTCAGTAGTCGAATTTACGACCACTGTGCAAGCGATCGACCACGTTGTCAGACTTACGACCTTGATGTAAGTTTTGATCACATTGTAGTTCTTGATTTGATTTCTTCAATGCTACTGCTTGCTGTGACATGTAGGATAGTCCTCATAGTCATTTTCGCTGCTCTCTTCCAACGAGCTAAGATCTATGCATCCTTCTTGTTCTCAGATCTAGTGGTCGTGCGTCTCTTCTATTCCTTTTAGTTGATCATGACCACAACTAATCTCCTCAATGGCCTTAAGTAGTGTGTTCATGCTCCTTTAGCACTTCTAGTCATTGTCAACCACATTTGGTTTTCATTCACTCAATGGTCGTGGATATCTCGGTCTTTTTTCAGATCTGTTACAACCACATTCTGGTTTTTGATTGCATGTGCTTTCTTTGCGCACCTTGGTCATAGACTATGGTGGTGTCGACCACACATTGGTCTTCGACCACGTAGCTCACGATCTCATTGGTCTTTGATAGCGCCAGTTTCCGACCACCCATTGGTCCCAAACTACGCAGGTCTTTCAACCGCACATTGGATATCGACAATGTTGGTATCAACCAAGTTAGTCTTCGGCAACGTTGGTGTTCGACCACGGTGGTTACGACCACGTGGGTTTCGACCATGTTGCTTACGACCGCATTGGTTTCGACCACGTTGGTTACGACCACGCTGGTTACTACCACGCTGGTTACGACCATGTTGGTTATGACCACGTTGGTTTTGACCATGTTGGTTACAACCACGTTGGTTTTGACCATTGTGGTTTTGACCATGATGGTTACAACCACGTTGGCTTCGACCACGTTGTCTGACCTTCGACTAATGTGGTCGGAACCAGTCGGCAACATGGTCGTAACTAACGTGGTCGTAAGCCAACGAGTGGTCGAACAACCAATGTGGTTGGAACCAGTCAACAACCAAAGTGATCAACGTAGTTGTAAGCCAACAGGTGGTCGAACAACCAATGAGATCAAAGGCCAATGAATGATCTGCGACTAGCGAGATCGATTCAGCTCAAAAACCAACTAGAGAGAATGAGGATTCTTGTGTGATCGGACATCCCATGCAGTAGGAAAAAGTGATGCGGTCAGAAGAGCAAACGTGATCGAACTGGTGTGATGTAGTCAGGAACTTGACCGTGGTCGATACCAACGTGGTCCTAAAGCTGATCAATTTTCTAGACAGAAAGTGCACCGACTACCGACTGCTTCAGTTTAGATTCAACAGAAGAACGCAAAGAAACGAAAGATTCAACAGAGAGTGCACCGACTACCAACTGCTTCAATTTAGATTCAACAGAAGAACGACTAAAGGCTTTGCTCTCTCATGCAGGCATACTCAAGTGGGAGGCACATCACATCGTCAGAAGCGTGTAGCACCACATCCATCATGTGATTCGTGCATGTTCAGTTGAACACCTAAAATTTTTAGTAAAAAACAATATACATATGTAAGGTATAATACATTTGTACATACTTAGTTGAACCAAATTAGCTATATTCGCCCCATGTATTGGCCGGCTGGCTAGGCCCATTTGCACACCCAGCCCGATCCCCAAAAGGCCAAACCAGGAGGGCGGCGCCTAACCCTAACTCACTTAGAGCATCTCCAACAATGTCTTTTAAATCTCATCCCCTAAATCACTTTTTAGAGGACATAATCTAGAATATAGAAGACTAAAAATATGTAACCTCCAACAAGTCCTCTAAATATGGTCCCCTAAATTAAAATCTGGGTCCACAAAAACTACCAACCAAAGAATTTAGGGGATCGGACGGCGCAGGAGCGTTGGGGCCGATTTAGGGGATGGTGTGCGTCCTCCATATATGGGGGACGAAAAATCAGGGATGGAGTCCTCTATATTTTTGGGTACCACTTAGGGGATCTGTTGGAGCCTTTTTTTTACCTTTTCTTCTAAAATATAAGGGATATGAGCCCTTTAGAAGATTTGTTGGAGATGCACTTAGTTGGCTTACTCACACCTCACTCCTCAATACTCTACAGCTCCATGCCTGCCGTTCACGGTTCACCTTTGGGCTCCGGCTCGGCTCCACACGATTGCACCTCTGCCATCGGCAACAAGTGCGCCTCCAGCCAACTGAGGCCTGCCCCAGCCCCCAGTGCCCCTTGGCCCTGCGTGACTGCGTCAGTTCCTCTCTCTCTCACTCACTCTCAGTTCGCAATTTGCAGATCCAGATCGGGGGCAGCCTAGATCTTCATTCTTCAAGCTTTAGCCATTTATTGATATACATATTTATTGGTCGGCCAGAGGGTTAAAGCATTAGTTGTTCATGTTATGTTGAACTTATTGACCTACAAGCTGTAGACATGGCTTGTGTGTGTTGTTTCATCAAGGTTTCTGTGTAGATTCAGTAGAGATCACTTAGATCAGCAAACATTTTCAGCGTGTGCTCGATGCGTTGTTCCCTCAGTTCTTAGAGGAACATGTGCTATTCCTGATTTCCTGGAGCTTTTGGTTGTGGATAAATTGTCATTAGTCAAGCACTTTCCAAGGTGATCATTATTTTTCCATTCCGACCAAGAGATGTTGAATAGACCTATGGTTCTACGATTTTTATGTAGTTTTATTATACAGGTTGGGTAAGATCTTGAGTAAATCTGTAGACATTGTTGGATTTTATGGCGCACTGATTTGTATGACACATTGAGAGAGCTGAGAGGAAAAACTCTTGAGCAACTCAATAGACATTGTACGTGAATATACTTGGAGCAACAAGCAGCATAGCCACTGGACTGCACCTTAATGGTACAAATGAGCATTTAAGACTTTTGATTTTAGGAAACTGGTGTTCGGGATGCATGGTGGAGAATTCATATCATGTAGCCATCGAAGCGATCAATTGTCGTGCAACACATGGTAGCAGTACGTAGCCTCCCATACATGCTTCGCGTCCATCTCGTGCTTTCAATTCTCATTACTAGATCCTGGAGCAGATCACATCACAAACGAATACAAACATTCACAAGTAGGGTCCGGCAGATTCCATATCTCTTTCAGCATAAATACACACGCTGATGTTTCTGGCCTTTTCCCGTTTAATATAAATTCTTTTTTTCCAGAAAATTCTGATCCTCGCTTTAGCTAGCTAGCTTGGTATGTGAGAACTGAGAAAGGCATTTGTACAGCGCGCGACTCACAACCATCCAAAACAACCCGTAGATCAACCAAAATTCTCGCAGGAAAATTCGGCAAGGCCAAAGCGCTCATGATTGCGTCCACATATCTAGATGGATCTGTCGTTGCCTACTTAAATTTAAGATAGATACATGTCTACTTGACATTGTAATATTACCATGCCATCCTTTGACACTTGAATCACCGAATTCTTGTCACTCTAGATAATTAATAATAAGTTTACTAGCTATAGTTGTACTATTGAAGTGACCTATGAGCTATAGTTGTACTATTGAATCACCGAATTCTTGTCACTCTAGATAATTAATAATAAGTTTACTAGCTATACTTGTAATATTACAGTTTGTGTGTTGACTCACGGAGCACTGTTGATTTTGCTCATTCTCGCTCACAAAATCCCTTAGAGCCTGTGGACCAAAGATACTACGAATACTATGATGTTCCAAGAGCTGATGGTGAAGAATATGGAGGAGGGTAGATTAGTCACTACTAGTCTAGGTCTCACCCTAGTCTGGCTAACTAAGGTAGTGTTTAGGGGTGGAAAACGGTAACGGATAATTTGTTTTATCCGATATTCGTATTCGAGAAAACATGAATATGGTATGTAAAATCCGTATTCGAAATTGTTCGTATTCGAGAATATTCGTATCCGTATTTGAGAATATTCATATTCACATTCGTATTCGAGAATATTCGTATCTGTATTCGTATTCGAGACTGTTCAATTCGTATTCGATCCATTTCTAGTACCCATGAAAAATCTGTACGATTTTTGTGATTAAAATTTTGAATTTAGGCGGTTTAAAATTGGTAACCAGTCAAAAACTAGTGAAAAATTGGCAAAACTGCTAGGAATCCATTTTATCCGATATTCGTATCCGAGAAAATCTGTATTAAAAAATATCCATATTCGTATTCGAGAATATTCGTATCCATATTTGAGAATATTTGAATTTGTATTTGTTTTAAAAATATGGATTTGTATTCGTATTTAAGACTATTTGATCGTATCCGATCCGTTTCCACCCCTAGTAGTGTTAGCGTACACCAATATTATCCGAGGTGTGCCTTCCTATTTTGCTTCCGCTATATTTTTGCATTTTATGTAATGTATCATTTAGTCTATTCAGCTCTATTCTAAACTTGACCTGATGTGGTTTATTTGAACTCTGATGTCGTAATATTATTGTATGGTACGGTTTACAACATGTATGAAATGATCTAGTGACGTATCTGTGAGTACTATCTACTGATCCAGAGCATAGTGCATTAGTATTCATAAAAAAAATTGGATTAGCTAAATCCGGGTTTGACAACTTGTCTAGTCCCTCAAACGTATTGAAAAAAGAACCGACAAAAAAGCTCAAAAAAAGCCAAAAATTTAGAAAAAGACTAAATTTATGAATAGTAGAAAATAAGCTAGAAGCCAGAAACTGATGTCGAAACGAGCGGACCCATATATCATCTTACTATCGGAGTACCTATTTCTTAGAGCCGGCCACAGCCAGAGAAATTAAAGAAACGCTGCCGAACATTCGATGCTTTCATATCTTTTTCTTTTTTTGCTCATGGCTAGGGTGATTTGGCTCTGATCCCTGGTTGTTGCAAGGAAGTAAAGAGCGGCTCTGATCCCTGTGAGATCTGAGTACACCATCTGCAGCGAGCTCTTTTTCTCAATTCAGCCTAGGAGATGAGTGGACATACGGTATGCAACTATGACAAAACAAGCTTATGTTGTCTCTTGCAGTCATGATGAAGTAAAATGTTTTACTTACTTTTTTTTGCGTGTGGTTGATCTTGGGGGCATCGATCGGTGGGAACTAACTCTACCGGGTGTGGAGTTGTGGACGTACAACTCCGCTTAGCAGGGTTTAAATCCTAATGCCCACTTTTATATACATATGGTTGTATTTTTAGTAGGAAATTTATGAGATCATAAATTTATCCCCGGCCACTATCATTTTAGGCATGTGCTAAGAGAGCGCACTTGCGTGTGCATGCGTGCGTGGTGTATCAATTTGACCGCTAGTTTCTATTGTAATATATTGTTATAAAATACAAAAATTTATGTTATAAAAGTTCATTTCACAATGAATCTAGTAGTACCGATTGGTCACGGTTAATCTAGAATTACCAATTTGATCACTAGTTGCGGACGTAATATGTTGTCATTTTACGTGACCAAATCTAGATACTCTTCTATATATACTTTATTAATGGTTAAACTGAAAAAATGTTAGGTTTGACAGGCAGGGATTATATTACTCGATTTAGGCCTCTTTGGGAATTGGAACAAAGGAATTTTGTAGGAAAAATAGTCCCAAAGGAAAAAAAATCCTATGAGGGGTGTTTGGATTATAGAATTGCTTCCAAGGAATTTCAAAGGATAGGAAAATTTTCCTACACATTTTTGGAGAAAATCTAACGTGAGATCTAACGCTCTCTCTCTCTCTCTCTCACTCGCTCCTTTGTCTCTCTTACTGATAAACATCTAATTTTAAAATTCCTGCACTTTTCCAGTAAAGCATCCAAACACCTCATGTGAGCAATTCCTGCATTTTCGTTTACCTATGGGAGGACATTGTACATGTCATTTAATTCCCGAGTTTTTCTATTCCTGTTCTTTTTGTTTCGTGCGTTCCGAAGAGGCATGTATCTGCAATCGGAGGTATTAGCATGTGTATGGTAACCTGAACGTTGGGGGTCAGTTTGTTCGTAGTTGTGGATTTTGTGCTTTTATAGGATGATTAATTGTGTTTTATACATACATACATACATACATACATACATACATACATACATACATACATACATACATACATGCATGCATGCATGCATGCATGTATGTATGCATGCATGTATGTATGTATGCATGTATGTATGTATGTATGTATGTATGTATGTATGTACTACCTTAAATTGCATTGATGCTATCTGTCTACACATTGAAGGTTGGTGGTATCAATG
Source organism: Dendrocalamus latiflorus (assembly GCA_017311315.1). NCBI lineage: Eukaryota > Viridiplantae > Streptophyta > Magnoliopsida > Poales > Poaceae > Dendrocalamus > Dendrocalamus latiflorus. Next base: position 31,742,986 of record CM029643.1, read on the forward strand.
CCACACTGACGACCTTGTCACATCATGGGAGAGACTGTTTGAAGAGCCCAAGGGGAACAGTGATCCTCATCGAGGTGTTTGTAGGAGTTACCAGCATCGTCCTGCTACTCCTTGCCATCTTTGGGTCTTGCCGTCGCCGAAGCAGCAGCAGGGTGATTCAGTATGGAGTCCTGGGGGCGCTCGCCCTGTCCTCCTCCCTGGTAACATACACGCTTGGTTCGATGCGATCTTCGGCGGTGAAGAGCAGCATGTACCCCATGTGGGCCATCTCCCTCTTCTTCCTCTTTGGTTGTGTTGACTCCATCACAGCTTATAACCTTGATGACAACGACCAGACCGGGAGACGGTTCTTCCAATATAGCCTCGGCTATCTATATGTGGGGTTGATTATTGCTGCCATCTCGTCACAAGGTGGTTCCCTCCTAGTTCTTTTCATGGCTATCATAGCTTTCGTGAAGCTGGTCCATAGGGTGACAGCATCTCGGCTGGCAAGCGGCTCATGGAACTTGAATAAAATGGTTGCTGACTACATGTATCAGGAGCACACCAAGACCAATCGTGGAATACGTCACTACGATCCAGCCAGCATGGAAGGCTACCGTTACCTGGTTGACTGGCCCCTCAACATGTCAAAGTTGGATGCTGGGACGTCATATGCAGCAGAATTAACAGCGGATATCGATGATGCTCAATTCATCAACATAGAGAAGGTATGGTTGTGCAAAGACAGGTCACTAAGCCGCGAGCTCAAGGATGCATGCCTTTCCTTCTCTCTTTTCCATCTTTTGAGAAGGCGCTTCTTTGGGTTTGCCTGTGCCGAATCTACGCTACCGAAGACGCGTGATTTTGTCTTCAAGGGGCTGCTGCAGTTTAAGAAAGACGAGGACGAAGATACTACCACCGTTAAATATGACTACGATAGGGTGTTCAAAGTCATCGAGGTTGAGTTAGCTTTCATGTATGATTTCTTCTTCACCAAGTATGCCCTCCTTTATTATGGATCAAGTCTTGCAGCGTTTTGGTCCTTGGCTTCAGCCAGCTTACTATTTATTGCAGTATATCTGACATTCAGCCGTGCGGTGAGGATTTCTGCTGATGTTGTAATTTGGTCAGAAGCTGTCGTGATCAACAACAACACAACAGCTGATGTTGTAATCACGGTGCTGATACTTACATCCACTGCTTTCATTGAATTGCTGCAACTGTTGTTTTATTGGGCCAGCATTTGGGGAAGAGTATCCTTTGTATGTCAGCATATCAGGCTCAGACACACAGAACCATCCTACAGTATTAGTTCAAGGGGAGTAAGCTGGTGCAACCTCCTGATGAGATTTAGAGAGCGTCTTGCCAAGATTGATCTGTGTTGTGCGTCAAACAAACACTACTGGCAACACAAGCTTGGGCAGTACTCGCTACTTGAATCAGTCAGCTGCAAAAAACCCCCTAATCTAATATCCAAGTACTTGAACTTTGTGTCCGCAGCATTTAGGCTTCTGTTTCTTTTGGATGTAGCGATCTTTGATCCCAGAAACGATAAGGCGTGGTGGGCCCGCAGGAAACTCTGGAAACCTATCGGGTTGTCAGAAGATGTAAAGGGTGCACTTGTGGAGTCCCTCAAACGTACTGGAAGCAAAGGCAAACTAACGAATGGGGAATCATCGTTAGAGTCCAATGGAGTAGATCATGACCTGATCTCATGGGCTTGTAAGCAGGACATGGTCTCCTCTGCAGACACAAGCTACTCCCGGAGAAAGGAGAATGAGGCACGGCTTATTTTGACTTGGCACATTGCAACATGTTACTGTGAGATGCTAACATCGAGATATCTATGTCCAAATAATGGAACAGATCTCAAGCTCCATATTGAAGTTGTCACAACACTGTCCAAATACTGTGCATACCTGGTGGTCTCTAAGCCGCGGTTGCTTCCCGGGCACCACTATGATACAGAGCATGTGTTTGATGCAGTTGCAGAAGAAGCAGTGAATTTTCTGGAGGGTGAAAGGGACAAGTACGTGGCCATGAAGAATAAAACTTCAACAGAACCAACAAAGACGATCTTCTGGAGGGGTGTGAAGCTGGGGAGGCAACTGGAGAGGATGGAAGAGGGCCGCCGTTGGAAGGTGCTGGCGGAATTCTGGGCGGAGCTGATGCTCTACGTCGCGCCATCAGACAATGTGAAGTACCATATCGAATGCCTCGCGCGAGGTGGTGAGTTGGTGACCCATCTCTGGGCTTTGCTCTCTCATGCAGGCATACTCAAGCGGGAGGAGGAGGAGCATCACGTCGAAGACATAATTGTTGAACACGTCGGAAGCGTGTAGTACCGCATTGATCACCCTGCTGGACCCTGGACCAGCAGACATGGTCGTCGTGCTCTCTCTACTGTTTGCTGTTCTGTGACTGTGCGCTCTCTACCTGTCTACTTGGCCTGATACTGCAAATAAGTGGCATGTGCTGTTCAATAACATGCCTTGAGTGTTCGATGCATTATCTTTGTGATTTATTGTTTAGTTTGTGACATGCTATATTTGTAAGTTTGAACTCAAGTTCTCTGTATTTGGTGGTTGATTGGGTTTGATCTTCTTGTAATATGCGTGCATATATACATCTTTCTGGGATTGTCTGTTTGTCACATTGTTACATGTCCAACATTTTTTTCAGCGCATGCATGTCCAACTTCACATGGGAAAAATATTACCGAGTGCAGAAATTCTTGATTGGCTTGCCAAACCGATTTTTTTGAAGACTTTTTTTGGGGGAAAATTTGATATATCAACAACTTTTTTTCGGAGACTTTCTGCCTCCTGCTGCCGCCCAGATCCCTCTCTCCTGTCGCCGCCAGGGCCATCCACTCCGGCAGTCGCCGACCATCTAGAGCAGCTCTTTTCGCGCAATCAGTTGCCTCCCTCATTGGCGATGTGGAAGGTGACAAGTGCAATATCAGCATTCCAGCAGCTTATTTTGCTTGATTTCTCAAATTTTTGTATTCATAATTTTGTTGTATTTCCCCTTTGAAGAATGACACTCAGTACTGTTTTTTTAACTGGGAGTGTGAATACGAGGAATCGAAGGGGCAAAAGTTTGAATAAAAATTTCTGAAACTGTAGGACCGAATAGGCAACAAGGGGGGGTGAATGGTGCCTTTAAATTTTTCTCTCAAGTATTCATTTATCCTTTTCTCCGATAGCTATAAAGCTATGAAGATTAGAATAGGCAACCCACTTGAAAGCCAAAGAAACAGAGCCATGGACGTCTTGACAAGATAGAGAACAGAGCTGAACACAACCAATCAAAAGGGGAAAACAACGTGGTCGTAAGACTGACAACGTGGTCGAAATCTGACAACATGATCGAAAGTCGACTGTCAATCGAAAGTTCAACATGGTCGGAATCTGACAACGTGATCGAGAATCGACTATCAGTTGGAAGTTCAATGTGGTCGGTATTCGACTTCATGGTCGAAACTCGACTACCAGTTAGAAGCTCAACGTGGTCGAAATCTGACAATGTGGTCGAGAATCGACTATCAGTAGGAAGTTCAACGTGGTCGGAACAACCAACGTGGCTGAAGACTAATGAGTGGTCAAACAACCAACGTGATCGGAATCCAACGAGCAGTCGAACAACCAACATGGACGAAATTCGATGTGGTCGTATCCAACATGGTTGAAAGTCAACAAGTGGTCGAACAACCAACGTGGTCGAAAACCAATGAGAAGTCAAACAACCAATGTGGTCGAAATTCAAAGTGGTCATACCCAACGTGGTCAAAAACCAATGAGTGGTCAAACAACCAACCTAGTCGAAGACTAACAAGTGGTTGAACAACCAACGTGGTCGGAAATTCAGACGGTGAACAAAGCAGAGTCTATTTTTCTGCCCCGTTTCAAAATGAAAATTGAAGGAACTTTTGATCCGTAGATCCAATGATATGAAACTTTGCAGGTATCTTCTCTAGGGTATTGTGAACCTATTCCAACAAACAATCATGAAAATCATGGCCAAAATTGAGACCTTTTATAGTTTGTTGGAAGGTTCCATCAAAATCGAGTTAAAGGTGCTGGCCTTCGGGAAGGGTGTGAAGCAAGGGAGGCAGCTGGAGAAGATGGAAGTGGGCGCCCGTTGGAAGGTGCTGGTGGAATTCTGGGTGGAGCTGATGCCCTACATCACTCCATCAGACAATGTGAAGGACCATATTGAATGCCTCGCGCGGGGTGGTGAGTCGGTGACCCATCTCTGCGCTTTGCTCTCTCATGCAGGCATCCTCAATAGGAGGGGGAGCATCACAACGTCGGAAGCGTGTAGCACCACATCAATCACCCTTCTGGAGCCTGGACCAATAGGCATGTTCATCGTGCTCTCTCTATTGTTTGCTACTCTATGACTGTGTGTGCTTTCTACCTCTCTACTTGGCTAGCCTAATATTGCAAATAAGTGGCATGTGCTATACTGCTGTTCAATAACATGCCTTGTGTGTTTGATGCATTATATTGTGATTTATTGTTTAGTTTGTGACATGCTATATTTGTAAGTTTGAACTCAAGTTCTTTGTATTTGGTGGTTGATTGGGTTTGATCTTGTTGTAGTATGTGTGCACATATATCAACGGGCCAACAAGAAGAAACCCGGACCGAATATATTAAGAAGGATATAACAAGATCAGGGTACAATAATAGAGAGAAAGTTCTCTGAAAACCAGAAGAAAACACATAGCAATCTCGAACAGTCGTGCTAAGGTAGCACCGAGACCAATGGTGGAATACGTTACTACAATCCTGCCAGCATGCAAGGCTACCGTTACCTCGGTTGAGAAGATACAATCAATGAACAAGTGTTTGCAACTCTCGTCGAGGTGATTGCAAAGAGAACAACATCCAAGATTGGGCCAGCTGCGTCGTTAGAGGTTATCACGGTGAGGCACTTCTCATGAATGACCAACCACATAAAAAACTTACATTGCGATGGTGCTTTAGAATTCCAGATGCACTTGTGACAAGCGAAGGTTGTTGAAGCAGTGAAGAAGAACTAATAGGCATAACAAGCCAAGTACTTGCCATTGACCGAGTGTCTCCAGGTAATTTCATCAATCCTGCCGATGTGGAGCGGAGTGCTAGCAACCATGACCCACAACTTAAAGTACGACACCGACATCAGCAGTGACAAGCCCCCTCTCAGGTCCTTAGTCCATGAATTGTTAGCGAAGGCCTCCGCGATAGTCTTGTTCTTTTTTCTAACAAAAGAAAACAAGGTCGGCACCACATTAGCAACCGAGCACCCGCCTTCGATCCAATGATCATGCCAAAATTGCGCACGCTTGCTGTCACCCAGCTGAATAGTCATGGCTTCCCTGAACATGGGCAAGATGTCAATATCATCGTTGGTCGATACACCGTGCCATGGCTTTGGCTCGGGATCCTAGCTGTTCCAGTGCCAACAAAGGCGAAGCGCAGCATTGAACAACACCACATCATGGATACCCAGTCCTCCACATCAGAGCACTCTGCAGACTTTTGACTAAGCCAACAAGCAATGACCGCCGCTGATGGAGTCAGACCCCTTCCAAACAAAAGCCTGACATTTACGGTTTAATAGTTTGATCGCCCACTGAGGAAGCTTGAAGACTATCATGAAGTGAATTGGCAGCGCCATCAAGACTGATCTGGTGAGCACGATGTGGCCGCCTGGAGTTAGGAGTTTTGGTTTCCACCTTGCTAACTTTTTTGAGAACTTGTCGATGAGCGGCTGAATGTTGCTCTTCCTGAGAGAATGAACTGAGAGTAGGAGACCCAGGTACGTGATCGGGAAATGAAGCCATCGACACTGTAACGCAGCCTCAATCACCGTCTCAGTCTTGTCATTGCAGCAAATGGTTGTGATGGAGCTCTTAGCCAAGTTGGAGGTGAGACTAGAAGCCCTTCCAAAGATGAACAACAACTCCCTCACCACCTCACAATCTTGGGATGAAGGACTAAAGAAAAGCACAACATCATCTATGTAGATGGAGACGCGCAGCTCTGTCACTAGGCAACCAAGGGAACTTAGCATCCCCTGACCTGTGGCCCAACTCATCATAGCCTGCAGGACGTCCATAGCCAAGATGAATAGGGTGCGGGAGAGCGGGTCCCCCTGCCGCACTCCCCACACAAAGAACAGGGCAGACCACAGCCAAGATGCGCCAGGACGCTCAACAAGAATTCCTAGGATAAACTATCAAAGGCCTTCATAATATCAATCTTGAGGAGGACTGTGGGAATTTTCTTCCTATGCAGCGTAACCACAGTGTTACAGACCAACTTGAAATTCTCATGGATACAACGTTTTGTAATGAAGGTTGATTGCACTGATGGCGCCAATTTTCCAATCACTGATACATCTTTCTGGGATTGTCAGTTTGTCACATTGTTACATGTCCAACTTTTTTTCAGCACATGCATGTCCAACTTCACATGGGAAAAATATTAGCAACCGAGTGCAGAAATTCTTGATTGGTTCGCCAAACACATTATTTTTTTGAAGACTTTTTGTGGGGAAATTTGAGATGTATGATCCTCCTGCCACAGCCCATATCCCTCTGTCCTCTCGCCGCCAGGGCCCTCTACTCCTGCTGCTGTCAAGACCCCCCAACCTCCCATCGCCGCCAGGGCCATCACCGACCATCTGGAGCACCTCCTCTTGCGCAATCAATTGCCTCCCTCATGACGATGCGGAAGCTGACAAGTGCAATAACACCATTCCAGTAGCTTATTTCGCTTGATTTCTCAAATCATCGTATTCGTAATTTTGCTATATTTCCCCTTTGTACAACGACACTCAGTATTGTTTTTTTAACTGGGAGTGTGAATTTGAGGAATCAATGGGGCCAAAAACTTGAATACGAAGTTCTGAAGCAACAAATCGTTGCTATTTTTTCATGTGGGTGAATGTTGTGAAGAAACAAATGCTGGGATCAAAGGAGGATGATGCTTGTGAAGTTAGTGGGCTTAGCTAGTAAAGGGGTGAAAATAGATCAAATATGAATTAAATAGTGATCTTATCACATTTGTATTTGTAGTTGTACAAAATACGAATACGAATTTGAATATTCTCAAATACGAATCAAATATTGTAATGAATACAAATTTGAATCGAATATCTACTCAATTCGGTCGGATCTGGATATCCTCCTAACTTATTTAGCATGAAGACATTAATGACATTTTATTCTCATACAATCACGTTTAATCATTCTAATTCATTTACTTTACCTAAAGGAATACGAATTCATGTTCAATTAAAAAAACTTATCCAACTAATTAGTCATATAGTAATAAAATATGCATATTGCTTCGTCAAATACGGATACGGAAAGTTCAGATAAACTAACATTTTGGATGGTAAAAGTGCATACCATATTCGCATCCATATTTTTTATATGAATTCGAATACAAACACGAATATGATAGAAATTGTTAATTGGATGCGAAAATCTATATTATATTCGTATCCTATCGAATATGGTAACCAAATAATACGAATAATTCATATCCATTTCCCACCCTAGGTTTAGCTGCTTGCACTGCAGGTTGCAATGTTTGTTTTGTCATAATGGAACATATGCAAGTATACTGTACTTGGCTAGTGATGATTAGATTCTGGTGGCTCAGTTGGCTTGTCTACCTTGGACTTTTGTAACTGATGTGAACCTGAATTACAAACTGGAACATGTGCAAGTATCATGTTTGTTTTTGTCTTACTGGAACATATTCCAGATTCAATTTTGTGCCAACTGAATGTAATTCAGTTTTGAGTGCATGTGCAGTATTTAGTCTGATGCAATTTTCTGTGCGCTCCTTTGGAGTTAATTTTGTGATGCGCATTTAATAGTACATGTACAGGCATAAGCAGTCAACATTTAACAAAGGATAATTTTGCGAAATCCAGGTTCAACACTTAACATTACATAACTGGGTTCAACATTTAACAATGCCATGTCTCGAGATATGCTAACTGGGAAAATAACTAAGTAGAACACAAACCACAAAAGATTAGCATGTTCAACACTTAATAAGTCAAATGTAGAAGTAACATAGCATTGAGTTAAACAAGCATGTCTGACAACTTCATTTTTTTCCATTCCTGCTTGTTGGAGAGGCGACCACAACCTGAACATTGGCAGGCCTTCCTCTGGTTGGTGTAGATGGTGCCTGTTGTAGGGGTGGCCCCCACCTAAGTCCAGCTGGCCTGTTAGAAGGTTACAAAGCCCAAAATAGGACATGTGTAATGACATAAATGCTCTTGGAGGGACACTTGGGTGTAAGGATATAATTGTAAAATACTCCCCGTGTGAATATATATATATATATATATATATATATATATATATATATATATATATATATATATATATATATATATATATATATATATATATATATATATATATATATATATATATATATATGTAAGACTATCCAGGCTATGGGGTATCAATGACCGGATATCTTGGAGTTTGATCAGCAGCGTTTCTTGCAGATGGCGATAATCCTGGCTCTCGCCGCGTTGTCATCTGTACGCAGAAGGCCTCTACGGGTTGCTCGGGCCAGCGGAGCCTAAGTGGGCTTTCCAGCTTCAATTGGGCTTTGGACGGTCTGGCCCAGATACAGAGGCGAACACATATTATGGGATGTTGGGGCGGTTAAACACGAAGCAAGCCTCGCCGTCGCCGTCGCCGTCGCAGGATGGGCGGCCCGCCCGTCGCTCCTCCCTGCCGGCGCCCACCCCACCACCCAGGCCCCACGCCGCCACCCTCGATCCCGGTGAAGGCCCTACTCGCCCCTATCTCTAGTGAGTCCGAGAGCGCCACGGTGGCCACCATTGCCGCGCGCTTCGAGATCGTCAGTTGTCATGGTTCAGTCAAGAGGATGCTGTGCTGCGGAATGATCTGAGACGGGCGTGTGCAGATGGATGGAGCAAAACAGTCCAGGCCCTGATGAGTGCTGGCCTCGATGAATCCGTCCAGTCGACGGGGATGCTCAAGGCCACGATAATTGTTCAGTTCTTGTGGACATCGTCTCCGCTGCCGCTGTTCGCTTCCTCTAACTTTAATTTCTGCCGCCTTACCGCTGCTATAAGTTCAGACCCTTTAGCTTTCAGGGCATGCTCTGTTGATGCCAACATCTTGAAAGTTGAAACTTCAACTCCAAAACAGCCAGCCTTTCACGGTATGGTTTGTCTGCTTTTCCCTTTTCTTCAGTTGCCAAGGAAATGTTCAGTGTCCTTCTGCAAGCTCGTTGTCAAATATTACTTGTCTTGGTTGAGCTGAGCTCATTCTCAGTTTTTTCATGTTTGCCTGACTACAGACATTAGGACTGAGATTTCACAATTCTCTATTTAAGGATTCTACCAGTATCCTCATTCCTCAACTAACCCACTAATCCTAGCACAGTCCATGTTACAGCAGTGGTAACCTGTTCGTGCTTCAAGCTTTACTGGACGAGCAAGTTATCGATAGATCGCAATTCTTGCTGTTGTAGGGGGCGGCCTCCGACTTGACGAAGCCATCAGATGTCAGCACGGAGCGAAGGGTGCAGGAAGGTCGTCATGCCTCCCTTGCACAGAGCGAAGGGCCCAAGCAAGCTTGAACCCCTGGCATAGAGCGAAGGGTCCAAGGAGAACGGCAAGAGCCCCGTCGCGCAGGGCGAGGGGTCGAGGAAGGCCGACACGACCCCTTCGCAGTTGGCGAAGGGAGTTAGGACGACGGTAGAAGCACCCGAGCTGCGCCGATAAAAATGCTCCATTTAAAATTAGGTACTATAACAAAAACCAAAAATCGCTTTTTGAAAACCGTTAAAGAACATGTCCTAATTATGCTTGTGAATGTCTTTTTTCGAGCTAGGAGGATAAGCCCCCTGCCTTCTTTTATTGAAACAAAATAGCTGCTCATGGACCTCTTAGCAACAGCTTGGTTAGACTAAAGAAGAAGAAAAAAATTGCCTGAAAGAAATATTCTTTCTAAAAAGAACTGCAGTGTGCCAATGTCAACTAACAAGGCGTTGGCTCCTAGGAATCGAATCTGGAATCAGGGAATGGTAATTGGATTACAGGAGTTTGGGTGTTTGGCTGCCACTGGAATTGGAATTGTTCCATCCCGAATTCCAGCATTTGTCCCCCATCTAAAGCCAATTCATTTCTGTCTCCTGCCATTTACCCGGAATCCAACAGCACCGTGGCACTCCTGACTCCTCGCAATTCTTCTTCGCCACGTCCAGCTCAAGGCGAGCTCTATTGGAGCCGTGGGCACTATTTTAATTCTAAATTTTACTAACATGATACACACACACTAGTGATGTAAAAACTCATAACTAACAACAACAGATAAATCATATTGTACTTCAAATGTGCGCAAGAACAGAGTTGTACCAGAGTCGATGATCACACAAACAACTTACAGTAGGGTTGATGAAGAAAAAGAAGCAACATAGAAACATGCATAGTGGGGTTGAGGAAAAAACAAAGCAGCATAGAAATGTACCATTGCAGAAGTAGTCAACGTTGACAAAGAAGACAAGCGATCGCTCTGCCTAGAAACCTTATTGCCGCCCCGTGAAAAGCAGGTTTGGTCGCTCAACATTCCAACACAAACTAGACGTTGTCGGGTCTTTTATAGATGTCCTTAGTAACATTAATTCTCATTTAGATAGAATTAAGAGAGACAATGGCACAAAAGGTGGATTCATAAGTCATGCAATTTTCACACAAAAATATATGAATACGCACGTGTGTGTGAGATTAGACAAAGTCCTTCTCATACCACCTAATGTCATGTGTCATATGTTTTATGTGGTGGCAAGTACTTCACCTTATATATTGCTATCCTCCCACTTGACCCAACAATCTGGGACTAAACCATGCCATTCTTTGAAATTTAGGAATGAATAGGTCTTTGTCTCATGAGCCCAATCCTAACAAGCTCCACCTCCAATCCCGTTAGTGGCCTCCCCTCGCCCTTCGGCTCTCTGCCCTGTTGTAACGCCCCCGTTTCCAGGGGCGCCTGAGGACACGACATCCCACAACTATTCACGCATGAACAGTTATGGAATGTCGCGCAAGAGTGAACCATCACATGCTTACAACAAAAGTCCAGCATATATTTCACATACGATTTAACAACCAGTTTTTCTGCAGCGGGGCATACAAGCCCAAAGTATAATTACATCACAAAAGACTCCAAGATCCGCTTGAGCACGGCAAAGACCTAAAGCCACGGGTCCTCGTCGAAGAAGAGCTCCTCAGGGGCATCCTCGACGGGGAGACCTTCACCATCGTCTTGATCCTCTAAAGAGGGGATTCAGCAAGCCATGAGCTAACAACCAGCTCAGCAAGCCATAAAGGAAACCCTATCTTACTATATGCACGGATCAACAAAAGAAGGGAGTATACTTGGTTTATTAACTTGAGTGGATGCAGTTTTATTTGCAAACATTTTGATAAAACGGACCCAAAACTACTTCTTAAGATCTCAGGGGTTTTCATAAAAAGTTAATTAACCAACTAGTCAAGTTAAAGCATTTATAAAACTACTTAAGCTTCGCGGCTGGAATCACCCAAGTGACACAGCTCCAATAACCGGGAGCACGGCGTATTCGAATACCATTTATTTGACTCTGTAGAGTTTGCTCAGCTTTACCCACACGATTCCTTAACTCCCGCGACAGAGTTAAGAAAGCCAGGCCGTTTCACTGCTCAACCCTTGGTCAACACCCTGCCCCGATGAGTTCGGGGTCCTCACCGACCCTCACGTGCAAGGCTCCACCCGATTGGTCCGGGATCCTCACCGACTTCCAATCCGGGCTTCACCTTAGGTTGAGCAGCTACTAAACCAGGGTTGACAAGTCAACTCCTGTGGTTGAGCGATCACTATGTTATTTGCTCGGCGTAAGGGTCTATTCCTTATGTTTTCCGGGGTCCGCAACCTCACCGGGCCCACGACCCCCAACCTAGGGTAAGCGGTGGGCGCTGACCGTCTCGCGGTTCCCCACAACACCCTTACCCTAACTTCAATCCTAGGGTAAGAGATGGGCAAAGACCGTCTCACAGCTCTCCCCCAACCCTTACCCTACATGTGCACGCCGGCACTCTTCGCTCTAAGATACGGTGTCCCATACTACTCTACCTTAGAGTCGAGTTTTCCAAATTCTATTGGCCCACAGCCACAACTTTATTAGTGTAGAGACTTTGTATGATAATAATAACCTACAGTTATCTAGATTACCAAGTAATTAATTCTAGGGTTACAAAGGCATGGCTACAAGTTTAACATGGCATTTATCAGTGGTAGGATTTATCTACATAGCATGTCATTTTAAACATTTTATTTTACCTTGAACTAACATTTTAGAACTAGCTTAATGCAAATAGCATAATAACATAATTAAATGGCATAGGATACAACATGATCAAAGGTTTTGTGACTTGCCGTTAATCTGGATGATCTCAGCTAGCTCGAACGTAGAAGCTCCTGGATCCTGCGACTGCACTTGAGCTTCCGGGATCTCTGAAACTAGCGCAAACAGAAAATAACATAAATCCGGCTTGAGCCTAATAAAGCGAGGAAAAATAATCTATTAAAAAGGAGTAAAATGCATAAATCTCCAAATAGGAATTTTTGGAATTTTTCTGGGATGAATTTGGGGAAATGGAGGTCAAAAATGGGTTCAGGACATTAATTGGAGCAAAGTGGTGAAATTTGGGAATTTTTGGGATTTTCTGTGATTTTCAAGGATTTATTTGGATTTTTCTGATTTCTGAAAATTGGAAAATCATCTGGAATTTTGGGTGAACAGTAAAAGGCCGGCCCGGGGCAACAGTGCAGCCCCGCCGGGAAATCAGCCCGCGCGGTCCACGCGCGCGCACACGCGCGGAGAGGCGAGGCAGGCCGGGGCTTCAGCCCACGCTCGCGTGCGCCCACCTCGCTCGGATGGCCGACGCGTGGATTCGGAGGAAGGCTGAGATGGCGAGGAGGGTGAGCGGAGGGATGGTGCACGGGGTGAAGATCGGACGGCAGGGGAACGGTGAGAGAGGGCGAAGCGGAGGGTTTGATCGGGCGGCTGGGGAGGGACGACTTTAGTGGGATCGGACGGTCGAGGAGGGCGGCCATCCGACGGCTGCGGATAGAAGGCACGAAAAGGGGAGGACGGTGGAGATGCGGCCACGATGGTCGTCTTCCTCCTCCGGCTGCCACGGCGCCTTCGGGACAGGGCCACGGCGGCGACGGCGGTCTGGGCGCAAGGAGGTCCATCGACGGCAACCGAGGGCACCGGCGGATAGGTCTCCGAGTGGGGAATCCATTTTGGGGCTCGGGGAGGTGTGAAGATCATCAGGGAGGGTAGGAGGCCGAAGGGAAGGAATCAGTTCCTCGACGGTGAAGGGGGTCACCGGAGCCAAAGGGGCCAAAACGACGGCGGCTACACGGACAGGGGAGTGTGAGGCTCACATTGGCGGCGGCGGTTCAAGCTCGGGGCCTTCCTGGAGAGCTGGCCACGGGGAGGGTGCTTCGGCCGGAAGGGAGCTTCGTCGCCGGGATTCCTCGGTGCTTCACCTGGCCTGGGGAGGGCAGCAAAGGATTTAGGGGAGGGTGAAGGTGTTCTGGGCGAAAGCAATCAAAGAATGGAGGAGCGATGGGGAAGAGTCGATTTACGGGGTCACCGGCGCAGAAAAGAAGGGCGACGGCGGTGGGGACGACGGGACTTCGATTGGCTGCTCCCGGGGACTCTCGGGAGTGGGAGGAGGTGAATGGGGGTGTTTGGGAGGCTTGGGAAGCAAGAGGAAGCAAGGGAGCAGGGGGAGAGGTTTTTATACCCGGGCGGAGGAGAAAGAGCCGCGGGGGAGAAGGAAACGGGCGCGGCGCTGGAGTCAACAGGAGTGGACGGGAGCTGTTGAGGCGTCTCCTCCGCGCAATGGGGTGACGCCCGGCTCTGCAGTGGAGTAATGGCGATGGACGGGAGAGGGGAGCAGGTAAGCTTCGGCATGGGCGAGGGCGCATCCGCGCGCGGGAGAAGGAAGGCGCCGCGACCGACAGGCGGGACCCAGGGGAGGAGGCGGCGACGCGTGGCGCGGGGCGCCCATGGTTTCGGACCGGGGTTGTCGGGGCGTCGCGAGCGCGGGGGAACCCGGGGCGCAGAGGCGGTGCGGGAGCGGCGCGGGCGCAGCGCGTGCGCGAGGGTGGAGGCGGGGACGAGCGAAGGCGCAAATGGGAGAAGGAGGGGAGCGGGCGCCCGGGAAGAAGAAAAGTGGGGAAGGGAGCGGTGCCAACGAGAGGAGGAAAGAGGGAAGTGCCGGGGAGCGGGAGAAAGCGAAGAAGAGCGGGGTGCAGGAGGAGAAAGGAAAGCACCCGGCCGAAAAAGGAAAGCGGGCGCGGGGAGACTTTCCCAAAAGGGAAAGTTTTCCAAAAAACACTCAAAAATCCAGCAAAAATCACAAAAAAAAATTTGGGTTGAAATTTTGGGGCTTTTCACCTGTGCCCCAAGTGTCTCCATCAATGGTGGCGGCACGACGACGCAGATATGGGTGCATCCACACCGGTAGCTCTATGGGGATGCATCGTTAGAACGCAGGTTGAACCGCCTGCGCGTGACCTTCGTTGTCTCCTTTCCGTCCCTGCCCAAGCCCAGCTAGCCCATCTCCTCCTCCATTGTTGGAATGAAGGCATCTCCTTCTCCATCACTGTCAGGTACATCCTTAGCTACAGTGAGTGTCGATGACTTGGAGAAGCGATTGGTGCTTGATTAGGGGACCCAGCTGTGCTGCCATGTGCGAATACTTGCTGTGCTTTTTTATTAGTATTTTGGAGAACTTCTAGTTCCAATTAAATGGACACAAACAAGGAATTTTTTGATGGAAACACAAACAGGAAATTTTGATTTTGATTTGTCTTGAATCCAACTAAAATAGGGTTTAGAGTCCAATTGAATGAATCAAATTCAACTAGCAAGGTAGTCCGTGCATTTGCGTAATTAGATTTGTTTCAAAGTTAGTAGTATCGAATGATATAATTTAGATGCTTGAGAATATATTTATGTATCTTATAAGCTATTTAGATGTTTAAGGCATCATAAACCTTAGAAATGATTATAGAAGTTTGAAGAGAAATACAACTTGAGAAACATAATTAAGGTATGAGCTTTCATGGAATAAAATAATTGACCATAGTATCTAAATGCCCATATTCTTCCTATATTAATTACTCTTTTCTAAAATGTATGCATGTAGATGTACCTCTATTTTAATCTCAAGCAATAGTGCGTGGCAAATTATCTTATTAGTTTTCATAGAATTAAAGTACCTTGCTCATATATACACCGATGCACCATAGGCGATCTACCTTGAACTTATATTCTCTCACACGATAGTTGCTCCACTGAACCATGTGTCTTCTATCTCTTCCCATAGTCATAACTTTTCTGTTTCAATATTCAACAACAAGCTCAATTCTTGATTGAACCTCTTAGCTGTCACCCCTTCTAATGCAATACTCTACTACATAGTTATTTTTTTTACTTCTTTCCAATTATTGCGTAATGTTGATCATTGTGGCATCAAATATGCATACACATGCAACCGCCACTGATTCCTGCCTAGGACACCCGTCACGCTCTCTCATGTGACCGCGAGCCTATTCCTTACGGTTGTGCCAGCTCTACTCTATGCTCTTTGCTCCTCTATTTCTGTTTCTGTGCATTCATGTTTCTATTCGTATGGATGTATGGATGTACATACATATGCATGATGTATACTTACTCAATGTCCTCTTCTACCATGTCGATCACTTCTCTTCTTCGATGTTGGCCAACTTAACATTGTAGCTTCCTTACTACCTATGGTGATCTCCTATCTTTCATTGATGCTAGCACATGTGCTTTAATCGATGTCTAATGATATGAAGAAGCAATAGCATGCTCCTAACTACCTAATGGTCCCATATTGTCCATAGCTCATCTTCATTGTGAAGCTTTATGTCCTCTCTAGCAAGGCTTCTCCATCATTAAACTGTTTTGGCCACTTCTTCAACAACATCAACACTTACCATTTGTCATTGCGCTCTTGGCTCTTTTCATTCTAGCTTTTCCCTTCAACGGCTAACATGAGCATAACAATATTGTTCTTGTCGAATGGCTAAGGTGATCAACACATTCTCCCCCATCTCTATTGCTGCCACCTCAACTCTTTGGTTCCAGTGGGTCAATGTCTTCTTGCAAGACAGATCGACGCTATTGCACTCTTTGATTGTCTCCTCTGACACTATTCATGATATCCTCGTTATAACTTTTATTTTTATTCAAAAGTTTCAATTTTTTATGGGAGTTCGTATACAAATCACGAGCAACACAACATTGTCCTTGTTGAATGGCTTAGATGAGCAGTACGTTGTCCTTATCTCCATTGCTACCGCCTTGACTCTTCGCTTCCCCGCGGGTCAATGTTTTCTTGCAGAACAGATCGATACTATTGCACTCTTTTGTGATCTCCTACAATGCCATTCTTGCTATTATCGTTATAACTTCTATTTTGTTCAAATTTTAGTTGTTTTTTTATTGAAGTTTGTATACAAGTCAGATTGCTAATCTATTTAATTTATTCTGAATTTTAGTTGTTTGGATTTTATTTTGGAGTTTGTATGGAATCAAATTGTAAATTTCTCTTTTATTTTTATTTCAATTTTCAATTTTTTTGCTGGAATTTGTATACAGATCCAATTACTATTTTTATTTTATTTTTATTCTGAATTAAAATTATTTTGTGATTTTACTTTGGAATCTATAATCGAAATCAAATTGCTATTTTATTTTATTTTATTCTAAATTTTAGTTATTTTTTTGTTGGTATTCATATACAAGTCCAATTGCTATTTTTAAATTTTTATTCCAACTTATATTTAGGCCATGAGATGCATGTGCATATCCAATTTTACATAGCAAACACTTCAACCGCTTTCAATTTTAGTGATGAGCGCAAGTAAATTTTTGTGTTTTACTTTCATGAAACTTGAGAGAAATAAAAGGACCAAGAGCTCTGAGATGACCTCATTGAATCTCTTGGTTGTCCATTTTTGGCAACCTAATCTACTCATATATGCTAATTTTTGTCTCTCGTATTTCTCTCTCATTAGCGGGCAACGCGTTTAAAAATTATAGTATAACTTCAACTTCCTCTGCAACTCAGACACCAAATTTAGTTGGTATTGACATGCAACTTTAAACTTGTGTCTAGTTTTTTGTTCAATGGGCATAGCTTGTATCTTGATGCTGGAGAGGAAAAGACGGAACTGTTGACACAACTGACACTATAGCCATTTTTTTCCTAAATTTGACTCTAAATATCCGTTTTGTGCAAATCTAGCCACCTCCTAAGCTCGGTAGGATGTTGGCCAGCCGAAACAGTGATTAATTAGTGTTAATCACAATTAATTAGTACTGATCATGAAATATATTGACCAATTAGTGCTAATCATGATTAATTAGCACTAATTAATTACCTATCGATTTGCTGTTGCGCAGTAGCGTCCTACCGAGCTGCGGCTACTCAGCAGGTGCTACCGAACTTTGGTGGCTCGACAGGACCTGCCGAGTTGCTGTAGCGCAATAGGTGATACGTGTCGCCTGTTGCGACTGCCGAGCTCAGGAAGAGAGCTGGATTAGTAAAAACGGGTGTCTAATAGTCAAAGTTTTTTTAAAAAAAGTGACTACAATGTCAGATATGTCAATAGTTCAAAAAGACGTATGCTTGCATCTTGTTGTAGCATTGGATTCTTCATAATTGGCATTGATGCTTCAACCAACTCAATTAAGTAACACTAATATTTTCATTGTGCTTTATCAAACTGCAAACAGGGTTCTTCTCGCATTCGGTCCATTGCATGCATGATATCCAAGGAAATAATCAATCGACCTATAAACTGTTTGTGCTGATCTTATTCTCATATCCGGAGCTGATAACATGACACATCCTCGAAGGAGAGAAGCAATGAAGTTATTTTTCTGCATGGACACCTTTTAGGTGGATTATAAGAATAGCTAAACACTACTACAGAAAGCCTAATACTAGGAGCCAAATCACAGACGGTTTGATAAAACCGTCTATGACCGACACTAACACAGACGGTTTTAATTTGGACACCATCTGTGTTGATGGCGTCGGAAAAAACGAGTATCACAGACGGTTCTTACCGATGACCGTCTGTGATATTTTAGTAGTAATGCCTCTTGAATTAACACATTCCATTTTTTGCAGTGCCACCAGCAGTCACCGGGCAACACGTGTGGATTCTACATTTGTCACCATATGAAACTACTCCTCGATTCCTCGAGAATCACCAATTCTAAGGTTTGTCAATCTTTCCATAATTACTTCATACTTATCAGGTTTATATATACGCACATTGATATTCCTATCGACAGGCTACGTCCATCCCGTCAACTGTATTGAAACAGTCCGATCTTTCACAAATTCGAAGAGAGTGCGCATACTTTTTGGTGGCTAAAGTCATAAACTCAGATGGAGAGTTCTACAACGTACAATGATTTTTTTTATTGCTCTTATCACTTCGGAATCGAGGTCTCGCGAAAGGAACAGATCCATAATCATCGAACTTGTCAGGCTGCACAAGCAATACTTGGATGGCAATCATGCACCATCCAAGTATTGCTTGTGCAGCCTGGCAAATTCGTTGATTATTGATCTGTTCCTTTCGCGAGACCTCGATTCCGGAGTGATAGAGTAATAAAAAATACAATGTTACCATTTAAGTGCAAATGCAATGTAGATCTTTTGTAATTGTGTATTTGTTAATGGATATTTTATTTCATTTTAATTAATTGATTTGCGAATTGGATGTTTTATGTTTGTGAAATGAAGTGCGATGTGAATTGGATGTTTTATGTTTGTGAAATGAATTGAGATGTGAATTGTATGTATACATGTACATGTTGATCTGCTTGTTTCAGAGGGCATGGCTAGCATTTCCTGAGGCTAGCCAATAAACATAAATAGATTTAAGGGTAGAAAAGAATATCACAGACGGTTTGTAACTAAAAACCGTCTGTGATAGCTGATAATCACAGACGATTTTAATAAAAACCGTCTGTGATAGGTGATAATCACAGACGGTTTGTAAGTACAAACTGTCTATGATATATCAATATCACAGACGGTTTTTCACTATGATTTGTTTCCCATTTCTAGTGAGTAGCTATCATGTTTGCAGAAAAAGATTTTTTGATGCAAACAGGGAAAACAATTGTAGTGTAGAAAAATTTTTGGACCACTCTGAGAAATTCAAAATTCGGAAATTTCAAAAAATTCAGATTTTTTTGGAAAAATTCTGCTTTTTTGGAAAAATTCTGGCCAAAAAATTCAAACATGCAGTTTGAATTCAAGAAACATAATTATATGAAAATTACAAAAACTTGGAAATCTCGGCAAACTCTTGGTCAAATCTCGAATATTCTAAAATGGGTTGATTTTTTTTTTGTCAAATTAGGCTTTTCTGGGGGACCGACTTTCGGCCAAATTGTTTTCCCTGGCTGCAAATGTGCATAGGAAATTGCATGAATGTTTTCAAGCAAGGGGAATCTTGCTTGAAAAGCACTAAATTCGAACACATCAATATTAACTATCACTGTGTTAGTAGTTCAGCACTAACATCTTAAATAATACAATTGCATGAATGTTTATATTATGGCTGAATCAAGCTTTGCTGCAGTGGGCTTTCTTCTCTGCTTCAAGAGACAAGAACAAAGCGTTGTTGCACTGCAAATGGTGCGCATCGACCTCTTTTTCCAAAGGCTTAAAGAGTTGCTTAAGCAATGGTTTTGGAATGCGGCTAAAGACGCTCAATGCATGATTTAGCTCGCCGCATCCGAGGTGCCCGTTGGCTCATCAACGGGCTTTCTTCTCTGATTCATTCAGGGGGGAGCTGCACTGCAAATGGTGCTCATATAGGCTTATTTTGAGTGGCTTATGGCTGAAAAGCACTGTAGCTGGCTGAAAAAAACACTGTAGCTGACAGAGACTTATTTAGCATAATTAAATTTAAAAAAATTAAAAATATAAAATATATGTTAGCCCATTACGTATAATACAAACGAATACGGGAAAAAAAGAACCGGCAAAAAAGCTCAACAAAAAGCCAAAAGTTCAGAAAAAGACGAAATTTATGAATAGTGAAAAATAAACCGGAAGCCAGAAGCTAAAGCCGAAACGATCACAGCGTAAAATGCATTGATGCTATCTGTCTACACATTGAAGGTTGGTGGTATCAAAGCGACACTGACGACCATGTCACGTCATGCGAGAGACTTTTTGAAGAGCCCAAGGGGAACAGTGATCCTCATCGAGGTGTTTGTAGGAGTTACCAGCATCGTCCTGCTACTCATCGTCTTCTTTGGGTCCCACCGTCGCCGAAGCAGAAGCTGGCTGATTCAGAAAGGAGTCCTGGGGGCGCTCGCCCTGTCCTCCTCCCTGGTAACATACACGCTTGGTTCGATGCGATCTTCGGCGGTGAAGAGCAGCATGTACCCCATGTGGGCCATCTCCCTCTTCTTCCTCTTCGGTTGTGTCGACTCCATCACAGCTTATAGCCTCGATGACAACGACCAGACTTGGAGACGGTTGTTCCAATATCTCCTCAGCTATCTATATGTGGGGTTGATTATTGCTGCCATCCCGCCAGGCGGTGGTTACATCCCAGTTGCTGTCCTGGCTCTCATAGCTTTCTTGAAGCTGACCCATAGAGTGACAGCATCTTTGCTGGCAAGCGGCTCATGGAACTTGAATAAAATGGTTGCTGACTACATGTATCAGGAGCACACCGAGACCAATGGTGGAATACGTTACTACGATCCTGCCAGCATGCAAGGCTACCGTTACCTGGTTGACTGGCCCCTTGACATGTCCAAGTTGGATGCTGGGACGTCATATGCAGCAGAGTTAACAGCGGATATCGATGATGCTCAATTCATCAACATAGAGAAGGTATGGTTATGCCAAGACAGGTCACTAAGCCGCGAGCTCAAGGATGCATGCCTTTCCTTCTCTCTTTTCCATCTTTTGAGAAGGCGCTTCTTCGGGTTTGCCTGTTCCGAATCTACGCTACCGAAGACGCGTGATTTTGTCTTCAAGGGGCTGCTGCTGTTTAAGAAAGACGAAGACGAAGTCGAAGGTACTGCCACTGACAAATGTGACTACGATAGGGTGTTCAAGGTTATCGAGGTTGAGTTAGCTTTCATGTATGATTTCTTCTTCACCAAGTATGCCCTCCTTTATTATGGATCAAGTGTTGGAGTGTTTTGGTCCTTGGCTTCAGCCAGCTTACTATTTCTTGTAGTATATCTAACATTTCGCCGTGCGGTGAGGATTTCCGCTATTCTGTATGGGTCAGAAGCTGTCGTGATCAACAACAACACAACAGCTGATGTTGTAATCACGCTGCTGATACTTACATCCGCTGCTTTGATTGAATTACTGCAACTGTTGTTTTACTGGGCCAGCATTTGGGGAAGAGTATCATTTGTATGTCAGCATATTAGGCTTAGACACACAGAACCATCCTACAGTAGTAGTTCAAGGGGAGTAAGCTGGTGCAACCGCATGATGAGATTTAGAGAGAGTCTTGCCAAGATTGGTGTGTGTTGTGCGTCAAACAAACACTACTGGCAACACAAGCTTGGGCAGTACTCACTACTTGAATCAGTCAGCTGCAAAAAACCCCCTAATCAAACATCCAAGTTCTCGAACTTTATTCTACCAACAGCGAGACTTCTGCTTCTTTTGGACGAAGTGATCCTTCATCCCAGAAACGATCCCGCGAGGAGGGCCCGCAGAAAACTTGGGAAACCTATCGGGTTGTCAGAAGATGTAAAGAGTGCACTTGTCGAGTCCCTCAAACGTACTGGAAGCAAAGGCAAACTAACGAATGGGGAATCATCGTTAGAGTCCAATGGAGTAGATCGTGACCTGATCTCATGGGCTTGCAAGCAGGACATGGTCTCCTCTGCAGACACAAGCTGCTCCCGGAGAAAGGAGAATGAGGCGCGCCTTATTTTGACTTGGCACATTGCAACATGTTACTGTGAGATGGTAACATCGAGATATCTTTGTCAAAATAATGGAACAGATCTCAAGCTCCATATTGAAGTCGCCACAACACTGTCCAAATACTGTGCATACCTGCTGGTCTCTGAGCCACGGTTGCTTCCCGGGCACCACTATGATACAGAGCGTGTGTTTAATGCAGTTGCAGAAGAAGCAGTGAATTTTCTGGAGGGTGAAAGGGACAAGTACGTGGCCATGAAGAATAAATCTTCAACAGAACCAACGAAGACGATCTTCTGGAGGGGTGTGAAGCTGGGGAGGCAACTGGAGAGGATGGAAGAGGGCCGCCGTTGGAAGGTGCTGGCGGAATTCTGGGCAGAGCTGATGCTCTACGTCGCGCCATCAGACGAAGTGAATTACCATATCGAATGCCTCGCGCGGGGTGGTGAGTTGGTGACCCATCTCTGGGCTTTGCTCTCTCATGCAGGCATCCTCAAGTGGGAGGAGCATCACGTCGTCGGAAGCGTGTAGCACCGCACCGATCACCCTGCTGGAGCCTGGACCAGCAGGCATGCTCGTCGTGCTCTCTGTACTGTTTGCTGTTCTGTGACTGTGTTCTCTCTCTCTCTCTCTCTCTCTCTCCTTGGCCTGATACTGCAAATAAGTGGCATGTGCTATTCAATAACATGCCTTGTGTGTTCGTAAGTTTAGTTTGTGATTTATTGTTTAGTTTGTGACATGCTATGTTTGTAAGTTTGAACTCAAGTTCTCTGTATTTGGTGATTGATTGGGTTTGATCTTGTTGTAATATGCGTGCATATAAACGTCTTTCTGGGATTGTCAGTTTGTCACATTGTTACAGGTCCAACTTTTTTTTTCATCGCATGTATGTTCGACTTCACATGGGAAATATATTAGCAGCTGAGTGCCGATATTGTTGATTGGTTCGCCAAGCCGATTATTTTTTTCGAAGACTTTTTTTTTGGAGGAGGGTGTCGATTTGATACATCATATATACCACTCCTTAGTGTCTCTTTTAGAGATATGCCACTCCTTAATTGCTTCTTTGAAATATGTTACTGTCAAGTGAAGTTGCTTTGAAAAATACCATTGTGGAGCATCTATCGGCGACCACTTTTTCTCAAATAAGCCTAGGAGATGAGCGGACATACGGTACGCAACTGTGACAATTGACAAAACAAGCTTATGTTATGTCTCTTGCAGTCATGATGAAGGAAAATGTTTTACTTTAATTTCTTTTCTTATTTTTGCGTATGGCTGTGGTTGATCTTGGGGGGTACGTAGGATCAATGGCATCGATAGGTGGGAACCAACTCTATGAGATGGTCGACTTGTGGACGTATAATTATCTACCAAAGTTTAAATTCTAGCTTCCATCTTAACATACATGTGATTGTATTTTCAGTAAAAATTTTATGATGTCGTGAATTTATTCCCAGGTGTACCAATTTGACCGCTAGTTTTCGTTTCCTATGGGACGGCACTGTACATGTCATTTATTTCCCGTGTTTTTTTTTCTATTCCTGTCTTTTTTGTTTCGTGCGTTCCGAATGTTATAGATAAGCGTGTGTTAGCATGTATCCTAAAGATAGAAAGGGTTGTATACATAGTGTAGAATATTCAGGTTTCCTTATCTCTGAATATTTGATTTGTATTCAGTTCCGTTTCAGTTTCACGATAGTGTTCGTCCGGCACAACTTGTGTTGATGACTTTGTGTATAAATATACAACCAATGATGAGCGTCAGAGTGCGGTGCATTGCGTGAGACTTCGTACCAATTTCTCTCTTCTAGCTTCTAACTTGGTATCAAAGCCAAGATCCAATCTTCCTCATGTCCTACAGTTCCTCTTTGATTTCCGGCGCCATGAACTCGTCGACTGCTACTACGTCGTCTTCAAGCAATGCGGGTCTACTGCCAACTCCCTCGATTGGCCTTGCAATCAATGTCAAGCTCGCGCGTGACAATTATCTCCTATGGAAGGCTCAATTTCTGTCGTATCTAAAAAGCTAGCAACTGCTGGGATTTGTAGATAGAACGAATGTTTGTCCATCAGCCACAATCACCACCATGACCGAGTCTGGTGCGATGCAAGTCACAAACCCAGAGTACCTTTGATGTCTTCAACAAGATCAAATGGTTCTAAGTGCCATCCTTTCATCTCTGACAAATGAAGTTTTGTCCCAAGTATTGTTCATGGCTGTAACGCCCCCGTTTCCAGGGGCGCGTACGGACACGGCATTCCGTAACTATTCACGCATGAACAGTTATGGACTGTCGCGCAAGAGTATACCATTGCATGCTAACAACAAAAGTCCAGCATATATTTGACATACGGAATAACATCCAGTTTTTACAGCGGGGCGTGCAAGCCCAAAGTATAATACATTACAAAAGGCTCCAGAAACTGCTTCGAGCGTGGCGGAGACCTACAGCCAAGGGTCCTCGTCGAAGAAAAGATCCTCGGGGACTTCTTCAACAGGGAGACCTTCTCCTTCGTCTTGATCCTCTAGAGATTGGATTAAGCAAGCCGTGAGCCAAACAACCGGCTCAGCAAATCCCAAGGGGATCTTAATTTACTATATGCACGGAAAGTCAAAGGAAGGGAGTATACTTGGTTTATTACATTTGGTGGATGCAATTTTATTTGCAAACATTTTTAATAAGACGGACCCAAAACTTACTCCTTAAGAACTCAGGGGTTTTCATCAAGAGTTCATTAACCAACTAACCAAGTTAAAGCATGTACAATTCTACTTAAGCTTTGCTGCTGGAATCACCCAAGTGACACAGCTCCAATAACCGGGAGCACGGCGTATTCGAATACCATTTATTTGACTCTGCAGAGTTTGCTCAGCTTTACCCACACGATCCCTCAACTCCCGCTAAAGAGTTAAGAAAGCCAGGTCTTTTCACTGCTCGACTCTTTATATAGGCTCTACCCAGTAGAATTCACTCGGGTCTGGCTCACACCCACACACACACACACACACACACAAGAGAGGACAACGTCCGCTTCGAGTGAATTCCACCGTTGTTAGGTATCCGTCGCACGGCCTACCTAACCTCACTGCTACCCTCCTGTAGAGTTTCAATCGAGTTGAGCAGCTAAAAGACAAGTGTTGACAAGTCAACTCCTGTGGTTGAGCGATCACTGTGACATTTGCTCAGCGTAAGGGTTTCAGTCCTTATATTTTCACATGGCCCGCAATCTCGCCAGGTCCGCGACCCAAACTAAGGTAAGCGGTGGGTGTAGACCGTCCCGCGGTTTCCCACTCACCCTTACCCTACTCCAGCCCTAGGATAAGAGGTGGGCAAAGACCGTCTCGCGGCTCTCCCCCAACCCTTACCCTACCTTGTGCACGCCGGCACTCTCCGCTCTAAGATACGGTGTCCCATACCACCCTACCTTAGAGTCGGGTTTTCCAGATTCTATTGGCCCACAGCCACAACCTTATTAGTGTAACATTTTGCATGATAATAATAGCCTACAATTCTCTAGATTATCAGATAATTATTTCTAGGGTTTCAAAGGCATGGCTGCAATTTAATCATGGCATTTAGCGGTGGTAGGACTAACTATATCACATGTCATTCTAAACATTTTATTTTTATTTTTGAACTAACATTTCAGAACTAGCTCAATGCAAATAACATATTAACATATTTATACATTATGGGATACAATATGATCAAAGGATTTGGGACTTGCCGTCTATCCGGATGATCTCTGCGAGCTCGAACGTAGAAGCACCGGGGTCCTGAATCTGCTCCTGGGCTTCCGGGATCTCCGATACTAACGCAAACAATTAAAATAAATTAAATCCAGCTTGAGACTAATCAAGCGAGGCAAAATAATCTAATTAAAAAGAAATAAAATTCATAAACACTCCAAATGGAATTTTAGGAATTTTTCTAGGATGAATCTGTGGAAATGGATTTCACCAGAGGGTTTGGAATAATAATTGGAGCAAAGTGGTGAAATTTGGGAATTTTTGGGATTTTCTGTGATTTTCTAGGATTTATTGGAGTTTTCTGGAATATTGGAAATTAGAAAATCCGGGGAAAAATCAAATGAACAGTGAAGGGCCGGCCCATGGCCACAGTACGGCCCGGCCGGGGAAGCGGCCCGCGCGGCCGAAGGCCAGCGCGGCCTGTTCGCGCGTGCGCGCGCGCGGGATGGAGCGGGCCGAGGGAAAGCGGCCCAGAGCGGGCGCGCCCACGCGGCTCGGATGCCCGCCGCGTGGCCCGGGGCGGACGGCGGAGGAGCGCGACGGGGCGAGCGGTCGAGATGGGGAAGCGGGAAGATCAGACGGCTGAGATTCAAGGGGGGGTGGGTGAAACGGTACGGGGAGATGGATGGCGGGGATTAGAAGGCTTCAAGGGGATCCGACGACGGGGAGGCGGCCACGTCGTCATCGTCTTCCTCCGGCCGGGCGCGAGCAGCAGCGGGACGGAGGTGGCGGGGCAGAGGTGCTCCGGCGACGTCGACGGCTCCCAAGGGCAGAAAGGGGTACCGCCGGGTAGAGCAGAGCACGGGGAGCCCGTTTCGGGTAGTTAGCATTTGCGGGGACCAAAGGGGAGAGAGGGAGGGAGAAGGGGGTGGTTCGGCCATCTTGCGGTGGAGAGGGTCACCGGCGGCGAGAGGGGCCAATCGGCCGGGATTACACCATCAGGGGGTCCAAGTGCTCACATTGATGGCGGAGGTGGGAGTTGGGGAGCTGCGGAGCGAGCTGGCCACGGAGAGGGTGCGGCGGCCGGGGAAGGTCGTCGGCGCCGGCGCAGTACAGAGCTTCACCTGGCCGGGGCAAACACAAAAACGATCAGTACACCGCGGAGGTGCTCTGGCCAAATGCAATTGCAGAAAGGAGAAGGGGAGAGGGAGTTTGGCTCCCGGGGGTGACCGGCGTAGGGGAAGACGGTGGCGGAGCTCCGGGCGGCGGGAGCTCAAACGGGCGCTCCGGGAGGGGCTCTGGAGGGTGGGGAGGGGATAGGAGGGGCTTGGGGAGCTCGGGAAGCAAAGGAAATGAGGGGGGAGCCGGGGGGAGATTTTATACCCGCACGGGAGGGGGAGCGAGGCATGGAGGGGAAGCCACTGGCGGGGCTCCGGCCGACAGGGAAAGACGGGGAGTGGGTAGGGGCGTCTCCTCCGCATGGAGCGGTGACCGGAGGGTTGACGCCGGTGCTGTAGCGGCTTAATGGCGAGGGACGGGAGCAGGTAGCGGCGCAGGGGCGAGGGCGCGTCCGCGCGAGAGAGAGGGAGGAGGCGGCGCTGCCAGGTGGGGTGACGTGGAGCGAGGCTGGCCACTCCTCCAAACCCGGGGACTGTCGGGGCGGCGGAGGCGCGAGGAAGGGCCGGGGCGGCGCGGGGACGAGCGCGGGCGCAGGCGTGCCCACGGGCGCAGCGTGCAGCGCACACGCGTGCGCGAGGTGAAGGCGGGGAGGGAGCTGGGCGCTTGCGGCTGAGGGGAGCGGAGGGAGGCGCTGGGCGACGGGGAAGGCGGAAGGAGAGGTGGCGCTAACGGAGACGCGGGCGCGGGGCGCGCGAGAGAAAGGGAGGCGGAAAGGGAAGGCGGGGCGCCAACGGAGGGAGAAAGCGGAAAGGCCGAGAAAGGAAAGCGCAATCCGACGAAACTTTCCCGAAAAGGAAAGTTTCGGAATTTCACTCAAAAAGCAGCAAAAATCACAGAAATTTATTTTGAATTTTCCAGGGCTTTTCAACCTACCCCCCTTAAAAGAATCTCGACCCCGAGATTAACTTGGTCCAGGGAGTAAGTTGGGGAAATCTCGCTGCAAATCTGACTCTCGTTCCCAAGTTGACTCTTCAGGTGTATGATTCTTCCACTGTACTCTGCAGAACCTGACGTTCTTGTTTCTGAGCTGCCTTTCTGTCGTTTCAAGTATTTGTAGTGGTTCTTCAGCATATGTGCAGTCATCTTGCAATTCAATATCTGACAATGGCACTTCATCTGTTGGTTGGCGTAGACACTTCTGAAGCTGGGATACGTGGAACACGTTGTGAATTCTGGATAAGTTGGGCGGAAGCTGCACTTGATAAGCTACTTCCCCAACTCTTCCAATTATCTGAAATGGTCCCACATATCTTGGTGCTAATTTGCCTTTGACTTGAAATCTCTTGACTATTTTGAACGGGGTGACTTTGATGTAGACATAATCTCCAACTTCGAAACTCAAATCTTTCCTGCGATTATCTGCATAGTTCTTCTGTCGGTCTTGTGCCATCTTCAGTCTGTCCCTGACAATCCTAACATGTGTTTCTGCATCTTGAGCAATCTGGGGACCAATGAGTTGTCGCTCTCCTGTTTCTGTCCAGTTCAGTGGAGTCCTGCATTTCCTGCCATAGAGTGCTTCAAACGGTGCCATTTGAATGCTGGCTTGATAGCTGTTGTTATATGAGAACTGAGCAAATGGTAGACAGGTGTTCCATGTTGCTCCATACACTATCGCACAAGCTCTCAACATGTCTTCTAAAATCTGGTTGGTCCTCTCTGTCTGCCCATCTGTCTGTGGGTGATATGCTGAGCTGAAATTCAGATCGGTGCCCATGGCTTCATGCAACTTTTCCCAGAACTTGGATGTAAACTGTGCTCCTCTATCTGACACAATCTTCTTCGGAACTCCATGCAGTGTCACAATTCTGGTCAAATATAACTCGGCGAGTTTATCCTTCCCATAGGTTTGCTTGATCGGGAGGAAATGAGCCACCTTGGTCAATCTATCAACAATGACCCAAATAGCATCATATCCCTCACGAGTCTTGGGAAGTCCAGTGATGAAGTCCATGCCAATGCTATCCCATTTCCATTCGGGAATTGGTAAAGGTTGTAACAATCCCGATGGTTTTTGGTGGTCTATCTTGATCTGTTGACAGACATCACATTTGGCTACATATTCTGCCACTTCTTTCTTCATTTGGTTCCACCAATATCTTTTCTTCAAATCTTGATACATCTTTGTGCCTCCTGGATGAATTGAGAATTGAGAGGAGTGGGCTTCAGCTAGGATCAACTCTCTCAACTCTTTCTTGTCGGGTATGCAATAGCGATCACGGAAGGTAAGGATCCCATGCTCGTCTATCGCATACTCTGATGAACTTTCTTCTTGAATATTCTTTTTCAGTTTTTGAATCTCTTCATCTTCATCCTGGGCTGCTTTAATCTGATCTGGCAATAGTGGTTGAATCTCTAAGGCTGCTTCTTCACCTTGTTCTGTGATTACCAAGTTCAGCCGTAATATATCTCTCTGCAACTCTGGTGGGTATTCTGATTGACTGCCTTTGCTTGGACGAGCCTTGCGGCTAAGGGCATCAGCAACTACATTTGCCTTGCCTGGGTGATACTGGAGATCAATATCATAATCTTTAATCAGTTCCAACCATCTGCGTTGTCTCATATTCAACTCCGGCTGGGTGAATAGGTACTTCAAACTCTTGTGATCTGAGAATATCTCACAACGATTTCCTAGCAAGTAGTGTCGCCAAATTTTGAGGGCATGCACCACAGCTGCTAGCTCCAAGTCATGTGTGGGATAATTCTCCTCATGCGGCTTCAACTGTCTTGATGCATAGGCAACAACCTTTCCGTCTTGCATAAGCACACAACCCAAACCTTGCTTTGAGGCATCACAATAAATCTGAAACTCCTTCTCTGGATTGGGTAAAATCAGCACTGGTGTTGTTGTCAACTTGGTCTTCAACATCTGAAAGCTTTCTTCGCATGCATTAGTCCATGTGAACGGTTTGTCTTTCTTCAACAATTGAGTGAGTGGGCGAGATATTCTTGAGAAACCTTCTATGAATTGGCGATAATAACCCGCCAATCCTAGGAAGCTTCTCACTTCAGTCACTGTCTTAGGCTGTTTCCATTCCATCACTGCTGAAATCTTTTCTGGATCGACCTTCACTCCATCTTCAGATATAACATGACCTAAGAAAGTGACTTCTCTCAACCAAAAACTGCATTTATCAAATTTTGCATATAACTTATGCTCTCTCAATCTGGTCAAAACCATATGCAAATGTTGTCTGTGCTCTTCTTCACTCTTGGAGTATATCAGAATATCATCAATGAAAACAATCACAAAT